>CM028368.1:29588908-29771082 GCA_016624345.1 Platycodon grandiflorus
GTTGTATCTTAGCCTAGATTTGCTTGAATCCATAACCTAAGTCTAAGTCAAGGTGACTAATGGGCTGCGTGTACGTTAGAGTGGCAACTTGAACTTAGGCATAGCTTGAATAGTTTAGGGTTGCTTATTGTATATTGCCTTGAAGAAGATAGCCTATAGGACATCGGACGTCCTGCGCAATAGGCAATTTATGCATCGTTGTCTTCCTTTGGATATCGGACAAGCTCATATCGGCCAAGCCTCATCGGCAATGTTGAAGAACCTCAAGAACGTCGATAAGAGTGCCGAGACATGTCCTGATTTGAGGCTTTCATTGACTTCGATGCAACGTTAACACTGCAAATCGCATTCAATGAAGGTTTCCATTCTTGGCATACACTCGAGAAAGGACATTCCTCCTGCAAGCACGAGACCGCCTATTTTTAGCAAAGTGTCGAGACAGGGCGCCAAGCTACGGAGTCGGCCTATCGAGTCAACAACCGAGATTAGAGCATTAATTGCTCTTAAATTCAAATTAGAAGATCTCCAACGGCTCCAAGCTTCCTCCTGCATATAAAAGGAGACTCCATTGCTGCATTCAAGACACTTCAACAACTACAACTACGAATCTTCTTCATCTTCTTCAAGTGCATTAAAGCTTAAACGTCCTATCTGTATACTTCTTTGAAGAGCTTCATACTTAGACGATCTAGTCCATTAAAGCTCTTCATTGATTGCAACACCTAGCTTTTCATAGCTCACGAGAATTGTATCTTATTGATATCAATTCTCCCACACAAACACTTGGTCAACAAAATTTTTGTACACAATCCATTAGAGATTTAGTTTGTAAAATATCTAGTGGAAAAACTTAGTACACGATTTTCAAATCCAAAGTTGACCACTTTGGTTGTGGACGTAGCACTTATTTATAAGTGTGAACCATATTAAATATTCTGTCTATTTGTGTGTGATTGTGATTTGATTGTGTTGCTTTAAATTTCAGTTTCCAATCATTGAAGCTGCGATCTTGTCTGCCAAGATCGGCCATTCTCAACTTGTCTGTGCTTCACAAGACTTCCGCTGCAAAATTTATAAAACCCTAGTGAAGTAAGATTTTTGAATCAATTTCAAAAATTGGACATAGGCTATTCAACCCCTTCTAGCCTATATAGAGCAACCTTGGACCTAACAATTGGTATCGAGCTTAACTCTTTGAAAACTAGTTTTCGAGATTAACCTCTTGAGAGATTAAAGATCATGGCTGCTCACCAAATGTTGGAAACCTCAAACGTGAACCATTGTCTGTCTTGGATGAAGTTCACTTTGACATCTGGAAAGATAAAGTCAAAAGACATATGAATTCAATTGATAAACGTTTGTGGAAATGTGTCACGGATGGACCCGAATTCCAATGAAGCCTAATACATGGCGCGGTAGATCCAAGCTGCTTTGAAGTACCAAAGCCGGAAGAAGAGTGGGATGATGAAGACGAAAGAATGATGCTCTGGATGGAAAGGCCATCAACATCATTACCAGTGTGTTGATATAAGTACTTATCGATGATTATCAACTTGGACACGACAAAGGAGATGTGGGAAGCCATCCTTGAATATCTTGAAGGTGATGGCGAGACAAAGAACAACAAATTATATACTGCATCCGAGTTTGACTCCTTCAAAAGGATCCCAAAGAGTCTCTGAAGTGCCTATGACGATTCTATGAGGTAGTCAACTCTTGCTATTCATTAGGAAAGAAGTATGAAAAGAAAGAAATAAACATGAGATTTCTAAATGCACTAGGCGTCTATGGCATGTTAAGATCACGCCATGAAAGAGTCAAAAGATTTAAACAAATTGACTCTTAGAAACCTTTATGCTAGTCTTTCGGTTTATGAGCTTGAAATCCAACAAGCTCAAGAAATGGAAAAGAGTTTTAAAAACTTGTCCTTACCGGCCATGTCTTTGAACCTTCTGTTCAAAACGATGAAACACCTTCTACTTCCAGTGAAGATGATGATATTCTTTCTGACGAAGCCTTTGCTATGTTTGTAAAGAAATATCAACGTTTCAAAAGGTTTAATAAACCATCATCACATAGGCAGTCTTCTCACAAAACTGCCGTTCCTTATAAAACAACTGCTCAACCAAAACATTCTGCTCCTTATAAATCAGCAGACCATCAAAAGGATAATGAGCTAGTTTGTTTTAGCGTAGAAACAGGCCATTTTGCCTCTAAATGTCCAAAGCCAAAGTATGAATTTTATAAGAAACGTCCGAAACTAAATTTCAAAAACAAAAGGGATGGTGGTGAAGACATTGATGAAAGCAATCTGCCTACATGGTGTGACACGACAACGATGAGGATGACTCTTGTGACTTTCTTTGAAGAAGCCAACATATGCCTTATGGCCAGGGAGTCACCACATGATTCAGTGAGGTCATTACCATTTCAACAAGATGACAGTGATGATGATGATGAGCTTAATGAACCATCAAAGGGAGAGCTCATCAAAGCTAACAAAGACATCTTTGGAAGAGTTTTCAAAATTCAAAGCTGCCTATGTGAAATTAGCCAAGAAGCATGAACTAGGTGTCTCGAGAAATCAACCTTGATGTCTAAGATCAAAGATCTTGATAGACGACAAGTGAAAGTATCAAATTGCAAAAAGAGAACAAAGCTTTGATGAAAAAGTGGATTTCCTACTTGAACACATCAAGAAGATAAATTCGAGAAAGATGACCTTCAAAAGGTTGTCAATACTTGGAATAACTCTAAAGGAAACTTTGATGCCATTCTCTCAAACCGAAAACTTTAGATGACAAAGCGGTATTGGTTTCCAAAGTGAGTTCAAAGTAGGTAGTTCTTCTAGTTCTCAAAAGGATGAGACATCGAAGTGATTCTTTGAAGAATTGGTTGTAGGAGTTTCTTATGACCAGCGAGTCTCCCAAAAGGCAAGGACTTGGCTTTAACAAAGTTCCTTTTGTTTATCCCAAGAACACAAAAGACAAGTCCAAAGAAAGCAATCTGCCGCAATGACTCGCTAATAGTGAGTCGAGCAACTAAAACTGCCATTAGTCACCCTAAGAAAACGGGGATGACTAATAGCAAGTCTAGGAATTCTCGGCTCAAACCTATTAAATTTGTCAAAGGCAAGGCTGCTGATCCCAACACTTGCCTATAAAAGGGTAAAAGAAGTGAATTCTGCGAGATAAAAAGCTTAAAGGACATGTGCTGTAAATACAAAATCTTTTGATAAAGGTCTACCTATGGTAAACCTAACATCAACAAGAAAAGGCATTATCGGCCTAAGTCCTATAGGCCAATTATCGGCGAAAGATCATTCCAAAGGCTGCGATATTAAGAAGCCTCAAAAGAAATCATTACTCATGTTGAAGGATTTCACAAATGCTCTTCGCAAATGCCATGGTCATGAGATTCATGAATGCCTTCGAGATTCACACCTAAATCTAGAGGATTTACTCCTCCAAAGGTTAAACAAGTGTGGATCCCAAAGGTTGCTAACCTTGAGGACCCAAAAATAAAAGGGGACCATATTCTTAAATGTCTATATTTCGGGAATGCTTCATGGTGTCAATGAAGAAGAGAAAGATCTATGGTATCTAGACAGTGGATGCTCAAAGCATATGATGGTGATCCAAATCTTCTTTCAAGCATTGTTGAAGCAAAGGTCCCTCGGTCATATTTGGAGATAACTCAAAGGGAAGACCATTGGTTATGGAAGTATAATCGAGGCAATCTCTCCATCAACAAAGTCTCTCTAGTTGAAGGTTTAAAGCACAATCTGCTAAGCATATCACAATTACGTGATAAAGGGCTAACATGTCGGTTTTCCTCTAGTCAATGTCTCATAAAGGACAATGAGACATGTTCAACTATCTATTGGATTCGAGAAAGGGAATGTCTATCTTTGTTGACCTAAATCTTTGTTGGAAGAAAATCAAATCTTTGCTTGGTTGCTAGGTCATCAGCGACAACGGTGGTTGTGGCACAAAAGGCTTAGTCATCTCAATTTCAAATACTGGAGAAGCTATCAAAAGACAATCTAGTTGTCGGTTTGCCTAAAATATCAATTGAATCACACGGTCTCTGCGAGCATGTCAACGGGCAAACTACATAAATCTTCCTTCAAAAGCAAGCCTTGCCTATCAACAACCGAGACCTCTACGGCTCTTGCACATGGATCTGTTTGGACTGTAACTACTACAAGTCTTGGTGGCGGCAAGTATACTCTTGTGGTAGTTGATGATTACTCAAGATTTACTTGGGTAGAGATGATGTCCTCCAAAGATGAAGCATATGACATCATTCGAACTCTTGAGAAGACTAGACTCGAAGGCTGGATGATATCTCGATGTCGAGATCGGACAATGGAGCAGTTCAAGAACAATGGTGTAGCCAAATATTGTGATGACCATGGAATTGGTCACAATTTCTCTGCGGTTGGCACACCTCAACAAAATGGAGTTCTTGAAAGGAAGAACAGAACTCTCATTGAAGCGGGAAAGACAATGATTCTTTGAAGCCAAGCGCTATGTATTTACGGGCGGAAGGTGAACTTGCTGCTTCACACAAAACAGGTCCATCATAAATAAATTTCATAACAAAACTCCATATGAAATATGGAGAGCGAAACTCCCAACATTGGATTCTTTAAAATATTTGGTTGTAAATGCTATGTTCTTTACAATGGTAGAGAACATAGAGGTAAGTTTGAATCCAAAAGTGATGAAGGAATTTTTAGGATATGCCAAGTTTTCAAAAGCATACGAGTTTACAATAAAACTTCACTTAAAGTTGTTGAATCGTACATGTTTCTTTTGATGAATTTGATTTCATTGGGCCACATTTGGCTCCTAAGGTTACTAATGATTCGATGAATATGAGGCAGTGCGAACGGCCTAATCCTAGATCTGTGATCCTCCTTCTTCACAAGATCTTCCAAGAGTCAACTTGTTAGAATCCTCAAACGAACCATCAAATGAACACTCGAAAATCAATCCCCTTTGCCTTCCACACGAAGTCATACAACCTACCTTGGAATTAACCTACCCTTTAGAAAACCAAGCTTGATTACTCTACTTCTCAAGAATCCAACTCTGCCGATGCAATAGGACAAGTTCAACTGCGAAGTTAGGGAAGTAAAAGATCATCCTATCACTCAAATCATTGGAGATCTTAATCTTTGGTGTTCAAACTAGACAAGCTTCAAGAAATGAATGCATGTATTCTACGCATTTGTATCTAACATTGAACCCAAAAGATTGATGAAGCTATGGAAGATCCAAGTGGGTGGAAGCTATGCAAGAAGAGCTAAACCAATTTGACGGATGCCAAGTCGGTCACTAGTCCCTAGGCCTAAAGGACAAGCGTTATTGGCACAAAGTGGGTTTCGAAACAAAATGGATGAAAACGGCAACATTACAAGAAACAAGGCAAGGCTGGTAGCCCAAGGATACGAGACGGGAGGAGGGTATTGACTATGATGAGACATTTGCCCTGTTGCAAGATTAGAGGCTATCAGTTATTCTTGGCCTATGCCTCTTACAAAGACTTCAAAGTTTATCAAATGGATGTAAAGAGTGCATTTCGAATGGAGAACTTCAAGAAGAAGTCTATGTTGAGCAACCACCTGGGTTCATAGGCTGTTCAAGGAGAGAAGATGTCTACAAGCGAGGAAAGCCCTTTATGGACTTAAACAAGCTCCAAGAGCCTGGTATGAGACCCTTTCAAAGTTCTTGATATCTCAAGGCTTTGTAAGAGGTCAAATTGACACTACTCTTTTCATTATGAAACATAAAGGTCATTCCTTACTTGTTCAAATATATGTTGATGATATTATCTTTGGTTCTACTAATGAAAATCTTTGCAAAAGGTTTGAAAAGCTTATGCGAGTAAATTTGAGATGAGCATGATGGGAGAGCTCAACTTTTTCCTTGGTCTTCAAATTCAACAAAGTTCAAATGGTATCTTCATCAATCAAGCCAAATATGCAAAGGATGTCATCAAGAAATTTGGTCTTGAGAATGCAAACGACTTGGCACTCCTATGGCTACTAGCGCCATCTTGACAAAGATGAGAAGGGCAAGAAAGTGGACATGACTCTCTGAGAGGCATGATTGGTTCACTTTTATACTTAGCTAGTAGGCGATATCATGTTTCTTTGTTTGTGTTTGTGCTAGGTTTCAAGCTGATCCAAAGGAGTCTCACCTACAAGCGGTCAAAAGAATCATCGGATATCGATAGATACTCCCAATTTGGGAATCGGTATCCTAGAGATTCATCTTTTAATCTTATAGGCTATTCGATGCTGATTTTGCTGCATGTAAAGTTGACAGGAAAAGCACAAGTGGGACATGTCAATTCTTAGGAAATAGACTTGTCTCATGGGCCGCAAGAAGCAAACCTCTGTTTCAACTTCAACAAGCGACGAGAATACATAGGCTGGCGGTAGCTTGCGCTCACTATTTGTGGATCAAACAACAACTAGTGGACTATGAGATCAAAGCGATGATTGTCCTATAATGTGTGACAACACATCGGCAATTCGATCTCTCAAAATCTGTCATGCACTCCAAAACAAAGCACATTGATGTGAGATATCACTTTCTTAAAGATCATGTTGAAAAAGGTAACATCGGCATGCAATATGTGCCTCGAGAGAATCGGGTAGCGAGACATCTTCACAAAACCACTTGATTCAACCAGGTTTGCATATTTAAGAGGAGAGCTTGGTATGCTTGACCTCAATCCTTAATCCTTTCTAGCAAATTCTTTAAGTTATTTATAAGCTGCTGTTATTAAGCGCCTATGTGATCGGCCGATCTCAACTCTGAGTAAATAGACAACCTTGGGTAAGTGTCTATCTCCACATCGGCAGTCTTCGATAAAATAGGCGACTCGATAATATAGGCGGACTTAAGGGCGCCATACGTACGTAACTCATCGGGTAATAAATGCGGACTTCAAATTTTATCAAATTCCATTTAGTGGCTGTCGAGGTATAAAAGGGTAAAATGTACGGTAACTCTTCACAATTCTCAACAACCGCCATTTTCAACTTTCAAAAACCTTTCAACTTCCAATCTGCAATCCTCTCAAATCCTCTAAATATTCTCAAATTCTTGTTTTCAAGCTTAAAATCATCAATGGTAAGAATTTCTACACCTTTCATTCATTTAAATCCGGTTTTACGGTCTTGTTTTGACCTAATTTGAGCTTTTAAAGCGTCCGCCATTGATGAAGCTGTGCTATCTTGCGATTGTTGCTTGAATCATGCATTTGGGTGTAAAATGTGTTGTAGAGATTCTATGGTACTATGTTTTCGGTTTATATCGGTTTGTTTGCTTGAATCGACAAACTCGTAGATATTTGAAAACCCGGATGATGAAGCTGTTCTTATATTTTGGTTCAATTTGTCTATATTTTGGGTTTTGATCTGAACAGTACCTGTTTATGTTATTATCTGCCGATTGCATGATTATCTGCTGTTTCTTGCATATCTGCCGATTCTATATCTTTGTTCTCACATCGCCGATTATGTAGGGAAAGTCTAAATCCTCAAAGGCTTGCCACCACTTCATCTTCCGCCTCTGCAAAGCCAACCAGGGCTGCATTGGCTGCTGAGCTCCCTATAAGGACCCTTCCCAGGTCAAGCTATCACCCAGGGATGACTATCGACATAGACTCCATCATTTGCACATCCGCTAGTGATGCCTTGCTAAAGATTTAGCGAGTGTGGACTCCTCCCCTGTTCCAACTCAACGACACCCACTACGGCAACTATCTAGGCGAGGAATTCTATACAAGGATGATTACGCCTCCTCCTCCGCTAATGCCTCGAGCCGTCAACTTAAGCTACATCAAGGGCTACATCGGAGGCCACTACATCAAGTTGACCTACAAGGATGTTGGAGAAATCCTTGGATGCTGTTGAAGGCAAATTGGACTTGACCGATGCGAATCGGCACTTGCAGGAGATGATGAGGGTGCGCCCGAGAGGTTTCGAGATGTCTAGGAACCTCTTCCCGAAGAACCCCTATCATATCGGCCATCGCTCGACAAGAGCATTTTATTCAAAAATGGCTCGAGGGACATCTTCACCTCCCAACGGTGATGTGGACCAAAGGTGGTCCTTCGCAAGCAACTCAAGCGGGCAAAGATCATCTTCTCAATGCTATCCCGAGCGTTCTTTGAAGTCCAAGCTCACCCGTCCATGAAGAGGCCCTTTGTCGGGGTTATCAATGTCATCCTCCGCCGTTATGAGGAGATTGATGAGCTGGTCGCTTCGACGACCTCATCAAGGTGTCCAACACCTACGTCTTCACGGTCAACAACATCACCCGCTATAGGGATGATATGGCCAAAAGGACAACCAACGCGGTGAGCGCTTTGCTTCTTTGCTGCGCTCTTGGTCTTTGCAGCTGCTTTCTTCTTCTGCTCTTCTTGGTGGCCCCTCTACCCAAGCCGGCAAGGGTAAGAGGAAGGTCACCTACTTGCCGTAGGTTACCGGTGAGGAGGAGGAGCCTACACCCATTGGTGAGCCGCTGAACATTTTGACCTCGGCGAGGCTAGATCATGATCCATATGAGCCTGCTGAGCCTCCTACCAAAAAGCCCAAACACTCTCCCTCTCTCACTCCTAAACTCAAACAATCCAGGAAGCCTGCCCGCTCGAAGGCAGCTGTTGAGAAGGACACATCATCCTTCCAACCGGCTGACCTCTCCAAACCCTCTCAACCTACCTCCCAATCCTCCAAACCCAAAACCAAACAAACCCTCCTACCCACGAGACGAATCATTTGGCCTTCCTAAGGTCTCATCCACACAGAGTTCCTCCATCATTTGTTCCTCCACCAGTTCCCACCACAACATCTCAATCACCAACTTACGCCTCTTCCACTCCTACTAAGTCCAAGCATGGCAAACGTTTTAAAAAGAGTGCAAAGAAGAAGGTACATTTTGTGGGAACTGCCGATGAAACCTCTTCTCCTCCACCTTCTCCACCTTCACCACCTCTGCCTACTACCTCTACCACCTCACCTACTTCCTCACCTCCTCCATCTGCTCCCATCCAAACAACCACCACACAAGCCATCTTCTCACCTGCCACCTCTTCTCAACCACCATCCTCCAAACGACCTATCTCTCCTCTTCGACGCCTCCTCCCAAACGCCTCAAAACCAACCCCTATGCCAACCTACACCACGAGGTTCGAGGCTCTGCTGTCCTTCGAGACGCGGCCTAAACCCAACCTGCCGACTCGACCCCTTCTTGGCCACCCTTGACTACCCCAAGAGATTTCCTGTCGGCCTATGTGCGGTGAAATCATCTTTCAATGGGGTGCCTACTATGACCCTCTTCCTCTGCTGGTCCCAACTCTTTTCTCCCACAACTCGGGTTCAAGATCTTATGATCTTCAACCAATGGGTTGCAATCCATAAAGACCTAGGCCTTCCCCTTCCAACCAAATCGGACATCTCCCCTTCCTCTCTCTGCCTAAACCCCGGTCTTCACCATTATCGCCATCCTTCCATCCTTTTTCACCCCGTGGTCTACACTTCATTGATGTAGTCACACTTTCCTTGGCTTCAACCCTCTCATCCCTCTTCTCTTCCTTTCTCCTAGCCTTTCCCCTTTCTTTTCTCCTCCCCTTTCTTCATTCACCCCTTTCATATGTCATCTACATAGAAAGGCTCTTCCTGTTCCTCGCGTCTTCTCTAGCCTTCCTTCCCCTTCTACTATGTTCCCATTTCCTCCACCATCCATTCTACCTCTTCCTCCAGCCAATCCCTCTCCTCCCCGGCCATCCTCCACCCTCACCTACCCAAGCCACGCCATCCTTCCCCCTCGGCGGGACCATCGGCAAGTCATCGACTCGTCGATACCTATCTGTTGAGGCTCATAAATTTTTGAAAGATTTTGAGGTCATCTCGTTGACGACCAAGGCCCACCAACTCTCTGCGGATCGGTCTCACATCACCCATGTGCGGTGCATGACCCAAGTGATGGAGATTTCCAAGGTGCAAAGGCCGCTTTGATGCTGCCTACGATCCATCTCGGCCGGCCAAGCCCTTGCCGGCAAATCTCGGCCTCTTCATCCAAGACGTCGCCATCTTCGAAACCAAGCGGGACAACATAGCCACTAAGGCGATGCGGTCGTCGACATGGTTGAAGGCGGCTACAAGCTTGTGCTTCACTCTCAACGCCAGGCAAATCGCTCTGTTCACTCCTGCGTGCGAGCAACGCGTAATCTCACGGCCAAGCACTTGGCTTACTACGCAAGGAGCGCAGAACTGCGAGCACCGCCTCGGCTTTATTGATGCCTCGCTTGCGTCCATGAAGGAGGAGATGGCCGGACTCAACAATGATCGGAGACCAAGCTCATTGAGCATAATGCTCGCTCAAGCGAGAAGAACAAAGAGCTCTCCTCGAATTGGCCGATACTAAAGAAGAGCTAGCGGCGGCAAACGAAGAAATTGCAAGACTTAAGGCTGCTGTTGACTCTAAATGGGCATCAAGGGCATATGGGCAATCTTCATCGAGCAAAGGCAAAGGTCGTGCATCATCTCGGTCATCTTCTAGAACCAGTAGATAATATTTTGTATAATCTTTTTGCTAAACTTTGTAATTAAACAACTTGTTTAATTAACAATGTCTATGTTTTAAAACTTTCATGTTTATTATGAACTGCTTATTATGTGATTGCATGAAATTTAAACCACGGTTTAAAGACATGTCCTATATTGCCTATTGCCTATCTGCATGTCTTTAAATTCGGTCTAATTACAAGTGTCATGCTTAATTTCCTTTTTGTAAACACTTTGTAATTCTTGAATACAATGACCTTTATGTAAGTTCATCTAGGGCATGCTTATTTAATATATCAATCTTACAAGCATGTTATTACTAGACTTGAACATGGTCGGTGATATTGTATTCGTAGGGTCATGGACTCAAGCAAATAGGAGGAGATTGTTGCATCTTAGCCTAGATTTGCTTGAATCCATAACCTAAGTCTAAGTCAAGGTGACTAATGGGCTGCGTGTACGTTAGAGTGGCAACTTGAACTTAGGCATAGCTTGAATAGTTTAGGGTTGCTTATTGTATATTGCCTTGAAGAAGATAGCCTATAGGACATCGGACGTCCTCGCACAATAGGCAATTTATGCATCGTGATCTTCCTTTGGATATCGGACAAGCTCATATCGGCCAAGCCTCATCGGCAATGTTGAAGAACCTCAAGAACGTCGATAAGAGAACTGCCGAAGACATGTCCGATTTGAGGCTTTCATTGACTTCGATGCAACGTTAACTGCAAAGCGCATTCAATGAAGGTTTCCATTCTTGGCATACACTCGAAAAGGACATTCCTCCCGCAAGCACTGACCGCCTATTTTTAGCAAAGTGTCGGGAGACAGGTGCAAGCTACGAGTCGGCCTATCGGGAGTCAACAACCGATTAGAGCATTAATTGCTCTTAAATTCAAATTAGAAGATCTCCAACGGCTCCAAGCTTCCTCCTGCATATAAAAGGAGACTCCATTGCTGCATTCAAGACACTTCAACAACTACAACTCGAATCTTCTTCATCTTCTTCAAGTGCATTAAAGCTTAAACGTCCTATCGTATACATACATTGAAGAGCTTCATACTTAGACTTCTAGTCCATTAAAGCTCTTCATTGATTGCAACACCTAGCTTTTCATAGCTCACGAGAATTGTATCTTATTGATATCAATTCTCCCACACAAACACTTGGTCAACAAAATTTTTGTACACTCTCCATTAGAGATTTAGTTTGTAAAATATCTAGTGGAAAAACTTAGTACACGATTTTCAAATCCAAAGTTGACCACTTTGGTTGTGGACGTAGCACTTATTTATAAGTGTGAACCATATTAAATATTCTGTCTATTTGTGTGTGATTGTGAATTGATTGTGTTGCTTTAAATTTCAGATTTCCAAGTTAGAAGCTGCGATCTTGACTGTGAAGATCGGCCATTCTCAACTTGTCCTATACTTCACAAGTCTTCCGCGCAAATCTTTTAAAACCCTAGTGAAGTAAGATTTTTGAATCAATTTCAAAAATTGGACATAGGCTATTCAACCCCCCCCTTCTAGCCTATATAGAGCAACCTTGGACCTAACAGCATCACTAGCAGATGTGCAAATGATGGAGTCTCGGTCTATGGTCATCCCGGGTGATAACTTGACTGGGAAGGATCTCGATTGGGAGCTCGGCGGCCAATGCAGCCCTGGTTGGCTTTGCGGGGCGGAAGATGAAGTGGTGGCAGCAGCCTTTGAGGATTTAGACTTTCCCTACATAATCGGCAGATGTGAGAACAGCATATATAGAAATCGGCAGATATGCAAGAATCAGCAGATAATCAAGAAATCAGCAGATATTAACATAAACAAGTACTGTTCAGATCAAAACCCAAAATATAGACAAATTGAACCAAAATATAAGAACAGTTCATCATCTGGGTTTTTCAAATATCTACTGAGTTTGTCAGATTCAAGTGAACAAACTGATGTAAACTGAGAACATAGTACCACAGGAATCTCTTACAACACATTTTACACAACAGAAGCATGATTCAAGCGACAATCGCAATATAGCACAGTTCATCAATGGCGGACAGTTTTTAAAACCTTAAATTAGGTCAAAGCAAGATCCTAAAACTGGATTTAAATGACTCAAGAAGGTGTAGAAATCCTTACCATTGATGATTTTAAGTATAGAGACTTGAGATTTTGGAGGTTTGAGACGATTTGAGCTGGATTACAGATTGGAAGCTTGAGAGGTTTTTGAAAGTTGAAAATGGCGGTTGTTGAGAGTTGTGAAGAGTTACTGTACATTTTACCCTTTTATACCTCTGACAGGCCACTAAATGGAATTTGATAAAATTTGAAGTCCGCATTTATTACCTGATGAGTCACTGTACGTATGGCGCCCTTAAGTCTTCCTATATTATCGAGTCGCCTATTTTATCGAAGACTGCCGATGTGGAGATAGTCACTTACCCAAGGTTGTCTATTTACTCGGCAGAGTTGAGATCGGCTGATCACATAGGCAGTTTAATAACAGCAGTTTATGAAATAACTTAAAGAATTAGCTAGAAAGGATTAAGGATTGAGGTCAAGCATACCAAGCTCTCCTCTTAAATATGCAAACCTGGTTGAATCAAGTGGTTTTGTGAAGATGTCGCTACGATTCTCTGTAGGCACATATTGCATGCCGATGTTACCTTTTTCAACATGATCTTTAAGAAAGTGATATCTCACATCAATGTGCTTTGTTTTGGAGTGCATGACGATTTTGAGAGCGAAATTGCTGATGTGTTGTCACACATTATAGGACAATTATCGGTTTTGATCTCATAGTCAACTAGTTCTTGTTTGATCCACAGCAATTGTGAGCGGCCTACCGCGGCTATGTATTACGCGGTTGTTGAAGTTGAAACAGAGGTTTGCTTCTTCTGGCCCATGAGACAAGTCTATTTCCTAAGAATTGACATGTCCCACTTGTGCTTTTCTGTCAACCTTACATGCGGCAAAATCGGCATCGAATAGCCTATAAGATTAAAAGATGAATCTCTAGGATACCGATTCCCAAATTGGGAGTATCTATCGATATCGATGATTCTTTTGGCTTGTAGGTGAGACTCCTTTGGATCGCTTGAAACCTAGCACAAACACAAACAGCAAACATGATATCAGGCCTACTAGCAGTTAAGTATAAAAGTGAACCAATCATGCCTCTATAGAGAGTCATGTCCACTTTCTTGCCCTTCTCATCTTTGTCAAGATGGCAGTTAGTAGCCATAGGAGTGCTGAAGCTGTTTGCATTCTCAAGACCAAATTTCTTGATAACATCCTTTGCATATTTGGCTTGATTGATGAAGATACCATTTGAACTTTGTTGAATTTGAAGACCAAGGAAAAAATTGAGCTCTCCCATCATGCTCATCTCAAATTTACTCTGCATAAGCTTTTCAAACCTTTTGCAAAGATTTTCATTAGTAGAACCAAAGATAATATCATCAACATATATTTGAACAAGTAAGGAATGACCTTTATGCTTCATAATGAAAAGAGTAGTGTCAATTTGACCTCTTACAAAGCCTTGAGATATCAAGAACTTTGAAAGGGTCTCATACCAGGCTCTTGGAGCTTGTTTAAGTCCATAAAGGGCTTTCCTTAGCTTGTAGACATCTTCTCTCCTTGAACAGTCTATGAACCCAGGTGGTTGCTCAACATAGACTTCTTCTTGAAGTTCTCCATTTAGAAAAGCACTCTTTACATCCATTTGATAAACTTTGAAGTCCTTGTAGGAGGCATAGGCCAAGAATAATCGATAGCCTCTAATCTTGCAACGGGGCAAATGTCTCATCATAGTCAATACCCTCCTCTGTCGTATCCTTGGGCTACCGGTCTTGCCTTGTTTCTTGTAATGTTGCCGTTTTCATCCATTTTGTTTCGAAAACCCACTTTGTGCCAATAACGCTTGTCCTTTGGGCCTAGGGACTAGTGACCGAGACTTGGCATCTGTCAAATTGGTTTAGCTCTTCTTGCATAGCTTCCACCCGCTTGGATCTTCGAGCTTCATCAATCTTTTGGGTTCAATGTTAGATACAAATGCGGTAGAATACATGCATTCGTTTCTTGAAGCTTGTCTAGTTTGAACACCGGCATTAAGATCTCCAATGATTTGAGTGATAGGATGATCTTTTACTTCCTAACTTCGCAGTTGAACTTGTCCTATTGTATCGGCAGAGTTGGATTCTTGAGAAGTAGAAGTAATTGAAGCTTGGTTTTCTAAAGGGTAGGTTAATTCCAAGGTAGGTTGTATGACTTCTGGTGTGGAAGGCAAAGGGGATTCAGGGTTTTCAGAGTGTTCGTTTGTTGGTTCGTTTGAGGATTCTAGCAGGTTGACTCTTGGAAGATCTTGTGAAGAAGGAGGATCAGCAGATCTGGGATTAGGCTGTTCTGTACCTGTCTCATATTCATCAGAATCATTAGTAACCTTAGGAGCCAAATGTGGCCCAATGAAATCAAATTCATCAAAAGAAACATGTACAGATTCAACAACTTTAAGTGAAGTTTTATTATAAACTCTGTATGCTTTTGAAAACTTGGCATATCCCAGAAAAATTCCTTCATCACTTTTGGATTCAAACTTACCTCTATGTTCTCTACCATTGTAAAGAACATAGCATTTACAACCAAATATTTTAAAGAATCCAATGTTGGGAGCTCTGCCTCTCCATATTTCATATGGAGTTTTGTTATGAAATTTATTTATGATGGACCTGTTTTGTGTGAAGCAGGTGTTCACAGCTTCTGCCCAGAAATACATAGGCAGTTTGGCTTCAGCAATCATTGTCTTTCCTGCTTCAATGAGAGTTCTGTTCTTCCTTTCAGCAACTCCATTTTGTTGAGGTGTGCCAACCGCAGAGAAATTGTGACCAATTCCATGGTCATCACAATATTTGGCTACACCATTGTTCTTGAACTCTGTTCCATTGTCTGATCTGACATCAGAGATATCATCCAGCTTCTGAGTCTGTAGTCTTCTGAAGAGTTCAGTAATGATGTCATATGCTTCATCTTTGGAGGACATCATTTCTACCCAAGTAAATCTTGAGTAATCATCAACTACCACAAGAGTATACTTGCTGCCACCAAGACTTGTAGTAGTTACAGGTCCAAACAGATCCATGTGCAAGAGCTGTAGAGGTCTGGTTGTTGATAGGCAAGGCTTGCTTTTGAAGGAAGATTTATGTAGTTTGCCCAGTTGACATGCTCTGCGAGACGTGTGATTCAGCTGATATTTTAGGCAAACCGACAACTAGATTGTCTTTTGATAGCTTTTCCAGGTATTTGAAATTGAGATGACTAAGCCTTTTGTGCCACAACCAGCTGTTGTCAGTTGATGACCTAGCAACCAAGCAAAGATTTGATTTTCTTCCAACAGCATTTAGGTCAACAGATAGACATTCCCTTTTCTGAATCCTGTCAGGATAGTTGAACATGTCTCATTGTCCTTTATGAGACATTGACTAGAGGAAAACTGACATGTTAGACCTTTATCACAGAATTGTGATATGCTCAGCAGATTGTGCTTTAAACCTTCAACTAGAGAGACTTTGTTGATGGAGAGATTGCCTCTGATTATACTTCCATAACCAATGGTCTTCCCTTTTGAGTTATCTCCAAATATGACTGAGGGACCTTTTGCTTCAACAATGCTTGAAAGAAGATTTGGATCACCAGTCATATGCTTTGAGCATCCACTGTCTAGATACCATAGATCTTTCTCTTCTTCATTGACAGCCATGAAGCATTCCTGAAATATAGACATTTAAGAATATGGTCCCCTTTTATTTTTGGGTCCTCAAGGTTAGCAACCTTTTGGGATCCACACTTGTTTAACCTTTGGAGGAGTAAATCCTCTAGATTTAGGTGTGAATCTCAGAAGGCATTCATGAATCTCATGACCATGGCATTTGCAGAAAGAGCATTTGTGAAATCCTTCAACATGAGTAATGATTTCTTTTTGAGGCTTCTTAATATCAGCAGTCTTTGGAATGATCTTTCTGCTGATAATTGGCCTATAGGACTTAGGCTGATAATGCCTTTTCTTGTTGATGTTAGGTTTACCATAGGTAGACCTCTTATCAAAAGATTTTGTATTTACAGGCACATGTCCTTTAAGCTTTTTATCTGCAGAATTCACTTCTTTTACCCTTTTATAGGCGTGTTGGGATCAGCGGTCTTGCCTTTGACAAATTTAATAGGTTTGAGCCGAGAATTCCTAGACTTGCTATTAGTCATCCTGTTTTCTTAGGGTGACTAATGGCGGTTTTAGTTGCTCGACTCACTATTAGTAGAGTCATTGCTGGTTGCTTTCTTTTGGACTTGTCTTTTGTGTTCTTGGGATAAACAAAAGGAACTTTGTTAAAGCCAAGTCCTTGCCTTTTGGGAGACTGCTGGTCATAAGAAACTCCTACAACCAATTCTTCAGAGAATCACTTCGATGTCTCATCCTTTTGAGAACTAGAAGAACTACCTACTTTGAACTCACTTTGGAAACCAATGCCGGTTTGTCATCTAAAGTTTTCGGTTTGAGAGAATGGCATCAAAGTTTCCTTTAGAGTTATTCCAAGTATTGACAACCTTTTGAAGGTCATCTTTCTCGAATTTATCTTCTTGATGTGTTCAAGTAGGAAATCCACTTTTTCGGTCAAAGCTTTGTTCTCTTTTTGCAATTTGATACTTTCACTTTTGTCTATCAAGATCTTTGATCTTAGACATCAAGGTTGATTTCTCGAGACACTAGTTCATGCTTCTTGGCTAATTTCACATAGGCGCTTTGAATTTTGAAAATTCTTCCATGTCTTTGTTAGCTTTGATGAGCTCTCCCTTTGAAGGTTCATTAAGCTCATCATCATCATCATTGTCATCTTGTTGAAATGGTAGTGACCTCACCGAATCATGTGGTGACTCCCGGCCATAAGGCATATGTTGGCTTCTTCGGCAAAGTCACAAGAGTCATCCTCATCGGTGTCGGTGTCACACCATGTAGGCGGATTGCTTTCATCAATGTCTTCACCACCATCCCTTTTTGTTTTTGAAATTTAGTTTCGGACGTTTCTTATAAAATTCATACTTTGGCTTTGGACATTTAGAGGCAAAATGGCCTGGTTTCCTACGATTAAAACAAACTAGCTCATTATCCTTTTGATGGTCCGATTTATAAGGAGCGAGAATGTTTTGGTTGAGCGCTTGTTTTATAAGGAACGGCAGCTTTGTGAGAAGACTGCCTATGTGATGATGGTTTATTAAACCTTTTGAAACGTTGATATTTCTTTACAAACATAGCAAAGGCTTCGTCGAAAGAATATCATCATCTTCACCGGAAGTAGAAGGTGTTTCATCGGGTTTTGAACAGGAGGTTCGAGAGACATGGCCGGTAAGGACAAGTTTTTAAAACTCTTTTCCATTTCTTGAGCTTGTTGGATCTCAAGCTCATAAACGAAAGACTAGCATAAAGGTTTCTAAGAGTCAATTTGTTTAAATCTTTTGACTCTTTCATGGCGTGATTTTAACATGCCATAGGCGCCTAGTGCATTTAGAAATCTCATGTTTATTTCTTTCTTTTCATACTTCTTTCCTAATGAATAGCAAGAGTTGACTACCTCATAGAATCTGTCATAGGCACTTCGCGAGACTCTTTGGGATCCTTTTGAAGGAGTCAAACTTCGGATGCAGTATATAATTTGTTGTTCTTTGTCTCGCCATCACCTTCAAGATATTCAAGGATGGCTTCCCACATCTCCTTTCTTTGTGTCCAAGTTGATAATCTGGCGATAAGTGCTTATATCAACACAATGGTAATGATGTTGATGGCCTTTCCATCCGAGCATCATTCTTTCGTCTTCATCATCCCACTCTTCTTCGGCTTTGGTACTTCGGTGCGAGTTGGATCTACCGCGGCCGGTGTATTAGGCTTCATTGGAATTCGGGTCCATCGTGACACATTTCCACAAACGTTTGTCAATTGAATTCATATGTCTTTTAACTTTATCTTTCCAGATGTCAAAGTGAACTTCATCCAAGACAGACAATGGTTCACGTTTGAGGTTTCCAACATTTGGTGAGCAGCCATGATCTTTAATCTCTCAAGAGGTTAATCTCGGAAAAACTAGTTTTCAAAGAGTTAAGCTCGATACCAATTGTTAGGTCCAAGGTTGCTCTATATAGGCTAGAAGGGGGTTGAATAGCCTATGTCCAATTTTTGAAATTGATTCAAAAATCTTACTTCACTAGGGTTTTATAAATTTTGCGGCGGAAGACTTGTGAAGCACGGACAAGTTGAGAATGGCGATCTTGGCAGACAAGATCAAGCTTCTAATGATTGGAAATGGAAATTTAAAGCAACACAATCAAATCACAATCACACACAAATAGACAGAATATTTAATATGGTTCACACTTATAAATAAGTGCTACGTCCACAACCAAAGTGGTCAACTTTGGATTTGAAAATCGTGTACTAAGTTTTTCCACTAGATATTTTACAAACTAAATCTCTAATGGATTGTGTACAAAAATTTTGTTGACCAAGTGTTTGTGTGGGAGAATTGATATCAATAAGATACAATTCTAGTGAGCTATGAAAAGCTAGGTGTTGCAATCAATGAAGAGCTTTAATGGACTGATCGTCTTAGATTGAAGCTCTTCAAAGAAGGAAGTACGATAGGACGTTTAAGCTTTAATGCACTTGAAGAAGATGAAGAAGATTCAGAGTTGTAGTTGTTGAAGTATATTGAATGCAGCAATGGATTCTCCTTTTATATGCAGGAGGAAGCTAGGAGCCGTTGGTGGTCTTCTAATTTGAATTTAAGAGCAATTAATGCTCTAATCTTGTTGACTCGATAGGCCGTCCCAGCTGCGCCTGTCTCCGACACTTTGCTAAAAATAGGCGTGTGCTTGCAGGAGGAATGTCCTTTTCGAGTGTATGCCAAGAATGGAAACCTTCATTGAATGCGCTTTGGGTTACGTTGCATCGAAGTCAATGAAGACTTCAAGTCGAACATGTCTTAGGCAAGACTATCGGACGTTCTTGAGGTCTTCAACATTGCGATGAAGCTTGGCCGATATGAGCTTGTCCGATATCCGAAAGGAAGATCGCGATGCATAAATTGCCTATTGTGCAGAGGACGTCCGATGTCCTATAGGCTATCTTCTTCAAGACCAATACAATAAGCAACCCTAGGCTATTCAAGCTATGCCTAAGTACAAGTTGCCACACTAACAGACACGCAGGCCCATTAGTCACCTTGTCTTAGACTTAGGTTATGGATTCAAGCAAATCTAGGCTAAGATGCAACAGATCTCTCCCCCTTCTAGAAAATGATCTCCCACATTTTGAGTACTCCACAAGCTAAGGAAGGGCAAATAAGACAATTGGGTTGGCTTTCTACATTTAAAAACCAAGAGAAGTTGGCTGATGATTCAGCAAAGGAGGAAATCGGGCGAGGGAGGAATGGGCTACCCGCAATGCAAAAAAAACGCGGATCATCCATGGGCAAACGGACCAGACTGTGAGATAAAACAGGCTGGAAAGGGCAGAGCAGACAGGGCTGGATTTGGAGCGGATCTGGAGCTCCAGTTTCAAAACACGCGGGTCGCTGGAGGTGGGCCAGGACGCATGGCAGCTTCTTGGCTCGACAGTGCATAAATAAGCGCCGGTGCCCCTAGACTTCTGATTGTTGCTCCGGTGCCCCTGAGTTCTTCCAAAAGCGAGGCGCAGTCCCTATCCTCCCAGGTCTTGTAATTTAGTCCCAAGTCAACCTCCGTTAGCCTCTTTTCTCTTTCAATTTAGTCCTTTGCTTTGCAAATCTTTAACGGAGGGCTAACGGACCTTGAGTAAATGGCTTCAAACTTTCCAAGACTTCATGAATTGCCTTAAATCTTCCCAATTTGCTATGAATTAATCCTTTATAGCTTGAATTCATGCCCATGGACCTGAAACAAAATAAAATCACATTATAGCAATTCCTAGGGCAATATAAATATGAAATTCATATAAAATGGGGACAAAATATGGGAAAAAAATATATACAATTACGAGCTCATCAGTGACCCCAATGGTTACGTACTCGCTTAACTTTTTATCCATCTTCCAACATAATAATTTGTTCCATTTTCTTCCATTGATAAGTCTCTCCATAAACCATTTCATAATTTTTGATCTTATGTAGTTAACCATGTGAGTAATGGGAAGAGCTCGAGCATCTAAAATTTAATTATTGAACGATTCCGCAGCATTTGATGTCAACTCGGTATACCTATTCTCGCGACAATGTGCAATAGACCACTTATCGTATGGAAGATTAGACAAGAAATCACAAGCAACCTGTCCCCCTTATTTTTTTAAATATTTTAAGTTGCTCATTGAATAGTCTTATGGTTGGGGCAAATGCACAATCCTTCAATATTGAACACATTTTGCTGCGAAACACGCTCGAATAACATTTACCACTAAACATCTCTTTCAAGTTACGAAACAGGTATACCAAGCAGAAGAAATGTTTTGAACTATCAAAAACATCACCTATGGCTTCCATTAAACCAACGTTTCTATCGGATACAAACAACACATCTCGATCTTCTATTGCTTCTTTTATTTTTGAAAGAAATCAAGACCAATTTTCCCCATTTTCAGCACTTACAACCGCAAATGCAAATGGAAAAAGCCCTGCGTAGAAACACTATGATCCTAAAATAATGTTCAAACAAAAAAATAAAATAAAATTAAAGTAATTGATTTTTTTTTTGAAGTACCTTGATTTTCATCCTTGGCCGTAGCAGACAAAAGCGTGCCCTTAAATCAAGATTTCATAAAGGTGCCATCTATGAACAATATAGGACGGCAATATTTAAAACCATCCATACATGCCCGAAACGAAATGAACAAACAACTGAAACGATTTGTAATAGGGTCCAATTCAACAAATGCAATGCTGCCCGGATTACTCTTATACAGTGCTTTGACGTACCATTGCAGTTCCTTAAAAGAATCATCATAACCACCAAAAATCTTACTGCGAGCCTTTTCAACGCTTCTCTAAGCCTTACTGTAATTTACCTCAATGCCATACTGGGTCCTCATGTGATCAATTACATCGGTCGGGGAATAGCTTGGTTGACTACGAACATTTTCAATGATCAAGTCTGCAATTATATCACAACCCATCCTTTTCGAGTAATCAATTGAATCAAACATGGTGACTTGACTTCTGTGTGTAAGGTTGCACTTGTATATGGATGTTGAATTGTCAAGACTTGAAACAGATGCCCTGATAAACTAACTGCAATCATTATTAAAATTCTTTCCACATACAACACTAACCCTCTCATTGTTGTTCTTCAAAATAACATAATCAAATTCAATCTTGAAGGAATACTTTATCAGTTGCCTTCGAAATTCATCAAATCCACCTTTGAAAATTTTCCCAACACCAGTAATAGCAGTTGCCCAACCAGCAGTTAAAAGATCCTTTTGTGATTGATTAGGACATATGTCATAACATGGAACACTTTCATCATCAGTTTCTGAAATTACAAAATTGATACTGCTTTGATGCGATGATGATGCATCCCGACTCCAAGTTAATGCATCACGATTGGAATAACTTGAACTACTATTACAAACTGAAGTATTGCGAGGAATCATTCCTGCATCGCGATGAAGCATTTCTACATCGCGATGAATGATTCTTGCATCGCGATGAAGCATCCCTGCATCGCGATTCCCAATTCGGGCATCGGCTGAATCAAAAGGTGGGATAAAGGAAACAGAATCACCAAGTAACCCTCCTCTATTCAATCCGTAGCTTAAAACATTTTGATTTTAAAAAACGTCTATTGATATAATGCTAACTGAAAAAATCTTGGCCAACAATACCATGTTTACACAATCATCATCATTCGACAGAAAACAATTCACACGAGATACCAAGGAATATTTCAAATATAAATTTTGAGTTTCAACATTCGAATACTTACCTGTTATTAATTGAATCACATCATATATTCCAAAATTTTCAGAAACTCTATAAACGATCGTAAATTTCACCGTTAACATGATTGCGTTTTCCATTACAGAGACGAAGTGTTTAGATCGAGTTTTCAAGGAATGTTTAAAATAAAGGAGTTACAGGGTAGATTTTAGGAAGAAATCACCTTGACTGATATGTTCACGTTGTATAGGGATATTTTAGGCACAAATTTATGAAACTGCCTTTTAGCGATTAAAAAAAAGGGTTCGGAGAAAAAAGAACGTTATAAAAATAGACCGGCCAACAATTTTCTATTTTTTTTATTTAAACGGGCTAGCCCTTTGGACAATCTCTAGGCGAGAGGGAGGAAGTGGTTGTTGATGTTTGATGAGAACGCGCAGGAAGTGTCGTGACTGACCATGAAGATCTTTTTTAAAAATACTCCTTTTGTTTTGGATAAATATTTTTAGTGGATAAAATGTAAAATTTAATAAATATAATTAATGATGTAAGTGTTTTGACAATAATACTCATAAATATTAATTAAATTTAATTATTTTAAATAATTAAATTTTTTTAGAATGTATTATATTAAATAAAATTTTAAGAATATATTAGAAAAAATTGTAAATAATAGGTAGATTAAAAATTTTTAAAAATATAGTTGGGCCGTCCTAAAATAAAAAATATGAGAGTTTTTATAGGGATGGAGGGAATAACTCAGATTAGATTTTTATTTCAAAATGATGTTTTATCTTTTATTTTAATCATTAGATGTGCACCATATGTGTATGTGAATAAACGACATTAATTATTCATAATTTTTTATGTACATGGGATGTACATCCAACGGTTAGAATAGGAGATGGAACACAATTTTAAAAGAGAATCTGATTTGGGAGTTACCTGGAGGAGAGAAGAGAAGAAAAAGCGGTTCCGTCAGTCAATCCCAGTCAGTATCTCTCGTAGCATTAAAAAGCAAAAGCACTAACACCATTTCTTTACTCTCCGTCTCTCTCCTCTCTCTCTCTCACTCTCTCACACGAGCACACGCTCAATTCTCATTCTCTCTCTCTCTCTCTCCCTCTCGTTTCTGTTCAACGAAAAAGCTAGAAAAAGCAAAACAAAAACAATTACCTAATTCTCCAATTCTTTACTTGCTCTCGGAGAAACCGAAAGCCGAATTCGTAACCCCACCGTAGCAAGCAAAGCATCTCCACTCTCATTAAAAAAGATGATGATGACGATCGTTTTCGCTTTCACTATAACTGATTTTGCACCGGATTATTACGAGAGAGAAAAAGGAGGCAATAATTCGTGTTTTTCTGGCCGCCGTGGACGACGGTGGAGGAGATGGCGAGTACGAGTGGGACCAAAAACGATGTGGGACCACCTAGGTCATTGTCTCGGAGAATGACGAGGACTCCGACTATGGTTGATCCAAATTCCGACGAGAACGCCACCGTTGATAGTGAGCTCGTTCCTTCTTCCCTTGCTTCTATTGCTCCTATACTCCGTGTCGCCAATGAGGTTGAGAAGGAGAACCCTAGAGTTGCTTACCTTTGTAAGTCCCTTTTTCTAAAACTAACTATACTTGGGTTGCCCCCGGGCATTATTCTGTTTCGTGTCATTTAAGTTAGTGCATTACGAATTTCATTCCATGATAGTTCAGTAATCGCTATTGTTGCTTGTCATTTAAGTTACTACCGTACAAATTTCATTCCATGATGGTTCAGGATTAGTGATTGTTGCGTGTCATTTAAGTTAGTACCGGACTAATTTCATTCCATGATAGTTTAGAATTATGATTGTAAGTTACCAGCGTACGAATTTCGTTACATACAAATTTCTTTCCATGATAGTTCAAGAATTGCGATTGTTGCTTATTAAAAACAAGCACTCAGTTGATTCCCCCTTTCTTCAATTCTTTTATCCATAAATTTCACTTTAGCAAGTACTACTAACAAATTTCATTCCATATCATAGTTCAATGAACACTCATTGATTCCCCTGTTTGTTGCATACTGAAACAAGCACTCATTTGAATTCCCCTTTCTTCAATTCGTTCATCTTGAAATTTCACTCAAACAAGTACTACTAACAAATTTCATTCCATGATAGTTCCAATAGCATAAACAAGGATCGTGATTGTTGCTTACCAAAAGGAGCAATTAATTTTGTTCCCCTTTCTTCAATTCTCTTATCTTGAAATTTCACTGTGACTAGTATTACTAACAAATTTCATTCCATGACATTCCAAATAGCATGGATAGGGATCACGATTGTTGCTTACCAAAATGAGCACTCAATTGATTTCCCCTTTCTTCAATTCGTTTATCCTGAAATTTCACTTTGACAAGTACTACTTCTATGTAAATAACTAGTATTATAACAACTGCTCAGTGCTGTGAAAACGTTGAATCAACCTAATATTCGAATTGCCATGTATTTGATTAATGCCTCCAATATATTTTTGAGATTATTTAGTTATAAGCAGTGCAATGGTTAAACAATTAATGAATTTATGGGTTTTGAAATCCTGATAGTTTTACTTTTAGTACTTTTGTTTTTTATTTCAGCAAAGAGCAAAAGTGTGTATGTTTAAGTATATTCTTCAACCTCCTTCAACATCTTCACTTTCAATTATGCTGCAATATTTCTTACAAAATTTGATTTTAGAGATGTCTCATTCTTATAGCCTTATGGTTGTACCATTTTGCTCAATTACTCAAGTATAAGGTTCTGGTAATAAACAGCAATTGTGCATGTAATGATTATAACTTTTGCATTCAACATACTTTTTATGATGTCTGTCTTGCTGTTATCTAAGCACGATCAAGTCACTTTGTGCATGCTAGCAGCGAAATTAGTTTCCTTTCACGTATTCTTTTTCTTGGATTAGGTCGGTTCCATGCATTTGAGAAGGCTCACAGGATGGATCCAAAGTCAAATGGACGTGGTGTTCGCCAGTTCAAGACCTACCTCTTACATAGACTTGAGAAGGTACGCGCATGATCACTGATTTCTTGCAACCCAGTTTTCTATCTGTCCTTGATCTAGATATGGCTTCTATTTCTTAAAACCAAATTGTTTGCATTTTGAAATTTGAACTGCAATATGTTTGACTGGTACAAAACTATCTGAAGAAAACATGGCAGACTGAAATTCCGACTAAGCTTTTTGGTTTATCATTTCCCCATTTTGAGTCTTATAGATGTAAATTGTGTATATTACTCCCTCACTCCAGCTGTTTAAGGAGTACATTTATCGGCCTTGAGAATCATCATTTTAACAGTATCTGCTCCGATTTCATGACTTTTTTATGTGATATATCAGGTTAAAATTAAAGAATATATAATTGGACTCGTAAGCTCACTTTTGAGATACCAAGGCTCTAAGTAGGATATCCTAGAGAGGAAAGAACGGATCTTTAAATGGGACAGAGAGGGTAATCCTTGGGAGAGAGTATTACATGTGCTAAGAGTAGTATGTCATATACTTGATGTTAAGTAACTAACTCAACTCATCATAGCCTGTGTCAATTACTTAAGGTCGATTTTAAGAATGCTATTTCATCATTCCATTCTGCGAATGCTATTTTGTCATTCCATTCTGTGAGATACCCGAATAAATCGTCCCAAAGAACAATTGGTCCAAATATCCAGTCCTGGACAATACTTATGTGTGATTAGAGTCACCACTTATGCCACAATTCTAAGAGCCGACATAAGAAAGCCTATTCTATTTTGGGTCCCGGGGTTAGGTTACGAGACGGGAAGGTGTTAGGCACCCCGTTTCGCCTGGTCTATGGTGACCAGTCTCGTTGGTGGTGTAAAGGTGATTTATAGGGCCATGCAAATTCTATTCTAAGTCCATCATTAGAGACGAGCGAAGGCACCGATGGTGACTTTGACTCATGTTGGTTTTAAAAATACAAAGGGTCGCAACTTGCAAATGTTGGGTCTCTGAGATTGGAATCATCCCATTAACTGTGATTAATCGGCTCCCGACCCGTTTTGATGGAGCAACCGTGTGATCAAGGCAAAGAAAAGAGAATAGAAGAAGAAAAGATGAAATAAGAGAAGGAGAGGAGATAACGAGTAAGGAGAAAGAGAGGCTATACCTAGAATGCCGCTCCAAGGTAGTCATAGTAGTTGTTGTCTTGGGTGGCTTCCTCGGATGATGGTGTGTGCATGTGTCTCAAGAGGAGGTATGGTAAGAAGTGGTGGTTTGGGTGATTGCGTATAGAAAGAGGTTTTAGTAGGAGACTTAGGAATTAGAGAGAAGGCCCAACTATGCATGCCCCGACTTAAAACTTGATATGATACATGAGTTGACAAATTTGTCTGCACTGTGTAGCTCTTTGTTTTTGTTACATCACTATATTGCCTGGAGTGTGTCACAATTCATCTGAATAGATATTTTCAAGTTTGAGGCAACTCACAACTTTCTCTTGGTTGCAGGAGGAGGAAGATACAAAACCACAGTTGGCAAAAAATGATCCTAGAGAAATCCAGAAATATTATCAGAACTTCTACGAGAAAAATATAAGAGAGGGCCAGTATACAAAAAAACCGTGAGGCTTCATTCTCGATTAACAATGAAGTTTTCTATTGATGTTGTATTTTTTCACTTATTATTATTTCATTACTTTACCTTCTTCAATCTTGTCAAGGGAGGAGATGGCTAAGATTTATCAAATTGCTACGGTTTTGTATGATGTGCTGAGGACGGTGGTACCTTCTTCAAAAGTTGACGATGAGGTATATATTATTATAATTTTTTGGTCATGTACATATCATAAAGATGGGCTGCTTGTCAAAGTTCATATCCTCAACATGTCCAACCTCTATTTATATGGAAATATAGACACAAAGGTATGCCAAAGATGTCGAGGAGAAAAAGGAACAATATGAACACTATAACATTCTGCCTTTATATGCTGCTGTCGGCGTCAAACCAGCAATTATGGATCTCCCTGAGGTAGTATATGAGACACGTACAAATCTTGATTTATTCTCTTGCTCTCTCCCCTTTTATAAATTTATTATTTTACTTTATTTCTCTCTATTTAGATCAAAGCAGCTCTTAGAGCTCTCCGCAATGTGGATAATCTCCCGATATTTAGAATGCCTGAGGACCGAGATAAACCTATAAATGACATTCTCGAATGGCTGTCTTCTGTTTTTGGATTCCAGGTAACTTGTATTCAATCATTCTTTTTTTTTTTTTTTCGTTTTTGATATTTTCTATTTCCCACTTTTCTCCAACTACTTTCACTTTCTACTCTTATGTCAAGCCAGTAGGTAATTGTCCCACCTTATTGTATTTGTTATTCTATGGAAGTGGAAGACTTAATTGTTGGATGATTCAACTAATGTTTGCTTTCCAACCAAATTTATGATGATTAAATTGTACATTATTTATCCATACAAAGTTAGCACCCTACCCCCCAATCATGCTAAGGGGGGGAGGGGGGAGGTGGACATGATTTACTTGTTAATTTTTCTCCAGAAAGTTGTGATGGAAACAGAGTGAACACTGAAAGTGTTATATTCGTTTGGGTCTTTTCCTGTTAAATATGAAGAGGGCATTCAGACCAAGTTTGTGAATGCTGGCAATAGTCACTCCTTCCATAAAGCCTTAATGTTGTTACGTTTAACATACCAGGAAAAATACCATATATGAAGCAACCTTCTAGTAGAATGACTACCTGAAGATCTTGCAACCTTTTGGGTGTTTTTCTATTATATTTGAAGAGGAGATCGAGATATACTGACAATGCTCATCCCTTCCTTAAAGTTGTAAGGAAAATAACATAAATGAAGCAACATTCTAATTTTAGAATAACTTCCCGCTGAATATCTTGAAGGAAAGAAAGTGGATCTTCAACACTTGCTCTTACAAAGATAGTAACTCATATAATAACTTTCTGCTGAATAACTGTGATTCAGATGATGCAAAATGATTTTGTATAAATTCAATTTCTCGGGGTGGTGTCCCAAATTTTTTGGTGATTTTTGATTAATATTGGAGTACCTTTATTGTCAACTATGGTCAGGGCCTCTTCCTTGTCTGAAAAGGATGGGCTTGCAAATGTCTTTGATGTTTTGTCTGCATGATTTGAAGTAACAGCGACACATTATGTTAGAAGTCGGAAGATGTTGTGCCACACACAAGGTTTTAGAAGCTATTTGATGCACATTCCTAGTCACATGGTAATTAGAGGGGCCATCAACGGCATTTTGAGCTGGTCTCTCTACCCTCTTGTACAGGTGTGCATTGAGAAGAGGGGCCTCCCTTGTTGGAGGGAGTGGATTTTCATAGGAGTAGTGGGTAGTTCTCACTCGTCCCTTGCTGTTGTTTGGCCATTGCACTCTATCTGTTATCTTCTTAAGAGAGAAGTTCTACTCATTGGAGAGACCAAGAGCTCGTGTGAGATTGGCAACAGTTTATCCTGTTTGCGCTCTTGAACCGTAGTTGTGTACTGTCGGAGATGCTTATTGGAGGTGAGTGTGTACTAGGTGATTTTGCTTATAAAATCATGTGCTTATAACTCCATCTGGTGAATTCATTGATTGCCATGATGGATGTAGCTTCTCTACTTGTGTACGTAGACAGCGTTAAATCTTATGTGCTCTTGTTTCTGTGGTTCTTTTTGTTTCATCTCTCATATTTATCCAATTTGATGTATATTTGATGCTTCTGCTAGGCATGATAGTGGTTTGGTACTATAGAACTACTTGTTCACCAAGCAATTAGTCAAACCTTTTTGTTTGATGCATTTTGCATTGGCTTTAGCATATGATATTTTTATCTGTACGATTGTTACTGAATTATTTGTGTTACTGTTGCTAAGTTCAATAATCCACACGGGACTGTGTTTATATGATTTTAATTGCTTACGAAGGCACAGTTCGTGTATAACTGACTATATGCTATTGTCTTACCCTTTGGGTAATGAAGAAAGGAAATGTTGCTAATCAGCGGGAACACTTGATATTGCTCCTTGCAAATATTGACATAAGATCTAAGAATCTTGAGGACTACGTGCAGGTAAATATTTCCTTTTATTTGTTATTATGTATCAGCATGCCTTATCAAAATACCACTCCTTCCATCCCAAAAGAAGAGATACACTTTCTACTTTTGTTTGTCCCAAAAGAGAAGGTACATTTCCTTTTTGGGGAAGTTTTCTTTACCATAATGACTTATATCGTACGAGTTTGTGGATGAGAATAATTAAGTCAAGTCAACTAAAGCAAGCTGAATTTGTGGCCACATGATGACATGGGTATTTTAGGAAGTAATGGATTTTCAACTATTTTCTTGATATGGGCATGAAGTCAAACCGCACCTTCGTTTGGGGTGGAGAGAGTAATAAGTATCAACATTAGGTGCTTCTTGTATGTTCTATAGATCGAATTCTTGAGATTGATAAGGTACTTATTGCAGTTGGACAGCCATACTATAAAGGAATTAATGGACAAAACTTTCAAGAATTATCGTTCATGGTGTGCTTATTTGCATTGTACATCAAATCTCAAGTAAGTGAAGATTCGGTCTACATAATTGATAGATCAGCACAAGCTTTGCTTCTCTCTCTCTCTCTCTCTCTCTCTCTCTCTTAATGTTATCAGGGTTCTTAGTTTTTCATTTTTCATTGTGTGCATAGGTTTCCCCCTGGTGCTGATGAGCAGCAGTTAGAGCTTCTCTATATTGGACTTTATCTTCTTATCTGGGGTGAAGCTTCAAATATTCGATTCATGCCTGAATGCATTTGCTATATTTTCCATAATGTAAGTTTCTTTTTAAATTGAATTGAGAATTTTATGTTTTTTTAATTACTCACTCAATCAAGTCAATGCTATATTTAATGGTTAATCTTTTAAATTTGCATTTATCTCTGTTAAGTTACCAATTCGTCTAAAATCTTAAGTTGTTAAAGAGGGGCCCAACAATATACTGAGCTTAAGACTCCCCCCTCACATGTGACCTGCTTAATCGTGGAGATGTATAACAAAGGTGCCTTACTATGGGCATCAGAAACAGAATGGGGTGGAAGCATGTGCACTCATAATACTGCGGGAAACATATGCAAGTGGAGTGGCTTGAATCAAGACCTTGCCAAGGGAGATCTAATACTATGTTAAGTTACCTATTCATCTAAAAGTTTAACTTGTTAGAGAGGGGTCCAACAATATATATGAAGCTTAGCATTGTCATACTCTTGCACCCTTTCAGTCTTGTTTTTAACTTTTCGTGTCAGGCTGGTTTCTGATATCACCTTCAGTTTCCCCTAAAAAAAGAGTATGAAAGCAGAAATGTCATTTAACAGTTTAATTTTTAAGATTTTAATGCTGCATCTGTACTTTACCTAACCCTTCAATTTTTGTACATATGCTTATTGGTTTCAGGTTTCAACAATTTCCCATTTCTTGACAGCTTAATTCATTTTTTACTTTTTGATGGTATCCGAGTGGGACTTTTCAATTCAGTCCTTTATTTATCTGGATTTAGTACTTGTCTTGAACATATGCATGTATACATGGGCTTGGCCTATTTAATGACTTACACACTGTTCCTTGGTTGCTTATTTCCCAAAACTGCACCTGAATGGGACATATTCGGGAAGATGAAAGTGCATGTCGATTTGGCCTGGGCACTTGTTTGGGATTATAAAGTCACTAATCCACAGGGAAGTTCCTACACATATCCTGAAAGTGACTTAAGGGAGTTTGATGAGCTGTTCAATTAAGCAACTGATGTTGCCCCATATTACACCGCCAAACATGTGTGGGAAGTCAATTAACTTGGTCTGTAGTCACAGAAGCAAAACAATAAAAAAATTGTTCAAATTAATATCATTGTTATGGTGTGTCCATTAAGCTCACTGTGAATAGCTTGTAACTTTACTATTATTCATCCTTTCTACTGGGGTCCCTTTTTGTCAACATAATTTTTACTTTTTTCTTCTTCAAAAATGATAAGATGGCGAACGAAATTCATGGAAATTTATTTAGCAATGTGCACCCCGTAAGTGGAGGTTCGTATCAAACAGCACCTCTTGGAGAAGAATCTTTTCTGCGAGATGTTGTAACGCCCATTTATGAGGTTTTGCGAAAGGTAACTATTCAAGCTCGCTATTTGTCTTTCTTTCAATGCATGCACAAGTTCAGTGATTAATATCTTTCATGTTTCAGGAAGCCAGGAGAAACAAAGGCGGCAAAGCAAGCCATTCCTCATGGAGAAACTATGATGATCTCAACGAATATTTTTGGTATTAATTTGAACATAAAAATTTGTTATCATGCCAAACACACTGAAATACTAGCCTCTACGAGATCTGTCTTTCCTTTTTTCATTTTTCTATCTTTTTTCCTTCTCAGGTCTGACAAATGCTTTAAGATAGGTTGGCCAATGGACCGCAAATCCGATTTTTTTGTGAACTCAGATGATTCATCACCAGCAAATATGGTATTTATCTGTTTATTTATGCAGTTTAGGAGATTTAATTTTGTCCTGTCAAATTTTGTTTCAAATTCTCCTTGCATTATTCTAGTATCACTGCAGACATGTTATGCTGAAGCATGAAGTATGGTTTATTTATTGAAGCATTAACAATGTTCTATTTTCTGAAATAATACTTTTGATAAATTGTAAATATAGAGAAGATGGAGAAGATCTTTGAGGTGGATATTTTCCGTTCAAACATGAAAAGCATGAACTTAAAATTGAACCTTCTGTACTTGGGACACATTTGACTCATCGAATTCCTGATGCAGATTTTAGTTAGAATCTAGTTGAAGTTCATAAACCGGAGAAGTTCCCAATAAAGTAGATTTCTCGTTGCAGCTTTGGCTATTAGTTTTTGCAACAGAAATACATCTGCGTGAAATATGACTAGGATTTCTCAAGTTAGTTAGCAACACATGCACTCACATTATTTCGTCAGAGCTTTCACTGCTTCTCTCTCTCTCTCTATATATACATATGTGTGTGTGTATCACACCAATATTTACTCGAAGGCCTTCGAGTTTACCTCACACCCATATGTTCTCGAAGGCTATCGAGTTTTTCTTTTGACTTGGTAGATGACGGCACAACTCCAAGACAGCCTCACCTGATGTGTCCCTACAAATTTCTCTACCATGAGTGTGCCAGTCATGTTTGCGTAGACCAGTTATTGTGCTATTAGAAGAGAGATGCTATTACTTTCAAGTGCGATACAAGAGGGAGGGGTGGGGTGACAAAACTAACATGAAACCTGACATAAGCGTGCAGTTTAACAGAAGAACTTGCTTTGAATATCTTAATAGCTGATCTAGTCGGAAGAGTTTTCAGTTGAGTTGAGTCGGCAAAGCATGCTTAGGTTTTGTTCAGATCACGGTGGTCACTAAATCCAAATATCATATCATGTTCAACTACCACATGCCCCACCATGTCAATCTAGAGCAGCTGTTTGTGCATTCCACAATAAGTCAGTCCTAGGTTCCAATCAGTCATTTCTTGAAAATTGTTCTAGTTGCATCTATTTGATCGCGGACAGCATGAAGTCTGACCAGAGGTCGGTAGTAGGGCTGTACATACAGCTTGTTTGCTCAAGCTTGCCTTGAGCTCAATTTGTTAAGGTCGATTCGACTTGAACTTGTGAAGTAGCTGACTTGATCTTTAAAAGGATATTAGGCCCTCTCGAATAAATGAGCTGGCTGGGTTTGACTCAAATAAGCTCAATCAACCCAAATATATGCAAGTTATGCATTATTCATTGGTCTAATTGCAAAATTGACTCCTGGTGTTTGGGGTTACTTAAAACATAGTCCCCAATGTACGGAAAACCCCCAAAATTTTTCCTTAAGTTTTTTTTATCTGTGAAACTCATCCAGAAAGTGAATGGACATTTGGAAATGTTGGCATAAGTTATCTTGTGACGTTCATCTGATTCTTAGACAATGATAAAAATTGTCCACACGGACCACACCTTAAAATTGCATTAAAATAACTGTGTAATTAGCCCTGGGTCAATCTCACTCTGTCAATCTCTATCCTTAACACATTTCCTTAAAATTCATTGGCTCGCTTCTCTCTTCCACCTATCAACACCACTGCACCCACTTTCATCCCAACCTTTTCATTCCACCCTTGCTCTTTGATAAGACTTAACCACCCCTCTACCCTTTTTGTTGTTCCGCAGAAATCATGTCAATTTTTTTTTCGTTCTCACACAGGCACAGACACGGAGACAAATGGTGCTATTTTGATGTCCTAGATTGAGCCATCGGGCACACTCATCGCCCACCGATTCACGGCCAAACCTGATGCGTATTTTTCACCAAATTTGATGCTTGTGGAATTATGGAAGAAGGTGGTATGTATGTTAATGAAATTGTAGCGGAAAAATAGGATAGATGACGGGTTCACCGGCTAGGCTTTACTCACCTAACGTAAAGATCCCGTTTGGGTTCACCGGTTAGGCTTAACTCACCTAAGGTAAAGACCCCTTTTGATATTACCTTCCTAAGCCTAAGGAATGCAATAATCAAAGTTGAACAAAACTTTGTTCTTTTCAATTACTTTTCTTAAGCCAAAAATCTGAAGTACAAAGTCTGAATCTAACCCTTTATATAGGTGTTACAATAATACTCCTAATCTTTAAAGGAAAAGAAAACTAATACAAATCCTAATCTTAAAAGAGAACTAAATACTGATCTAACAAGAACTAGGAAAAACAAACCTAATTAATCTAGGCAAATATTACATAACCAAAGTAGGAAACTAATAACAAAGCCAAATTTTCGAAGGACTGGTGGAAGAGCGATCGCTCTGTCCCGTAACAAGGCGATCGCCTTGTTTCCAGAACGTGGGGCGATCGCTTCTCTTGGTGTCAAGGCGATCGCCTTGTGACCAGAATGCTTTTCGTCCTCCTTTGCAATGCACGTGATGTTCATATACCTCCCAAGCTCATATATCTTCCCAATTGGCACTATCAAGGCTTCAAGTGGCAATGTAAACCCATTTTTATCCACATGCATTGTGTCTATGGTTTTGTTTATAACTTCCCTTGGTGCACCCGCATCATACTCCCCTTCTTCGAAAAGAATTGTCCTCAATTCTTCAAGCCAAGCTTTGTTGTGACCAAGACTATCCCATGGCCTCCAAACTTGCTGTATAAACCTCTCCACTTGTGAAATGCAAATCTTGGACCCTAGGTTCACATCATTCTCTTTCCCTTGGAAAAAATTCGTCCTCGAATCTATACGACCAACTCGGTGATCCGCCCTTGAAATGAGGTTCATCCAATCCGCCCATTGAGTTGCAAAAAAGTGATTATCGATAAGTCGTGTAAGGAACCAAGATGCAAACCGCGTAGAAACTTTGAAGTCAAACGGGTCCTCGTATGTATGTAATAATTTCAATTCTTCTCGAACCGTCTTGAGCTTCCTTTCCTCTTCCTCTTTTTCACATTGCTCCTTCTCAACTTCCTCTTCTTTAATTGGCTCTCTTTCGATCACCTTTCTTTCTTGTCTTTCGATCCCTTGAGGTATGATAAGAATTGCTTGATCGTCCTTGATGGCTTGTTCAACTTCACATTCACTAGCAAATAGGCTTGCCCTTTGTGACGATTTTTTTATGGTTGTGATTTCTGACGGTGACAAAGGTTTTAACTTGAACTTCTTGCTATCTTTCTTGACGATATATGCATTCTCCCTCCCATCATGAGTCACAAATCGATCGAATTGCCATGGATGTCCCAACAATATATGGCACACAACGGTACAACATCACACAATATCTCATCTTTATAATTACCCATGGAAAAAGAGATTAAAGCTTGACGATTCACCTTTAACTTCGGATCCGTCGTTGAGCCAATGAAGTTTGTAGGGACGTGAGTGGTTTGTAGTAGGAACCTTCAACTTGTCAATGAGTATAGTGGAGACGGCATTTGCACAACTTCCCCCATCCACTACTATGTCGCACACCTTTCCTTGTACAAGGCACTTTGCATGAAAAATCTGTTCTCTTTGTTCTTCCTCCATTGTCACGGGTTTTGTATGTAGAGAACTCATCATCACTAACGCTTCCCCTTGGATGTTCTCGGAATTAAATTCCTCCACTTCTTCTTCCTCCTTTTCGGATTCACTTTTTTGTTCTTGAATCGAAAGGTTGCTTTCTATCTCTCAGATTTCATGTGAGGTCAAAACCCTTTTATTGGGACACTCCGATTGATAATGCCCATACCCTTGACATTTGAAACACTTGATGGTGTCCTTGTTCTTGATAGGTTTCTTTTCTTCGGCCTTTTCGTTGGTGGTACCTTTATTGGACTTCTCCGCTTGATTATTGGATTTGGAATTGCTTAGAACCGAATTGTTGGAAACCGAGTTGCTTGAAAACCCCCTTGAGATTGTCGTTTTGTTTCCCACCCTTTTCCTCTTCACTTGTCTTTCACACTTTATCGAGACCTTGCAGATTTCCTCAAAGGTAAAACACGGTTGTAGCTCCACCATGTTGGCTATTTCGAAATTCAACCCTCCCATGAACCTAGCGATTTTTTGTTCTTCATGTTCTTGCATATCACAAATAATTGATAGCTTCTCAAATTCTTCAATGTATTGTGCTACGGAAGAATTTCCTTGCTTCAATTGTATAAGTTTAGAAAAATTATCTTGTCGATAGGTGCTTGGTAAGAACCTACGATCAAGGTACTTTTTAAATTTTTTCCAAGATTCGATTTTTGACTTTCCTTCGCGTCTTTGTTGAGATTTCTGATTTTCATACCAAATAGAGGCATACCTTGTGAGTTTGAGAATGACCACCTTGAATTTCTTTCGATCACTATACGCCTTGTATTCGAATATTCGTTCCGTTCTTCGAACCCAATCAAGATATCCATCCGGATCCATGGAACCATCGAATTCAGGAATATCGAGCTTTAAATCTCGATCATCTTCATCCTTAGGCCGTCCTTGATGTTGTCTAGGTCTTGAACGTCTTGCTTCTTCCTCATCCGAATTGGAGTCTTCGATTTCTTCACGGCCTTGTGGTCGTTCCTCCAATAATTGTAAAACTCGATCTACCCGTTGCCGTAGTTCTTGGATCTCGCGATCTCGACGCAAATTTGCAGCTTGTTCCAAAGTTAATCCGCGTGGGCATGTAGCTTCTTCTGCCATGATCGTTCACAAAGATGGAATTTGTGAAAGGCCTATGCTCTGATACCAATTTGATGCGTATTTTTCACCGAATTTGACGCTTGCGGAATTATAGAAGAAGGTGGTATGTATGTTAATAAAATTGCAGCGGAAAATAGGATAGATGACGGGTTCACCGGCTAGGCTTCACTCACCTAACGTAAAGATCCCGTTTGGGTTCACCGGTTAGGCTTCACTCACCAAACGTAAAGATCCCTTTTGATATTACCTTCCTAAACCTAACGAATGCAATAATCAAAGTTGAACAAAACTTTGTTCTTTTCTATTACATTTCTTAAGCCAAAAATCTGAAGTACAAAATCTGAATCTAACCCTTTATGTAGGTGTTACAATAATACTCCTAATCTTTAAAGGAAAAGAAAGCTAATACAAATCCTAATCTTAAAAGAGAACTAAATACTTATCTAACAAGTACTAGGAAAAACAAATCTAATTAATCTAGGCAAATATTACATAACCAAAGTAGGAAACTAATAACAAAGCCAAAATTTCGAAGGACTGGTGGAAGAGCGATCGCTCTGTCCCGTGACAAGGCGATCGCGTTGTTTCTAGAAAGTGGGGCGATCGCTTCTCTTGGTGTCAAGGCGATCGCCTTGTGACCTGAATGCTTTTCGTCCTCCTTTGCAATGCACATGATGTTCATATACCTCCCAAGCTCATATATCTTCCCAATTGGCACTTTCAAGGCTTCAAGTGGCAATGTAAACCCATTTTTATCCACATGCATTGTGTCTATGGTTTTGTTTATAACTTCCCTTGGTGCACCCGCATCAAAACCCTTAGTATTTTACCTCTGCAATCATTCTTGTTCAAATCCATTTTGGAGCAAGTGAAAATGCAAGCTCACATCTACAAATTTTAGACTAATAATTACAGGCCTAGGGCTGATTGAGGTTAGCTTAGAAAGGAGATTTACTTCTTCTAAATAGGTCCCTAAAAACCATTGCTGGAAAGGCCATTCCAGATTGGAACTATTGATTTGCGAGCTCCAGCCATGAGATTGATTTGGTTAGACACCATGGGACCATGAAGAAGTCTCGTGTGGCTGATCTGCTCTAGTAAAACAGGGAAAAAAGAGAGGAAATCTGTTGACATAAAATGATTAATAGCCATAGGTACTCCAATCCACCGATGTCTGCAGAAAAATCATTAGTGAACAGGCGCAGAGAGAGAGGGAGTTATTTGCAGAAAAAATTAGTGAAAATGCACAGAGGGATGGATGGAGGGTATTTATAAAGGAATATATGACATTGAGGTTAGTTGGGTTTGTTTGGGAAATTATTAATGTTTGATTATCTATGCATTGTTATGATGCTAGTACCCCTAATTATTGATTAGGTGCACCTAACATTACCAATTTGTTTACCTTCTAAATATCCACTTTTGGATTAATTTGGACAACAAAACGGAACTTAAATGAATAGTTTCCGAGTTTTTCGAACACTGGGGGCTATTTTGTGATTCACCCTAAACTTGAGGGTACATTTATAATTAAACCTATTTTATCTTGTCTAATAGTATTCTGTGACAAGGCCTACCAGCGGGCTCGAGATCTGCTCGAGCTCAACTCGACTTGCGACAGAAATGGGCCAAGCTTTAGCATAAGTTGCTAATCTCTAGTCAAGCTTGAGCTTGGTTGCTCCATTACAATTTGTTAATGAGGCTAGCTTGAAATCTCAATGATGCTATCTATACTTAAATTACTTTCTTTATGTGCACACGTGTTTGGATTGTTCTCTTTACATATACATATATACATATATGTATATGTATACATATATACATGTATATATGTATATACATATATACATATATACATATATACATGTATACATGTATACATGTATATGTATGTATTACATATATACATGTATAACATATATACATATACATATATACATGTATATATGTATACATATACATATATATGTATATACATATATACCTGTATATATGTATATACATGTATACATATATACCTGTATATATGTATATACATATATATGTATATGTATACATATATACCTGTATATATGTATATACATATATATGTATATGTATACATATATACATGTATATATGTATACATATACATATATACATGTATATATGTATATGTATACATATATATATATATGTATATATGTATACATATACATATATACATACATATATGTATATGTATACACACACGTATATATATACACATTCATATATATATATATATATGTATACATATATATATGTGTATACATATACATATACATATATATATATGTATATATGTATACATATATATATGTGTATACATATACATATACATATATATATATATATGTATACATATACATATACATATGTATATACGTGTGTATATATATACGTGTATATATGTATATACGTGTGTATATATATACGTGTGTGTATACGTATACATATACATATGTATACACACGTATATATATACACACGATTATATATACACACGTATATACATATATATATGTATATGTATACACACACGTATATATATACACAATGTGTATACATATATATATGTATATGTATATGTATACACACACGTATATATGTATATATATATACATATATACGTGTGTGTATATATATATATACACATATACATATATATATATATATATATATATATATAGTATATCTAGATATATATGTATACATTTACATATATATATAGATATATATGTATACATTTACATATATATATGTATATATATGTATATATATATATGTATAGATATATATAGATATATCTAATATATATATATATATGTATATGTATACACACGTATATATATACACAATGTGTATACATATATATATGTATATGTATATGTATACACACACGTATATATGTATATATATATACGTGTGTGTATATATATATATACACATATACATATATATATATATATGTATATATATATAGTATATCTAGATATATATGTATACATTTACATATATATATAGATATATATGTATAGATATATATAGATATATCTAGATATATAATATATATATAATATATCTAGATATATAATATATATATAATATATCTAGATATATATATACGTATCTAGATATATATATATGATATATATTATATATATATATAAATATATATTATATATATATATATATATATATATATATGTACGGAAAGTATGAATATAGTCATATACTATCTGCTGAATTATCAAGTGGCATTGCTGCATATCAATAGGAATATCACAATGTATATACAGTATGTGGTATTTTTTCAAGTTCCCTTCTTTCTTTTGCATCAAAGTCTCATCTTCTGTTTGTAGGGACGCAACCAAGTAATTTCTGGAAAGAAGAAGCCTAAAACTAATTTTGTTGAAGTGCGTACATTTTTGCACCTCTATCGAAGTTTTGACCGAATGTGGGTATTCTTCATATTGGTTTTGCAGGTATGTTCATTTGTTGAAATTGAATATTGATAATTCATTCCTTCAAGGAATTAGCTGATTTTAAATCTTTTGTTTCTTTCAGGCGATGGTAATCGTTGCATGGCATGACGATGGTTCTATCTACGGAATTTTTAGTGAGGGTGTCTTTAAGAGTATTTTGAGCATTTTCATTACTTCTGCAATCCTCAATTTTTTGCAAGGTACTTTTATTGCCATTATCCAATCTTGTTATTTTTCCATGTAAAATAAGAGACTCAAGCTTTTTTGTGCTAAGTTTTTTATTCGTTTCCATTTCATTGTTTCTTTTTTTTTTTTTTGTTCAGGGAATTTCATGATGGGGCCTATCCATTTTAAATATTTTTCACATGTTTCAGTAGTATTTCTGGAACAGTTTATTTGATAAGATTCCAGCATTTTTTGGACCTATTATTTCTTTTACATTCCAATATGCTGCTGGACATCCTTAATTGGTAGTCTTTTTGAAATTATTTCTTGAAAATGGAAACATGAACTACTGTGAAAACATAAATCTGCATATCCTATAATCTGAAAACAGGAAAGGGCTTGAAATGCTAATCATGGGTTTAATTCTTATTTTGTGTTACTAGGTGCTCATGATTTGAACCCATTCACTCTCTTCAATTTGCATGATATCGCATTTCTTGTTTCCGTGCAGCTACTCTAGATGTAATCCTTAGTTTGAATGCTTGGGGAAGTTTGAAAGCGACTCAGATAATTCGCTACATCCTAAAGTTTTGTGTTGCGGCCTTTTGGGTAGTGATCTTGCCAATTGCTTATTCAAGATCTGTTCCAAATCCAACTGGGCTTGTGAGATTTTTTAGTACTTTGGGTGGTACATGGAGGGACCAATCGCTTTATAGCTATCTTATTGCAATTTACTTGATACCCAACATATTGGCTGCCTTACTGTTTCTGCTTCCACCGTTGCGGAAATCAATGGAGCGCTCAAACTGGCGCATAGTTATTCTCCTGATGTGGTGGGCTCAGGCAAGCTCATGTAACTTTTGTAACTTCTTACTGGAGTTAGATTATCCTTTGTGTGTCTTTTAATTGTTTCAACTGTTTTCAGCCAAAGCTCTATGTTGGAAGAGGCATGCATGAGGACATGTTTTCCCTTCTGAAGTGAGGATATACACACACTTCCTTTCTTAGCTTGTAATATTTATAAACACAAGCAATTATTAAACAGAGTTATTATGCGGTTTTTACTCCCTTCTAACGGTATTACACTTGGAATGTTTTAGGTATACACTGTTTTGGATTATGCTACTAATAAGCAAGCTAGCATTCAGCTACTATGTGGAGGTGAATTTGCTTTCCTTAAAATCTGGTTATGTAATTTTATCTTACATGTTTCAATTAAAAAGGCAAAGTATTGCTGTGAGGAGTAATACTTATATGTATGGATAATAATTGGATTGGTGTAGTAAGAGTTGTCGACTTCAAATTGCTATTCTGACTCAACTATTTCCAGGATCTCGTATCTTAAACACATTGGTATTATGTGATCTTACCGAGCAAGGGCTCATTTAAGTCCCCACATACCCAAATTTGAACTCCAGCCAAGTGAACTCAATTAAGCCTCAAATGTTTTGACCAAATAACAATATTAACAATAAAGATAATAATAATAATAATTATTACTTCCTCCGTTCCAGGCAAAGAGTCCACTTTTCTTTTTAAGAAGTCAATATGTGACTAAATCAAATCAAAATTTTACATACTTTACTTATGTTTTTGGAAATAAAATTTCATTAATTAAAAACTATTTTGAAAATACTATGGATTACAATTTTCATAACTTTGTAAAATGTCCGTGTCATTACTTAGAAAATGACAAATTTAATTTGACGGCGTGGAAATCTAAGTAAATTTGATTTCACGATAATAACATTAAAATTTGTAAAAATATCATAAGTTGGAGCTCGAAATATCATATATATATATATATATATATATATATATATATATATATATACACTTCCCTCCGTTTCTACATAATTGTCTTCGTTTCCTTTTTTTGGCTGTTCCAAAAAAATTGTCCACATGCTCAAGGGTTTTAAAGGAAATTACATTTATACCAATATTTATAACAGATTCAATTAATTTTTCTTAATCTGTGTGCCCTCTCAAACAAGACGATGATTTAAGAACGGAGGGATTATTATTATTTTTTTTAATCTTTACGAGAAGATGAGAACAAAGATAAAGGGGGAAGTTTTCAAACTTAATGGGAGGTATGCTAATATGACGATCAGGTGTATGGAAGTTGCTAAGACTTCAAAACTTGTAGTATAGTCCCTCCTTCTACTTTGGCTTGTCCCAAAATATAGTCCCTCTTTCAACTTTGGCTTGGCCCAAATAATAGTTCATATTTCTAAAAATAATAATAATAATATATAGTGCAATTGTAAGAAGTTACAATCTACAAAAATATAATTTTAAATAAGAGAACGGAATAGATTGTGAGAAGTTGGATTTTTTTTCTGTGTATAAAGAGAATGGATTGTAAGAATGGAATAGGTATATAAATACCCATATTCTGCAAAAAATCAGGGTTTATTATGAAAATAAAATAAGTGTACAAGGTTTATTTTGAAATAGATTTTATAAGATTTTCGTTATATTCCAATTTTGAAATTGTAAAATAGTTTAAGGTTTTTTTCGAAATTATTGTGGCGGGAAATAGGTAGTTGATTGCAATCATTCCACCATTATCCACGTCGGTGACCAAATCAGCAAACCGTTAGTGCATTTAACACCAAGTTAACGGAAAGTTTTGATTACAAAATAAAAAGTAGGTGGAGGTTTAATTGGTGGAAAAAAAAAACACACACGGTTTAAATTGAAATCCCGAAATTAGGACAGAGTTTATTTTGCAATTATCTCTAAAATAATGGACTCTTTAATCGTAAACAAAGGAGAGGAAGTAAGGCTCCGTACTCTAAACTCTTGAAAATGGTACTCCATATCAGTGTTCGAAAGCTCGGGCTAGGCGTTTCCCAAACGCCGAGAAAATGATCAAATTGGACAAAAAATTGCCATAGTGAGAAATCGCCGCCGTCGCGGCCTAGGCGCGGCTTAATGCCCAGCCCTAATTTCATGATTTTAGGCTTTTACGAAGAGAGTGATTTCGTAGAGAGATTGGGGAGCGAGATAGAAACTTAGAGCTTACCTGAGGCTTGAGAGATGAAGCGCCGCCGGTGAGAGAGAGAGAGAACGCCGGTGAGCTGTGTGTCGGTGTGTGCGTGCGCACGGGTGAAAGAGAGCGAGAATGAGAGCCTCTGCCGGTGAAGAGAGGGAGAACGCATGAGAGAGAAAGAGAGAGCGAGAGTGAGAGAGAGAGAGAGAGTGAGAGAGATAGATCTACCGTCTGTGAGAGAGAGAGAGGCCGAGGGAGCGCTGTTTGTTTTAGCCTTTAGGGTTTTCAAAATGTCAACCAGGTTATTCAAGTTATTAAGTGTTCCCCTCAAGTTATTAAAGCATTTTCCCTCCCCCCCTCAAGTCATTAAAGTATTACCCTTCTCCCCTCCACTTTGGAATGATATTGAATTTGATTTTAATTTTTAACTTTTAATCTTGTAATGTGATCGTTACTTTTAGTTTATTTGGTCATATTTAGTTATTTACTATTGTTGTACCAGGTATGGTATGGACTTATGGTGTAATTATGTCTCGATTTCTAGGCCCCTAGGCTCTACGCCCTGCTAGCGTCCGCCTAGCGATTTTTAGAACACTGCTCCATATAATAATAATAAAAAATCAAAACTTGAGTGGGTTCATTTGAATGCACTGAGACAAGGGTGACTCTGCTCCTTGTTTCATCATATTAAAAGACAAGATTGAGCTGGAATGCGCTTTAGTGTAAGAATCTACAATTTTGCTCTGGAGTTATATTCAATATAATGACTTTTCATGGAATGATATTAAGGGTCATAGTGTCTTATTCAATGCCAATTTTGTGGTTAGAATTATTTATTATCAATTTAGATGTTTAGTGATGAGGGCATTAAGGTAATTTGAAGTATGCTGAATTTTTTCCATTTATTATCGAATTTCAATATATACTGCTTCCTGCAAAGTAATTCTTAACTTATGCTCCTTATATACTTTTCGGTGAATAGATATTGCCACTAGTAGCACCTACAAAGTTGATTTTGGACATGCCAATCAGTAGCTATGAGTGGCACGAGTTCTTTCCAAACGGTAATATATTAAAACTGTTTTGAATAAATTCCTGATTTTAATTACTTTTGAAGCTATTTCCTGACTCACTCTTCATTTTGAGCATGATATAGTGACTCGTAATATTGGCGTTGTTATTGCTATTTGGGCTCCAATTGCCATGGTAAGTGGATAGAGAAGTGTTCATGGAAATGATTATGTGCTTTTATGCTACAGTTTTTGTAAACTTCTAATATGGATTATTGTGTTTTAGGTATACTTCATGGATACACAAATTTGGTATGCAATCTTTGCTACCATTATCGGTGGGATTTATGGAGCCTTCAGCCACCTGGGTGAGGTTAGTGGTCGCTATTTCATCCTATGTGACAGGAAGATAAACATGTATCAGGGTTTATGAAACAGTGAAGTTCTTTATTATGTCATTTATCAGGAAAATAATGTTGATCAGTTATTGGTTTCGCCATGATTTGCTGGAAGTGTTCTATTCCTCACATTTCCCAGTTTTGCATTTTTTTGCTTTCCCTAGATAAGGACACTTGGAATGCTGCGCTCCCGCTTTGATTCTGTTCCTTTAGCTTTTTATGAGCGCCTTGTGCCATTGCAAAAAGAAAGAACCAAAAGAGATCAATCGGTACTGCTATCTTTATTTCTGTTCACTTGCATAGTGACATTCTATTAAATTGATCATGCATACAGCCTATCTAATTTGGATTTAAATAATATGAATTAGATCGCATCAGCATCTTCACAAAAAAACAATAACACTTAGGATATTTTTGATTACCATTCAAGAAGTACTTCTCCTGCAAGTATGCTTGCTTTTTCTTTGGCTGAAAGCACAAAAAAAACGTTGCAGGATGATTCATTGGTGAGAAGGAACATTGCAAAATTTTCTCAAGTGTGGAATGAATTCATTTTTTCTATGCGGATGGAGGACTTGATCAGCAACAGGTTGAGACTACTTTGTATAAGACATGCATTGTAGATTATCTATTTTGTTAAAGGAAATAGTGCAAAACTCTTTTTTTCTTTTTTGAACTGGTGATGTCTTAGGGAGAGAGATCTTCTTGAGATTACTTTGTATAAGACATGCATTGTAGATTATCTATTTGGTTAAAGGAATTAGTGCAAAACTCTTTTTTTCTTTTTTGGACTGGTGATGTCTTAGGGAGAGAGATCTTCTTCTTGTACCATATTCTTCAAGTGAAGTTTCTGTTGTCCAGTGGCCTCCATTCTTACTCGCTAGTAAGGTACAAGTCCTGTAAAGATTGCCATTTTTTATATAGATGTTCTGCCCTTTCAGTTTTTGATCCATTCTCATTTATACATGTAAGATCCCAATTGCCTTAGACATGGCCAAAGATTTCAAAGGAAAGGAAGATGCTGACCTGTTTAAGAAGATAAATAATGATGATTATATGAGTTCAGCAGTGGTTGAGTGCTACCAGACACTGAGAGATATATTATATGGCCTTCTCGAAGACGAAGGGGACAAGATGTAAGTTATTTATTCACATCTTTATATTCCTTCTTTTTAATTATATTTTTTTATAAGAAAGAAAATAAATGTAAGTCATATTACCTCTGTTTTGTTTTTTCATTGCCCTTGCGCATAGTAATGTTAAAGGTTCAGGTAATACATTTATAATGCTAAGCAAGTGATGTTGTATGTTGGGTTTCTTCTGCTAAGCAGTCTCTTGACTGTTTGTTTTTCCCTCCGTAAACAGGCTCATAAGACAGATATGCCATGAAATAGATGTTAGCATACAGCAGCGAAGGTTTTTAAGCGAATTCCGGATGAGTGGGATGCCTTTGCTCAATGATAAATTGGAGAAATTTTTGAACCATTTGGTAATCTGCGTTATTCTTCAGTTAGTGCTAGTTCTATGTTTTATCATTGTTACGACATTTTCGGATCTCAAAATTCTTACTAAAATACTTTCAGCCTTCCAAGTCGTAAACAGTTTTTTCTGAGTCAGTCTATTTGGTTGGTTTTGGCAGCTAGCAGATTACGAAGATGTTGAGACGTACAAATCTCAAATCATTAATGTCCTCCAGGATATTATGGAGATTATCACTCAGGATGTTATGACTAATGGGCATGAGTAAGTTTTGGAAAATGACATAATTATAATTGTTTGAAGTTTGTTCACGTTTGCTATTCCTGAATGTCTCCCTCACTTCCCTTTTGGTAGAATCCTCGAAAGAGCTCACTCACACCATCAAGATAATGATAAAAAAGAGAGATTTGAGAGGATCAACGTCCGCCTGACCCATAACCGGTCTTGGAGAGAGAAGGTATTTTGCACTTAAACTTCCTTTTAGGTTAAGAAAAATTTGTGTATTTCAGTTGGTCTTCTATTTACTCCTATTGTTCTTGTTCCCGCATAGGTGGTGAGGCTTCATTTGCTTCTAACTGTCAAGGAATCTGCAATTAATGTGCCTATGAATTTAGAAGCTCGTCGACGCATCACTTTCTTTACAAACTCATTGTATATGAAGATGCCACATGCTCCCAAAGTTCGTGACATGCTCTCTTTTAGGTCAGTTTCAAAACTAAACTTGAAATCATGGGTTCTTCCACGGCCAGAATTTTCAATGTTTTGACTGATTAGTGATGCTTTGTTCTATTATTATTCCAATTGAATCTTCTTATGTAATTGCCTATGAATTAGACCCTTTGTTCCACTCAAATTCCTACATTCCTTTTTGGGATGTTCTGCTCAAATAGTCCCATGTCAAAGGTAATAGGTGTTGTGTGAATCTTGGCGTTACAAGCTGAAAGGGATGTAGGAATAAAGTCCGGAACAATTGTCTTGGAAGAGAGGGTAAGCATTGCTAGACCACATAGGGTGATGTAAGCACCACCCAGAAGCAGTGCCCCCCTCCCTCTCAATACCCGACTGAAATTCCTCTTGTTGTCATAAACAATATAACGTGGTATATATAGTGAACAACATGAGGGACGGTATAATGTGTGGTAGCACCATGTGATTGGCTAGGACATTTTCTTGTGCCACATGTCTCACCTGAGAGGACCATCTGTAATTCTCTCTTACCTCTTAGTTGGCCCCAAGGGTTTGCTCGTCTAAGACCCCCCTTGGGTTATTCTCTTAAAATCTGGGGATCCATCTCAAAACCAATTGACTTTTGAGAGGTGTGGCCCCAGGATCCTTATATGTTGATTGCAAGGCTTGATTTTTACGAAGTGTAGGTTTAGAGTCTCAACCCGTGGGCATGAGGCTTACAACGTTGACTCATTGGTTCGGGTGGCAGGGAGGAAGAACGTGGGCCATTGGGCCTGCATGTGTAGAGAGCTAGACAGCTTACTCTGATATCTTAAAGTCCGCGGCTCCATCTCAAAACCAATTGGCTTTCAAGAGGTGTGGCCCAGGATCCTTATGCCTTGATTGCAAGGCTTGATTTTACCCAGCGTGGGTTTAGAGTCTCAACATGTTCCCCTTTATCATGAGGTCCCATTCAACACCCTCTTTAGACAGACTTTACCATGCTTCTAGTGCTTGGTGATGCTTTGTTCTCTTATTATTCCAGATACCTAATCTTCTTTGGGTAATTGCATTAACTCTCTCCCTTCGTTCCACTCATAAAGTCCTAGTTTCCTTTCTTGGATGTTCAACATAGAGTATGGTATCAAAAATGAAGCTTGTAATTCCTATAATGCTCTAACTTTACCCTTCATATGTAAAATGAAACAAGAACGATACAGTAAATATTTGTGTTACACTGATTACTTCCAATACTCTTATGTGCCTTTTACGTATTTGATTTCACAACATGCACTCTTTGAGTGGAACAAAGGGAGTATAATAGATAAATTGACTTGAACAATAAGGCTCTTTACTGTTATATATTTTAGATACTGATTTGAAACTTAAAAGTTTCTAAAATGTTCATTCTATGTACTTGCAACCAATACAATAAGGACACAAATTTGTGATGGGGATTCCAGTATTGCACAACCCTGCTGTAGTGTAACTTTGCTCCAGAGTGGAGCATAAGTAATATTTCCTATTCTTGCATGCTTAAACCATCCAATGTTGTCATGTAGTTTCTCTCTTGTAGAAGTTAACATGAAGATCATTAATTGATACTCCTTCATTCCCAAAAAAAATAGTCCCATTTCCTTATTGGAGAGTCAACTTAGGACAAAATCAAATTACTATTTAACATACATGTATTATGTTTTACCTTAAGATTTCAATCATTGAAAGATGTTGTTTCCTATTCTTGCTTAAACTATCCAATGTTGTCATGTAGTTTCTCTCTTGTAGAAGTTAACTTGAAGATCATTAATTGATATTCCTTCCTTCCCAAAAAAATTGTCCCATTTCCTTATTGGAAACTGAAAAGTCAACCTAGGACTAAATCAAATTACTATTTAACATACATGTATTATGCTTGACCTTAAAATTTCGATCATTGAAAGATATTAAGAATACTATCAATAACAACTTTTAGATTTTCATAAAAACAAGTAAAATTTTATAAATTTTTTGTCACACTTTAATCAAGTTGACTGAAAAGTCAAAGTGGGACTATGTTTTTTTATTTTGGGGGAGGGATGGAGTATAACAATGGGAGAACATTAATGAAAATTTTCATTTGAAACGAAGATTTAATGATGGAAATAGAAGATCATAAACTTAGGGATTACAAGGTATCCTTCAGAGTCTGAAAGCATAAAAACGACAAGCAGAAAGATCATAGGATAATCAACAGAAAACAGCAAACTTGAGAAAAACCTGATGGCAAACCCTCTAGCTTCCTACCCGGAAGCCTAGTTTGATGGTGCCAACTGAAAATGAAAAATTGAACTTGACCATCCTAGAAATCCATAACCTGATTCTTCCTCAAATTCCTTTTCACTCCCTCTCTGTGTGGCAATTTAAACATTCACTTCAGATAAACACTGGGGAGCCCAACCTCAACTCACCAACATGACTTTAACCACCAGTAGTCTGTCTTATTTGTACCAACCACATGCACCACTGCTCTCTCTTTCTTCTCTGTTTCTACATTCTCTGAATATATTCACCCACAGTCCTCGTTCATTAGTTTCCCCTCCATCTCATCCCTGTCCAAATCTTCCTCACTCTCCTTATCAGAAAATCCGCCTTCCTGTTCATCTTACTCTCCCGTATGAGAATGCCAGCTGATGAAGGGTTTTTATACTTTGACAAAGCTTCAGTGGTATGCACCCCCCAAACTCTCATTGTAGCTCAAGGTCCAAAATTGTTGAATGCCACACAAATAAACAAAAATTTGATCCAGCTTCTTTTATGTGAGACAACTTAGGGGGATAGGAACTGTAAGACTCTCCAAGACCAAGCTTTCAACGGATTCAAATATTTGGTCTATGAAAGATATATGGTTATTTTGTTTCTTTGGGCCTATATATTTTTTGTTTCATTCTTCTGGACCATTCACTATCACCAAGGAGAATTTATTTTGTTTGGACTACATCAAGGATTGCCCTTAAGTCCTTATTTTTGGCCCTAGTGATGGATGGGTTGACCAGAGGCATAGAAGATGATATACCGTGGTGCATGATGTTTGCGGATGACATTTTATAGATGAATTAAGAGACCGGGATCAATCATAAACTAGAAAAACGGAGAGAAGCTTTATTAAGTCAAAAGGGTTTAAAATAAGTAAGAGTAAAACAAATTATGTGGAATTCAACTTTACGGCAAAAGGAGTAATAGGGAGGTATGATGTTAGTGATGCACTTAAATCAGGTCGAAGGAAGTGGAGAAGTTTGGTGTGTTACGTGGTAGGCATATACCCATTAAATTGAAAGGAAAATTTAGTATGACAAGTATTTGACCTATGCTACTTTATGGAACAGAATGTTGGGAAATTATGAAAGAATATGTTTTGTCTACAGCCAGAATGAGTATATAAATGGATATTTGGTAAAACTATAAAATTTGAATTGAACAAATTCGTGAGACGGTACAAGTCTGCCCAAGAGGAGATAAAATGAGAGAAAATATCTTAATATAGTTTGAACACTTTCAACATAGACAACTATGCACCCGTTAGGAAGGAAGTGTGGTAGTATAAATATAAATATCAACAAGCAAGCTATAAGTAGGGGAAGACCAAAACTGAAGCGGACAACTATTAGAAGGATTTGATTGAGTGTGGCTTATCTAATAATCTAGATTTAGACCCCTTAGCAGAATGTTAAAAAGGATTTATGTAGCTAACCCCAATTCATTATCAAAACTCTAAACAAGAATATGAGACTGAAACCTAAGTCTCTTGGTGAGAATTCATTTTTTTTTGATAAGTAATAAGTAAAATATATAAACACGCGCCTAAACAGGAGACGCATCCTTTGTACACAGAAAGAAAACTCAAAAGGAAACTAGGTTACCGAAAAGCTATCCACAAAATCGACAAAAGAATGAGCTGTGGAGTCAGTTTGTTCAAAACACCAAAAAAAAAGAGTGAAGAATGATCTCCTTCAATCTGTCAACACATTTCTCTTCATCATCAAAAGCCCTTCGGTTTCTTTCACACCAAATCACCCAGCAAATTGCTAGAGGGGCAGCCTCCCACGCCCAATTCCTCTTCCTTCGTCTATACAAGGACCAAGCGAGAAAAAGATCTTTGACAGAGCTAGGCATGACCCAAGAAACATGGAATAAACCAAACAAAAAATGTCTCTTGGTGAGAATTCATGTCATTTATAATATCTTTAACCATTAATCTTTCCCCCAAATTAGTGGTTCTCCGCCTCAAATTGATGCTGGATTGTAGCAATTTGCTAACCAGAAAATAATGGTGATCTCCTGTGAGAGCTTTGGAAAAATATCAGCTAGATTTAGATTTGAGGACACAAAAGGAACTAAAATAAGTGCTTGATTATTGGCATCACTAATATAATGGCAGTCCACTTGATATTAAGGCAAGAGATAAGAAGAAACACACATAAATAGCTTAAAGCTCAACTGAAATCCATAATCGACTCTGAATAACTTTGAAGCATTACATCAGTATTTATAGGCTAAAATTATTTTCCTAATAGTTTAGGACTAGGGCTAGTATTGAGCTAATACGATTAGGACTAGGAAAGCAACTAATTATGAAGTAATAAGATATTCCTAACTAATAAAGCAACTAAATAAATAACAATACTAATCCTAATCTACCATGGACACTTTCTAATTGGCCAAAAAGCCTTCTTGGACAGAGTACGACTCTTGGGCTTTGGCTTGTGCTCCTAAAGTCTAATGAAGCTAGGTTGTCCTGCATCAAGTCTCCTGTGCTAAAAAGAACTCAACTCCGACGAGTTAGAAGCGGGACCAAGAATAACTTTCTCATCAGAAACACGGTGAATAACAAATTAGTTTTCTTCAACTTCGGCGGTGGCATGTGTTTGTGGCACAGGTGAGAGTGTTTTTGGTCTTGCTAGTGACAAAGGAATACGTATTGGCACCCCCGAAATGTTGTACATCATGATCGCATATCCATGTATGTCCCAAGAGAATATGAAAAGGCTTGAGGGGCAAAACATCACGCATAACACTTTCAGTAAGCTTGCACACAAAGAAAGTCACTAAGCATTGCTTTCTCTTTTTTTGATAGATAAGTATGGCCCCTTGGTATGGGGATTGGAACCAAGGACCTCAAGGTCTTTGCGTTGAGTGCCACTAAGCATTGCTTTTCACTCTTAGTTTTGAATTAGTGATCCATGCAACATCATTAGGTTCCGGGTGTTGTTGAACTTCTAATCCCAATTTCTTCATATTCCTAGTATCAATTATCAATGACTAAGGAGCACAGCTGACCTTGACACGTTACTCTTGTTTGGAAGATTCTTCCGTTTTGTTGGAGTGTATCATTCTTTGGCTTATTGTTAACAAGAATTGGACGAATAACTCCACATGGTCATCTTGTAGTCATCAGCGTAATAAGGAACACCATCTAAGTGTCATCATGATTATACATATTTTCTCTAGATTCATTTTTTTCGGTTCATTGGGGTTCCTTAGGTGTTTCCATATCGATAAGGGCTATTGAATTTGTTGAAGTAACTTTCATGGAAGGGGAAGGACAATTGAAGGAAGTATGGCCAAAGCCATGACAATTGAAACATCTGGATGTATAGGAACTTCCTTGAGAAGAAGATGTAGAACGGGATTGTCTGTTGAAATTAGAAGAATTGTCTTGATACTTATCAAAAGATTTACCTCAGTTTGTGTCCACAAAAGTTTGCTCACTCCTAGATAGGGTTGTAGACTCCACTGATGTCCTTACCTTCCTTGGATTTTCCTTTTTAATCCTCTTCTAGTTGATAGGCTACTTGAAATGCTTCGGACAAGGTAAGAAACGGACTTGCTGCTAGCTTAGAAGAGATCTTGAAGTCAAGTCCACTCCAATACATGGACATCGTCACATTCTCAACCCATAGAAACTCGGCTCTAGTAGCGAGGATGTAGAACATGGTTGTGTATTCTTCAACAGACTTAGAACCTTGCACTAAGCCTGTGAATTGAACATAGGCTCTTTGATGATAATGAGTGGAACAAAGTAGAGTGGCAAGGCTGCTTTGTGGGAAAGCTGTGAAAAGAAGTCCCACCAACCACAAACACGATAATAGGAGCTGAGTGAAATCTCCTTGGCCTCCCTATCATTAAAATTACGGAAGAAACGGAAGTTCCAAGAATAGAATCCTACCGCCAACAAAAAACACGAAAATAGGAGCCGAGTGAATTGAAGAGAGACAGAATAATTGTGGGAAAGTCGTGAAAAGAAGTCCCAACAACCCTAGTATATTCCCACAATCGAATGAGAGTCCCATTCCCCATCTTGAATTGGGTTAAAAGTAAGAATAAAGAATTAACATTGATAAATGATTTCAGGGACTTTTGTGAGTAACCAAACGCCAAACATGTGCATCCTACCCATTCTGATATAGACCAAACTTGCTCTTGATCATTTTGTGCCATATCAATCGAGTCCCTCGAGGAAATAAGAAAACCACTTACACCAATGAGATGTTCCTACAGACCAAATTCCCTATAACCAAGCCACGCTCCTCCGTAGGCTTACAAATCTCCTCCCACGCTACAAGGTGTCTCTCCCGTCCTCATCCGCTCCTTCCCACAAGAAATCCCTTGTAATCTTCTCAATCCTACGCTCCACACTAACGGTAATCCTAAAGAGGAATAAAATAGAGCGGAACACTCGAGGGACACACTTTGAAGAGTCATCCTACCCCCAAGAGAGAAAAAGCCCCTCTTCCCCATTATCAAAAGCCCTATGATTCCTCTCCTTCAAGATAACCCAGCAAGCTCCTCACTATTTCTCCTTCTGCGTTTGTATAGAGACTAACAAAGAAACAGCTCTTTGACTGATCTTGGCATCACCGATGAGAGAATTTAGGGATTGAGCAGAAAGTTCCATAACTCTGTTGCCACCGCCCACCGGCAGTGTAGCAACAATTGGTTGACACTTTCTCCATTCCCCTTACACATAAAACACCAATTGACGTAAATCGTACGATGTTTTCACAAATTATCTCTTGTGAGAATTGCTTCATTTGTAGCCTCACACGCAAAAAAGGCCACCTCTTTCAGGAGCTTTAGATTTCCAAACTAGCCTCAAAGGAAATAAATTACTGTTTCTGTTTGACAAGATTTCAAAATAGGATCTTACAATGAATATATTTTCCTTTCGAACCCTCCCACATAGCCTTGTCTACCCTATTACCCACAACCTGTTGAGAATACAACTTTTGTAGAAATTGCATAATGGATTCCAACTCCCAATCTTGGAATTTCTTCGAAAAGTTGGATTCCACATTGTAGTGCCTTCTACCAATTGCAAGACAGAGTTGACCATATGGCTTCCTTGTCAGTTGTTATGTCAAACAAATTTGGAAAAGTCCTCCACAACTCCGCATCCCCGCACCATTTGTCTGTCCAAAATCTAACTGAGGAACCATCCCCATTCTCAAAACGAATATGTCGCTGCAATAAATCCCAACCTTTTCTAATACCTTTCCAAACCCCCACCCTATAAGAGGTAGAAATTGCTTTTGGGAACCATAAATGGTCCCCTTCACCGTATTTACCCACCATCACTTTCCTCCAAAACAAATTTTTTCTATCACAAATCTCCATAACCACTTACCCAACAAAGCATCATTGAAGATTGTGAGATTTTTGGTACCTAGACCTCCATCTCTCACATTGGCGCAAACTTTATCCCAACTGACCAAATAATATTTGCGAACCTCCGCACCACAAAAAATCTCTCCAACTTTTCTAACATGTTCCGAACTACTGAGACATGTTGAACGAAAAACGACATAAAGTATGTAGGTAAGCTCGAGAGAGTATTTTTTAACAAGAATGAGCCTATCACCCCATCCCCCTTGGGCAATAATTGTTTTTTCCACCCTGCCAAATGACATTCAAATCACTCGATCACCGGGTTCCACATCGCTTTACTCTTGAATGGAGCACCAATAGACCAAGGTAAGAAGCTGGGGGACAAGCGACCTTACACCCAAAAAATGAAGCTAGAAACTTAATGTTTTCCATGTTTCCTATTGAATTTTCACTCTTTGAAATATTAAGTCTTAAGCCCCGAAACCGCCTGAAAGAATAACAAAACGAGGCGCAAATATCCCAATTGAGAAGTCTCAGCCTCGCAAAATACAATAGTGTTGTCTGCAAAAAGAAGATGCGAAACCATTATCTCCAAATCTCTGACCCTTCCCATTTTGAAACCATGAATGAACCCTCTGCTTTATCTATTGGTGTGCTCAATGCCTCCATGATAAGGATGAATAGGAAAGGAGATAAGGGGTCTCCTTGTCTCAAACCCCTCGAACAAGCCCTAGAGTATTTTTAACAAAGTGGAGGTACTGGATTCAGTCTTGCATCTCAGCCCGTTTGAGTCTTTGACAACATCTTTAGGGCTTTCCCTAAAAGCCGAAGGAAATGGCCCATTAATTTTGCCCCATACACAACCTTCAGGCTATCGAACCTTTCTCCTTAAAGGATCTGTCTCTTTAAAGAATTGGGCTTCATTGTCGAAAGTCCTCGGCTTTGGGCCTCACTTTGGCCCAGCCTCTAGCATCGTACTGAGAATCCACCTTATACGCTTTGTTTCTTCCACCCAAAACGGCTCTGTTGTGGAACCCCATTTTGAATTTTGAAAACCTGTCTGCCCGCGTGTTGCAATTAATATCCCTGGTAAAAGGACCGACACGCAACCCAGGATTGCTCAGGAAGATCCTCACATGTGAGATGCACTCCTTTCCTCGTCCTCACTAACCTGCTTCCGTTTAGCATTGCCATCGTTCCATCTTGCATACTCCATGGACGACAAAAGGTGGTGGTTTCTACTCAGATCGGCATAGCAAAGATTCTACTCCCCTCTCCTATTCAAACATAAGCCGGCACGTCATCTTTGAACCGAACCAAAATCCTAGCCCATCTCAAGTCCTTCCTTTTCTCGGTAGCATCATCTATCTTAATGAAACCACCACACTTCTGACCAATCTCTGTGAAAACTTATTTACCCCGTAAATGTAATGGCAGGCCCAGTGCCTTAATCCAAGCAGCTTCTTGGGGCTTACGGCCTTCTCGGTGGCAACACCGTACGGGATCCCATCGGTCCAAAAATAGCGGGAATTGGTGGAACACCCAATTCTTCTTCGTTAGAATATGGTTGGCTTCTTCTTTTGATGGAAACTCTAATAGAAAAAAATTCCCATTCATATCCACCACTTTGACTCCTCCTGCCGTCTTCTACATTGGTCCACCCACTTTTGGAGCTCAGCTCTGTGGGGAATTGGGCACTTCAGGGGCCCTCCCACTCTGCGGTAGGCATCTTTCAAGAAAAGACAGATTGCCATTGCAAGAACTTTCTTCCACCACCAAATCTACTTGCAAATTATCTGAACTGGAAAAAGGTTGAGATTCAAGTCCGGCCAAGGGGGAATCTCCGCTGCCTCTTTAAAAGTCTTCCCATGAAAACTACTGCTAGCGTATTATCCTGTGCAAACCTTTTAATTTTGGCCGCCACCATGCCCCACACCTTGACTTAGTCACCACCTCAGGTATACAATTCATTGAAGATCTCCCTTTTCCTCTCTCTGTAATACTTATAAAATCCCCGAATCTGTTCTCGTTCTTAGCTTAAGTCACCTCCCACCACTTCTCGTCTTTTCTTCCAAAATATACCTTTAATGGTAGAAGGGTTCTCCATCCATTCACAGATCCAAAAAAATTTGTTCACGGAAAGGACTACTACATGGATTCTACCTCTGTTATGCTCAACCACCTGAAACACTTTACGATACTTGCCTTGCGAACAAAGCACATCAGGAAGATAATTCTCTCCATCCATAAAATGAAAATGCGTACATCAATTGTGTTTTGCTCGAGTATGCCCACCAATCTCAGTATACCCACCTACAGACCTTAGAACTGAAGAATTCATTGATTCATGCTTTGATCTTTTGGTGTACTAAGACAACGGAGCCTTCCACTTCTACTATTAACTCTTGTGCAGATTTTGTGAATAGCTTATCTATTGCTTAGATTTTTCTTTCTTAGTAGTATACTCCTAGTGTACATATGACGCGTCACTTATTTTGACGCCTTTTATATATATTCTTACTTTAAAAAAAGGCCCACTTCCGCTTATCTAACCTTCTCGCTACCCCCTCAGCCACAGGATCCTGAAAGGCAAGGGATCTCGGTTTCCCCACTAAAGGGATACCCAAGTAAGATAAAGGCCACCATAGGAGCTGACACCCTGTTAATGAGGCATAGGAATTCACCTCTTATGAACTTAAATGTATCTCGGCCAACCCACACTTAGCGAAATAAGGCCGGAAATGGAATCAAAAGCTTTTAATGGTAAGGACATTCTTGAACACCCAAGAGCCCTCAGAGAGGAAGAGAATAGTATCATCCGCAAATTGCAAATGAGACACTCGAACCTCCTCTCGCCCAAATGGACGACAAACAACCAACCAGACTCCTTGCCTCTCGATTAAGGACATCACCCACTAGAGTACAGAGAAAAGTGTCTGGAGTAAAGAGAAAAGGGGATCCTCTTGTCTCAGACCCCTCTAAGCCCAGAAACAGGGTTTGGGCTGACCATCATTAATGATAGAGAATGACGGAGAAACTGCCAGTTCACTCGATCACATAAACTCCAGATTTAGAACTATGCCCTACCTACCTCCTCTCTAAATCCTTCACTACCTCTTTTGTAACAATAGCTGCATCCATACTTTGACAGCCTCCAACAAAAGCGCTCTGTGCTTCCGACACACTTTCCCCCAACACATCCCTCAACCTCCTCGGAAACACTTAACGATCTTGTACACGCTTGTTACCAAATTAAATTCCACTGGGAGTTTACCTGTGTCAAGAGCTTTATGAATTTTCAATACAACGAAGATAAATCATGACTGCAGGGCATGTGCCCCAAGTTGCTTTGAGTGGTCGTACATGATCTTCAGGCCATAGATCTGATACCACATATTTGGTAGGTGGGAATGCCAATGCTGGACCTAAGATCACTGTCTATGTGAACGGTTGTGCTTCAAATCACTGAAACTAAAGTATCTGGATAAGATGTGCTACTGCCGTGCCTCAATTAAAGATGTATGCATGCAGAATTACATGATTGGCAGAGTCGCCTCTTTTTATCTATTAGTGTTCTCGTAAGATATATGATGATTAGATGTCGTTCTTCTCTAGCATTCGACCCCAAGTGATTGGGACTAAGGCTGAGTTGAGTTGCTTCACTAGCATTGCATCTCTGTTTTTCTAGATAAGTAGATTTTATCTCACTTGCTTAAATACAGCGTTATGACTCCATATTACAAAGAAGATGTCCTTTATTCTGAAGAAGAACTTAACAAGGAAAATGAGGATGGAATATCAATTTTGTTTTACCTTCAGAGTATATATCCTGGTGAGTTTTGAACCCCATCGCTGTATTATGTTCCTCTTTGTGTAAATACTTTTATTCTCTCTGTTGTTGATTGTTTCTGCAAAAACTAGACGAATGGAAAAATTTTGAAGAGCGGATTAGAGATCCAAAACTAGGATATTCTATCAAAGACAGAACGGAATCAACACGTCAGTGGGTATCTTACAGGGGACAGACACTTTCTAGAACAGGTTTGGACATTCAAGAATCACTCCTGCATTATTTTTCATCCTTGGATATATGTTTTCCATATGCCTTAATGTTTATATATGTACTTCAGTGAGAGGAATGATGTACTACAAGGAGGCTCTCGAGCTTCAGTGCTTCCTAGATCTTGCCGGGGATAATGGTTAGTTATTTTTGTCATTTTTATCCTGTAAACATTCCAAATCATGTCTTGACCTCCGAATTCCCTCGAAAGCTCAATTAAGCTCCTTTTTCGTTCATTTGAAAGGATTAAGAAGTGTTCTGCAAGCTTTGGAAAGTGATGTATTGAAAGTGGAATCCACTAAATATCTAACAATACTATTCCTTTGGCAGCTATTTTTGGCGGTTACCGAACTGTTGATTTAAATAAGGATCACAAACTTCTCAGGGAACGTGCACAAGCATTGGCAGATCTGAAGTTCACCTACGTTGTTTCTTGCCAGGTCTATGGTGCTCAGAAAAAATCCAGTGACAATCGAGATCAGAGTTGTTATGTGAACATCCTGAACCTCATGCTAACGTAAGTTTAAGTGTTTGTAGATAATCTGCTAATAGTATATACTGTTCAAATGTTGCAAAACATCAATCTTTCTATGACATTTCAGATATCCATCTTTACGGGTTGCTTACATAGACGAGAGAGAGGATACCGTTAATGGAAAATCACAGAAGCTTTATTACTCAGTTCTTGTCAAGGGTGGAGATAAATTAGATGAGGTGTGAATTTTATTTCTAAGCTAAATGCGTGAACAAAGATGTTAAAAGTAAAAGATATGTTCTTTAGGGTATAATTATATACTCTTGTTAATGTAAAGGCGATTGCTTATTATGTATTGGTATGTTAGGAAATATATCGTATCAAGCTTCCAGGTCCTCCAACAGAAATTGGCGAAGGAAAACCTGAAAATCAAAATCATGCTATTATTTTTACTCGAGGAGAAGCCTTGCAGACGATTGACATGAATCAGGTAAAAGTTTTACTTTTTGTTTTTCTTTTATGAACAAACATTATCAATTGATTCTCCTTTACCTTTAGGATAATTACTTTGAGGAAGCATTCAAAATGAGAAATGTATTGGAGGAGTTTCATAAAGATCATCATGGGCAGCGTAGACCGACAATCTTGGGGTTGAGAGAGCATATATTCACTGGAAGGTTGGTGTTTTTCTTTGATTTGCACAACACATGTTAGCTTGAGTGCGTAATAGCTTGGGTGGGTCAAAATGATCACCAAACTTGGTAATAATTTCATATAAAGCAATGCCATATTCGTCCTTATTCGTTCTTCCTATTGATTTACAGTGTTTCATCACTGGCTTGGTTCATGTCCAATCAGGAGACTAGTTTTGTCACTATCGGTCAAAGAGTTCTGGCAGATCCTCTTAGGTAAGGCGATTCTCCCATCCCAAGGAATATAGTCAATCTTAAATGATAAATGAAACAATAGTAAACCTCCTCTGATGCTTCATTTGTAGCAAGGTGGTGTAGCTTTGACGTGGAGTGATGTGGTTGCTTGTGAAGATTGAAATTTTGATTCTCTATAGATCATACTTTTAAGTTGAATTAGTTAAGCTCAATAAGAAATGAAGGTTTGTTATAAATCATTAGACTCAACTATATAATAAGAATTACAACAAATTAAATAAACTTCATCACCACATTCAAGTTAACTGGTAAGTTGAAAATAACAAAATCAAAACTGTTGTCTCAAACTCAAGATGTCACTTTGTTTTTAAAAAATTTTAAGTTTTTTTTTTTTTTTCATTTTTCGTATGTTGCTTGTTTGCAATATATTTAAGAGGGTAATCTTGTTTTTACATCTGTTTTGTGATTTAGGATAAATTTAGGTGATATAGGGGCAAATCTGTCTAGGCGACTCATAAATTTGATTTCTATATTAATAAGGGGGGTGGAGAAGCATATTAAGGGGTGGCAATAGCGGCTCCCTTTAAGTATTGCTAGAGTACCAACTCATCTAAAAGTTTTAGCCGTTGCAAAGAAGGCCCAACAATATATATCATGCTTTAACACTCCCCCTCAAATGCCATCTCCCTTGCATAAGGAGAATAAATCGAGGTGCATACAAGCCATGCATAGTGCCAACTTGTAACTAACAGTAATTGGGAAAGAAAGTGTGTGCGAGTGTTGTGGGCGGGGCGGGCCGGGGGGGGGGGGGAAGGTCATCCAAAAGCTTAAGTTGTTTGGAGATATCATGCGTTCAAAAATGTCTATTCGAGTGTGAACAATGTCTATCATGCAAGGTATCTTTGGTTTCCTAATCTCTATGAGAACTTCAGGGCATGAAAGATAAGGTGTGTCTGATACAAATATTTTTGGGGGTTATCTTCTACTCCCTCCGTTTCACCCAAAGAGTCCACGTTTGAAAAGTCTAATTATTAAGAGATATATTAGTGTCATTGGATTTTGTCATAATTACAAAAATACTTAAGCACAACCAAAATGATTACAACACAAGTGGAGGGTAAACATGAAAGATTATGAAAATTATAAACATAATTTTTTTAAAAGTGGACTCTTTAAGTAAAACATCCCAAAATAGTATAGTGGACTCTTTGCCTGGAACGGAGGGAGTATTTATTTTCTCCTTTTTGTTTCTTTTCTTTTTCTTCCACCTTATGTTTTAAACTTCCTATCAATCTAGCTTGTTAGGCAGTGAAAGCCTTTAGTTTTTCTTATTCCACCTTTCTGTTTATAACCTCCTGTCCATCGATCGAGAGAGAGATCGAGAGAGAGAGAGAGAGAGAGATCGAGAGAGAGAGAGATCGATCGAGAGAGAGAGAGATCGAGAGAGAGAGAGAGAGAGAGAGAGAGAGAGAGAGAGAGAGAGAGAGAGAGAGAGAGAGAGTCCCATAAATGAATCGTCCTCGACCATGGTTACTGGAGTCAGCCACAAGCCAAAATGATCTTTAACATACTAATAACTAGGTTTTCAAATGAAATCTGCTGAGAAGTTGAAAACAATTGCCTTTAAGCATTAATTCAATAATTGCATCCCCACAACCTGTGGCATATAGTATATGGAACAATTTCACCCCCAAGTGAGGAACCAATCTAGGTGACTTCCTGTGTTACCCTTAGAAAGCAATCGTGTGATAAGCACATGAGAAGTCTAAGTTTTGGATGTATTCCAGACAATGTCAAGTGGTATATATATATATATATATATATATATATATATATATATATATATATATATTATATTTATATAATTGAAGCAAAAGTATAGCATATGCAAATTAATTCAATACCAAAAGGAGATTGTGAAATGCAAATCATAATAGAGAATTGCTATTTACACCCAACATATTAGCAAATATTACAAAAATGCCATTATAAATTTTGACTTAAATATCCTTTTTTTTTTTTTTTTTTCATTTTTGGGATTGTTCGGCACCCCTACCGAACATGACTATGGGTGTTCGGTAACACAAGTGCCAAACAAACTGTTTAAAAAAAAAGAGGAAGGAGGCTGGCTGTGTGTGGGGTGGGAAAGTAGGAAGAAAGGGGTGTTCGAAAAAAATCAAAGCAAAGGGATGCGGGGAGGCTGTGGTGGGGTGGGGGCTGCCTGGGTGGGGGGGAGGAAGAAGGGGTGGATTTTGTTTGGGGTGGGGGGGTGTACTTAGTAATAGGATATGTTTTTTTTTTGAGAAAATATTGGTAAGGGTAGAATAGGAAATTAGGGGGGTGTACTTGGCATTTTGAGGGGTTAAAAATATTGGGGGTGGGGTGTACTAAGTAATTTTTGGGGTGTAAATAGTAACTCTCGTCATAATAATATACATTTTGGGGGTTGATGATGAAATCATTTTCTATCAAAGAGGTAAATAAGGGCTCATTACAAATTTGTGTGTGTGATTGCGGTAATAAGCATGTTTACCTAGCTTGACTTATAAGAATTAACTCATTTCCAAAGAGATTACATCATACTTTGTGTCCGAAATGAGATGGCTAGGGCATGCTTGAAGGAATTCCATTTATGGACCAGTCATGACAGAGTGAATAGTCTGACATTATGATCTGACAGTAAAGTGATGACTATTGGAATATCAATAAAGAATATTGGACTGGGATTCAAGAAAATTTGCAGTCCAACCAAAGAGGTGTCCCACGAAGGATAACCACAATAAAATAAAAAAATTGGCATCTTAAGAATGAGAACATGTCATCTTAAGAGAATTGAAGTAAATTAATAAATTAGTGAAATTTGGTCCATATTGTTGTCTTAGTGAGGCTTGCTTCCTAATATAAATTAGTGGATTAGCAAGTTTAGGGTATAACCTATTCAGAGTCGATTCCAGATGTTGCTACCGAATAATCCACTTTAAAGAAATTTACTTGATAGGTCATATATAATAAGATCTCTCTTTATTTTGTTGCTCTTTTCTTTTAATTTATTTTCATTAATTTTCTTCTGAAATCTAGCATTTTCCAGTATCTAAATAATGTAACATAACAATATGGGATATAATTTGATTTCTGTGTCATTATGATGCGAGTAGCTAATGGTTACCATCCTCTGTGGATAGGGTGCGCTTCCATTATGGCCACCCTGATATCTTTGACAGAATCTTTCACATAACAAGGGGTGGCATAAGCAAAGCTTCAAAAATAATTAACTTAAGCGAGGACATATTCTCAGGTAACAAGAGTTATTCCTCAAAACTTTATTGATGTTTGAGTAACAACAATGGTTAATTGGGTGACATTCTCTTCAGGTTACAATTCAACTCTACGAGGGGGGTATGTAACGCATCATGAATATATTCAAGTAGGGAAGGGCCGTGATGTGGGTATGAATCAAATCTCCCTATTTGAGGCTAAGGTTGCAAATGGAAATGGTGAACAAACACTTAGCCGTGATGTTTATCGACTTGGACGCCGTTTTGACTTTTATAGGATGTTGTCGTTCTACTTCACCACTGTTGGTTTCTACTTTAGCAGCATGGTACAGTAATGAAAGCACATACTCACATTACCTTATAGTCATTTATATTTCCCTTTTCTTATTTCCTTAACAACTTCACATATGGGGCATCTTGTTTCCAGGTTACTGTACTTATTGTCTATATCTTTTTATATGGACGTATATATATGGTTCTGAGTGGGTTGGAAAGGCGAATTATCGAAAACCCAGCTATCCGTAGCAATAAGGCCCTAGAAGAGGCTTTGGCTACTCAATCAGTCTTTCAGCTGGGTTTATTATTGGTGCTTCCTATGGTTATGGAAATCGGTCTTGAAAGGGGGTTTCGCACTGCTCTTGGTGACTTTATCATAATGCAGCTTCAGTTGGCCTCCGTATTTTTTACATTCCAGCTTGGGACAAAAGCCCATTATTATGGAAGGACAATTTTACACGGAGGTTCAAAATACCGAGCTACCGGGCGTGGGTTTGTTGTTTTCCATGCAAAATTTGCTGATAACTATAGACTATATTCGCGTAGTCACTTTGTGAAAGGGTTGGAGTTGGCTATACTGTTGGTTGTTTATCAAGTGTACGGGAATTCATATCGTAGTTCGAACCTTTATCTGTTCATTACTTTCTCAATGTGGTTCCTGGTTGCCTCCTGGTTGTTTGCTCCTTTTGTCTTCAATCCTTCTGGATTTGATTGGCAAAAGACTGTGGAAGATTGGACAGATTGGAAGAGGTGGATGGGAAATCGCGGAGGCATTGGTATTTCCCCAGATAAAAGTTGGGAATCGTGGTGGGATGGAGAACAGGAACACCTAAAACACACAAATATAAGGGGTCGAGTTCTTGAGATAATCCTTGCTTTTCGCTTCTTCATTTACCAATATGGACTGGTCTATCACCTCAATATAGCTCGTGGCAGCACAAGTATACTGGTATGTATACTCCCCCAATCCCCCTTTATATCTATGGGATTCCTCATGCAACTCTCTAAGACATTAATTATTTGGTTGTTTCTTTGGCAGGTTTATGGACTTTCTTGGTTAGTTATGCTAACGGCACTTCTAGCCTTAAAGGTACGTATACAGAATGGCTGATTACAAAAATCATGTACTTCTAACGCTCCGTTAAATTGCCAACTCTAACCATATAACTAAACTACCATGGTGTATAATATATAATGGCATTTATGCAGATGTTATGAATCTACGTATGAATAATATTGTGGCATGTCTCTAGGAGGTCTTAAACTTGATTATCTGCACTATAAAATACTGATTGTATGTCTGCTGTGTTTTTCAGTTGGTTTCAATGGGCAGACGAAAATTTGGCACCGATTTTCAGCTCATGTTCAGGATACTGAAAGCGCTTCTGTTCCTTGGCTTTATATCAGTAATGACTGTCCTGTTTGTAGTATGTGGCCTCACTATAAGCGACATATTTGCAGCTATCCTTGCCTTCATGCCCACAGGCTGGGCATTCATTCTGGTAAGTTAAACATTGTAGCCCTTAGACTATATATGATTCTAACTTTTTCTTCCTTCATGAAGTGTCTAGGGATGGCAATGGGACGGTTGCAGGCGGTTATGCCATTCCTGATCTCTTTCTCAACATATTTCTTGCCCCCCACCCCTCGGTTCCTCACTGGGGATTGCCCCATCCCTTTCCCTAGGGAATTGGGGAATCCCTATGCGGAATTTCATATTATTTGTCTCCCTAATTGATTATAGCACTAATGGGCTAAATGAAGCTTCGATACGAAGTTCTGCATAGAAAAAACTTTTAACTATAGAATGAAACAATAGATTCTAACCCTAGGATACAAACACGGAAAGATGAAAAAATTGTAACCAAGTTACATTCATTGCTGTGTGGAGAGAGAGAATGACAAGTTGAGAATGGATTCAATGAAGGTGGTAATTGCAGTTGATAAAGCTCTAGCAGCGAGTTATAACACTTGGAGAGGGGCTGATGGCTAGTGTAAAATCTTCCATAATACCTGCTAGACAATGGGCGAGCAGCCGGCCTTAGTGGCAACTGCAAGTGGACTTAATCAGAGAGAGTGAAAGAGCCATGCTAGCAGACAAGAAATGAGGTCACATAGTGTTTGTGTGTGTGTGTATAACGTTAAAATGGATCACTTGATAAGGGTAAAAATATAACATTGAAATAGGTGTGGCTATTTAGGAGGGGGAGGGAGAGGGGGAGACATGGAAACTGAAAGCGGCCCGTTCCCCCATCCATGAAATTCGCAATGGGACAGTTTAAGTATTTACGGTTTGGGGTTCTATTGCCATTCCTAGAAGCGTCTCTTGACTAGGTGAGACTCCAAAGTGTGCAGAAACACAAATTAATCTTGAAAATCTGTGGAGTACTTCAATCTCTAACAAATTGCAAAATCTCCTGCTAAAAAATTACAACAAAGGACTTGGGAGATCATCTTTACCAGAAAGTGATTTCCATTTTTTGTATTTTCTTTTATTTTAGCACAGACATATTTATGATCTTTGTTTTGTATTGTTTGTGTGAAGATTGGTCAAGCGTGCAGGCCTTGTTTGAAACGGATAGGATTTTGGGGTTCGATAATGGAGTTGGTGCGTGCGTATGAATGTGTGATGGGATTGATAATATTCATGCCAATTGTTATCCTATCCTGGTTCCCATTTGTATCAGAATTCCAAACAAGGTTGCTCTTCAACCAAGCATTCAGCAGAGGTCTCCAAATCTCTATGATTCTTGCTGGCAAGAAGGATAAGACACACAACAGTTGAAGCCCCAACAATCTCACTCTTTATGTTTCAATCAAATAGTTATATATACATGAATTTTTTTTTTATTTTTTTGCTAGTGCAGTGATATTTATTCTTTATAGTGATCTTTAAATGTCTTGATTCGTATTAAAATTAGATGCTTAATTATTTGCTTTTTAATTTAGATCAAAAGATGAATGGAAGAATGCATACCGATAATACCTCAAATGTAAAGATTTGTACAGCTGATTTAACTGGTAAGATGTATTGCATATATAACAATGAATTTTATGCAGTCAGTTGCTAATTTTATTGATAGGCGCTAAATCTTAAAAAATAATAATAATAAAATTCCTAAAATACCCTTACCTAATATTTTCGTAAAATCTACTTCCACGTCATTGCTATTACTCTCTTCCTCATGAAAAAAATACTACTAGTCTTCATATTTGACTTTGGATGTTAAACATGGATTCAACAATGATTGATTCTGTACAAAAAGATGTCTATTTTACGGTAATTTGTAATACATTTTGTTTAGTAGTTACAAATTTTATTTTAATTTGTGTTGAATTCACGAGGGAGTGCATTTATTTAATTTTCAACAATTAATAATTAAATATTTCTTAAAATTTAAGAGCGCAGCCCATTTGGTCAATGACCTTGAAATGGGACATTTACTCTTTTCTCCATTTTAAGTGGTAAGGAATAATTGCGGGTCGGTCTACTTTTGGGATTTTTAACTGCTTAAGTTCACTATAATTGTTTTCAACTGGTTAAGTTTATTTTAAGTGATAAATTAATTATTTGTTTTAAAACTGTCTCGTAATAATATATGATGTTTTAAGCATATTAGGAATAATGTTGTGCATTGTGATGCACAAAAATAGTAATTTTTTTGTGCATTGCCATGCAACAATTTATACTCCTTTATCCCCCTATAATTCTCATTACTCTCATTCCCAACTCTCTTTCACTTCTGAAACTCAATTCATCTCTCTAGTATTACAACTATCCCCTTTCACTTTTCAAGAACCCACCACATCCACCTTTGACCTCCTCCAAGAGCACCTCTCCTCCCAAGACTTCGACAAGCCGACGAAGAAACCCATCGCCTCCACATCATCCTTCTGGAGAACCCGCTCAGAAACGCGGCTAAGTTTTCTTCTCCAAAACTCAATTCATTTCTCCAGCACTACAATCACCTCCTTCACTTTCAAAAACCCACGACATTCACCTTTGACCTCCTCCAACTCCACCTCTCCTCTCAAGACTTCCAACAAGTCGACGAAGAAACCAGCCGCCTCCTCCTCATTGTCCTCACCGGAGAACTCGCCTAAACGCGGCTACGTCTTCTTCTTTGAAACCCAATTCATTTCTCCAGCACTACAACCACCCCCTTCACTTCCCAAGAACCCACCACATCCACTTTTGACCTCCAACACTATAATGGGCGCTTTTAAATATTTGGCGATATATTTTGATGTTTGTTAGAAAAATCTATCATCATCAACATCCCCCAGCGATCGATTCCTTAGCGTCTCACTCTGTGAGAGAGAGAGAGAGAGAGAGAGAGAGAGAGAGAGAGAGAGAGAGAGTGTGTGAAGGATCACTTGTCTTTGACTAACGCACTCAAAGGGACCCAGTTGTTGATTTGTGCATCGCGGTCCATAGCATGATGTTCCGTATTTTTTAAGGACATAAACGACATTTCACAATAAAATTATCCTTTTTCGGTTTGAAACAATTATAGGGAACTAAAGCGGTTGAAAACTCACTAAAAGGTACTAGCCCAAATTTCTCCCAATAAGTTCTGAAAAAAAAAAAATCATTTAACTTCCATTATTTAAAAAAACTCTTTTTCAAAAATGTAACATTTCTAAAGCAAAAAAAAAAATAATAATAAAATAAAAAGTCATTATGTTAGAGCAAATTTTAAAGAATATATAGAAGCAAAACTATAATATTCAAATGTTTGACTTGTTAAATATATATTTTCATAGGCGCTAAATGACGCACTCAATTGTGCTAAGCGTCGCACCTTTTTAATGAATTTTTATAAAATATGACGAAAGTGCCCTTGATTAGTATTATAGTATATAATTAAGATTGAAGTTCAAATTAGAGTTTATATTAATGGTATTGACAAAATTTAAAGTGATCCATTAAGATGTAATGGGTAATTTTAGATGAAATTCAAAGTTATCCAAAATAAACTCATTTTGGATACTATTCAAAACTAAAAAAATGTGTACCACCTAGGATTGACATCTTCTTTGGAAAAAAAACTTTTTCAATACAAATGCGAAGAAGCCTTGTGAATATGACATGACAACATATTTTTTTCACATTGTGGATGAGAATGTAAATTTTTCACATTCTAGTTGAGGGTGTGGAGACATCCTAGTCATCATTTTTTGAATTAAAAAATAACTAGATCTCATCTCTCTCTTTACTTTAGTTGTGGAACCTATGCTACATGGGATCAAATTCACATTTGCATTGGAGAGGTCTCTTCTAATTGAATGTGAAAGAAGAGATAAAAAATGCCACATGTGATTAAGAGTGTTAATTACCCACGGCCACGTCAGATCAAATCTGCGGTTACATTAGTGATGCTCTTAGTACTGATTTGCACTTTTGGTTCTCATGTTGTAATTTTTTATTAAATGGAGCGTCTTCAACTCCGTTACATTTTTTTGGTGTTAATGCATGTTAAGTGCCAAGGGTAATTGCATTTAAGGGTCCAAAGCTAGCATCGATTAGCACTTCATCTTTAAATTTTTGGCCATTTTGATATCAAAGGTGGTCGGTCTAGAGTAATTTATTTCTTTTGAAAGGCTAAAAGTAATACAACTCTTTTTCACTCTAACCCCCTCTAACTCCATAACCGCCAGCCACTAATCCACCACCAACATGTCGTCACCATCAAATCACACTCCACCGTTAATAAGCAAACTAATTCAATTCAATTTCAATACTATTAATCTCAACCCACCGGACAAATTGAAATTGAATTATGACTCTGGAAGAAATCAATCTTGATCGTACAGTGTCTTGCTATATCGCTCTCGCCTGCCAAGATCTGGAAATACACAACTCTGCAGGGAGTTCACTTTATCCCCCATTGCCGACGATTGTGATGAAGAAAAAGTTTAGATAAATTGAGGAATTTGCTGTCAAGAACAAGAGAGTTCTTGCCCAGAGTGAGAGAGATATGTTAAATAATCAACTACTCTAAAAGCTTAAGCGGTTAGAGAGAGGCACCACAATGTATGTCATGCTTTATACTTTAACACTCTTCCTCACGTGCATATATGGAGAGGTGCATTTTATATAGGGCCAAGTGGGATGATTTGAACCCTTGTCCTTGCAAAACCTGGAGCTCTGATACCATGTTAAGTAACCAACTAATTTAAAAGCTTAAGCTGTTAGGGAGAGGCACCACAATGTATATCATGATTTATACTTTAAGAAGAAGAAGAAGAAGAAGAAGAAGAAGAATTGTAATTGTAAAGAGAGTGTTAGGAATTGAATTATTGAGATTATGATTATTAAAATTGTTTAATTTTATTAATTATTAGTTTTGCCTATTTCTTGGTTTTACTAATTGTTAATTATTTATTTATGTGTTTTAAATCCTTTTGAAGAAAGGATATTTTAGGGAGATTTAATAAGTTTAGGGTTTATGAAGTTTAGGGTTTATATTTTGTTAAGCCGTGTTGTGCCCTATTGTTCAATGTGAGAGTCATGCCTGCTTTGAATTATTCTGGGCAGGAATCCTTGATAAATGGTAAGCCTATTTTTTAGGTTTGAGACCATGTTTTATTACACTAACCTATTAACCTTTATATGACAAGTTGTTGTCTTATTGGACAAGGTTTCTAGGTCATACTCGAAGCCTATATATACTGGAGGACTTAGCCTTGAAGACGAACAAAGTACAAAGCAAAAGAGAGAATACACAGAGTTTTTTCGAGAGAGTTTTTAAAAGATTGCTGCTACTTTTACGAATGAGCCCTTTAATGTGCCTTCATCCAAGGAGTCATTCATAGTGTTTCCAACGCGGTTCTTTTTGTTTTCACACATCCTTTGTTTATTAGATCTGATAAGATATATCTTTAGTATTTTTGGGTGAGCTATTTTCAAATGAATACATCAGCTACATGTAGAGTTTTTCATATGATTTTCAATAGTTGTTAGGTTTTTATATTTGTATTAAACTATAAGTTTTTATCTAGTGAAAGTTTCGCTATATTGGCAAATCAACAAGTTGTTACTTGTTGATTAAATGTTTACTCCTCTGTGTTAAATCTCATACTTCTTCCTTATACTTATTTTATTATTTCGTTGCCATTTATATCATTGTGCTCTCCAATGTATTCATTTCATTGAACTCATTGGTCAGTTCATTGGTGTTTTATTTTTTACAAGCATTTTTTTTTCATTATTTATTTGTTTATCTTGGTTTACCGTGGCCGCAATCCTTTCAATTGGTATCACACCTAACACTTAACGTACGAAGTGAAGGTCCTGTTTGATTGTAGCCATGATGGATAGTCAAAAGGAGATTTCCTTTAAAGCTCGGACAAATAAGGATGATGAGCTATTTAAAATTTGCAATGATATGAACAAATCTGATTTGAGTGATGAATCTATAGTTTGTTTGCTAAAAAAATTGACAAGTTTTTAAATAAAAGAAAAAATCAATTTGTCACTAGAATTAGTGTTAATAATTATTCTTTGAATTCTTCCTTTAGGTCTAATCCTTGCAGATTTTAGGAGTTCCCCAATGCTGTTCATGGAAATCAGAATGAACAAAAGAATATTGATATAGTTCAATGTCATGCTTGCAAAGGATTTGGTCATTATGACAATAAATGTGCTAATACTCTTCGAAAAAAATTATGAATCTTATTGCTTCTTTAAGTGATAGTGAAGAGGAAGAATCTGATGTCTTATATAGTCTGTATGCAAGAGAAAGACATTTGCATATGAATCCTTTAAGACTACGTAGGAATGTAGTCAGTAATGTGGGCACATCCAATAGTACATCTGTGAAACCCAGTCCTACTATTTTGTTAAACCCCACCTGCTTTAGTAATTCTTCTAGTTCTATTTTTACTCCTAAGGATTTGGACGATTCTGATGGAGAAATTCATGATTTTAAAAAAAACTATAACGATCTATTTTGTGATTGGAAAGAAAAATGTATTTTGGTAAAGGATCTTATGAAAGAAAAGGAATGTCTCTCTACTGAAAATGAACGTCTCTCTGCTGAAAATGATGACCAAAGAGGAGCCCTTGCACGTTTGGAATCTCTTCTCACCAAACGTGGTATGGAATTTGAAAGAGTCAAAATTGAACTTGATAAATCTAACGGGACTTTGCATAGGTTGAACACTGGAAAGGCTAATCTTGATGAAATACTTGAAATATGTAATGAGGGTGGAGCTGGTCTGGAATACAAAGTTCCCAAAATTCCTGTGATTATTGAAGAATCTGGACAATATTCCACTAATCCTTCAAACGTTTAAAACCAATTGTCAAAAATAAGCCTAAAAAGAAGCATCAATCTAGGAAACAGATATTTATGTCATTATTGCTATGTTTCTGGGCATATAAAACCTTTTTGCTACAAAAAAATAGCAGATTTGACTAAACACAAAAATCTTAGTTGGATGAAGTCTCCTATGTCCCCTCATCCAGAAGTACATTGCAGATGCATGGTATTTTGATAGTGAATGCTCACAACATATGACAGGTTCCAAAGACTTTTTGGAAAATTATAAAAATGTCACAAGTGGGTGTGTGACATATGAAGGTGGTACACAGGGAAAGGTAATTGGTAAAGGTAATTTGAATGTTCAAGGTTTACCTATGTTAACAAATGTGTACCATGTTGAAGGGTTAACTGCAAATTTGATTAGCATAAGCCAGTTATGTGATGAGGATATGCATGTGAAGTTTAATAAAGAAACATGTGAAGTTTTTGACAAGAATAATTTGTGCATCTTGTTTGGTTTTAGATCATCTTATAATTGTTATCTAGTAGAAAATGGTCTTATTTGTCATGCATCTAGTATAAATGAAACTAACTTATGGCATCAAAAACTTGGTCACATGAATACTAAGAAACTAGATGAATTATTGAGACATGAAGCTGTTAGAGGATTACCTAAATTATATACCAAAAATATGAGAGTATGTGGTTCATATCAAAAAGGTAAACAGACTAAAGCCTTTCATAAAAGTATTCAAAATTCTTCCTTATTTACATGTTTTGAATTAGTGCATACTGATCTCATGGGACCCATAGAAGTTGAAAGTTTAGGTAGTAAAAAATATACTTTTGTATGTGTTGATGATTTTTCACGTTTTACATGTGTATTCTTTCTTAGAGAAAAATCTGACACATTTGAAGCTTTCAAAATTTGGTATAAGAAGATGTTTAACAGTTTTAATCTTAAGATTGTGAAGCTGAGCTCTGATCATGGTAAAGAGTACGAAAACTCTTCCTTTTCTTCTTATTGTGATAAAAAGGGAATTACACATGAATTTTCTGCTCCTAAAACTCCTCAACAGAATGGAATAGCTGAAAGAAAAAATAGAACTCTTCAAGAAATGGCACATGTTATGCTTAATTCGAAAAAATTGTCTAAAAGATTTTGGGCTAGTCAAGAAACTTAAAAATTTGCCAAAGCTGTCAATAGGGGCGCAGGATTGGGCATGGCTAAGGGGCGAGTGTACGGATGCGCTGAGGCACGATGCTCCTAGCAGTTTTTGAATTTCAGACTTGAGATTCAGCAAGTTACTCGCTAGGGCGCGACCAAGGTGTGCTAAGGCGAGCCTTGGACTTTCCAAAGTGTTCAAAATGTTCTCTAAGTGTTCCCAAATGATTCTATGATGTTCCCAACACAAAACCAAGTCTAAAACACAACCAAAACTCATTCAAATCACCATATAACAAGGCTATAAATGCAATCCAATACAAGCACAAGTGATTACCAAAATTTAAACATAAATCAATGCACATGAGAAGTATGAAATCAACCTAAATGCAAGTATGTTTGAATGAAAATTGTACATGAAATTACAAAGATACTCAAAGAGATGTATAAATAAAGTGCATGCAAATGATACGAATGATGCTGGCATTACACATAATTTTTTTATTTTTGAAAATGTCTCTATTTGATCCCGAAATGATCCTATGTTGATTCTAACATCAAATCAAGGTCAAAACATACCCAAAACTCACCCGAATTATCCTGCATTGAGGCACGAATGATAATGAACACAAGTCCCAAATGCACAACGAGTTAATCACGCAAAACGACACTCAAAACAACTCAACTTACGGGTTAACGACAAGACAAACGTACTTGTCGTTTACGAACGACTCTAAACCAAGGCTAGGTCAACCAACCAAAGAGGAAATGCAATGTATACGAACCCTAAACAATGTCGAGAGTAATCTCGGACGAATACAAAACTATTGCATAGCTCATCACGTACTAACCACAAGTCAGACATATGTCAATTCATATCATGTCACACTTAACAAGCATGAAAACTCTCTCGATCTAATCATCGAATTCCACTCATCACAATACAAGGTCTCCTAAGCCAACACGACGTGACTACGAACTAAATGAGAAGGAAATAAGGACAAGGCCCCACAATTACAGTACGACGTAACTTATAAGCTCACGACTAGGTGTTAAGGATAGATTATGAGCATGTTAAGGGTTCTCAACCCAAAGATAAACATACGAGGGAATGAATAAGATGATACTAAGCATGTCTGGTTGTTGGGGTCTTACAGTCTTATTCACATCTTCAGGATCAGCTAGTTTTGTGTCAGCTCAGTCGGCTGAATAGGTTACTTCTTGGCTAATCTCTACCTTTCAGCAGATGTTTGAATAGTTGGCAAATGATTAGTAGAGTTTAACCATTTTATAGAATTCTCTGTTTGTTTCTCAGCCTTTCTAAGCTTATTCTTGGGATAAACATATTGAACACCATCATTTGAGTTCTTGGAAGAATTTTGTTTGTTATCCTTTTTTAGCAGAACTTTGGATCCACCTTTAGAATGTCTAGTTTCAGTCTCAGTTTTCCCTTTTTCTTGACTGTTGTTTTGTGAGTATCGAATGCCATTTTGATTAGCATTGTCTCTTTACTGACTAATAATAGTGTCAACAACAGCTTTGGATTTAGAATAAGTATCAACAACATTGGTCAGTCATTGATTCCTTTCCACAAAGTCAGAGATTTGGTAAAAAGAGACTTTGGCATTCTGAGAGATATGGATATTTGTGAGAGTTTCAAACTTGGAGTACATAAGTTGCATTTGAATCTACTCTCATTAGCTATTGTCTCCTCCTTTTCAGGTGGACTATTAACATATTTGACAACTCGAGAAGGTTTTTTAGTCTTTTTCTCAGTTGGCTTGCTTAGGATTCCTTGACCATAGAGTCCATTTCCTATTGGGTGAACCACCAGCTGACAAGGTTTAATACTTTTGATCAGCTTAGGATTCTTAATAGGTAAGTCTGAAGTGTCAATTTCAGACTCATTTAAGCAAGTAGAGCTTGGTAGATCGCTGTCTGAATCATAGACAACTGACTCCGCCACAAGACAAAAATTTGCTTCTTGTGAGCAGTCAGCTGATTCATCTTCTGAATTCGTCTCAATCCAAGTAGCAAGATTGAGAGTTTCATCTTCAACTACTATCCCTTTTTGTTTTGCAAATTTTCTAGGGACTCTTTTAAAATATTCATTTTTAGTGGTAGGACAAGCTGAAGCAAAGTGTGGAAGCTGGCTTTTGAAGCACAGTAATTTTTCATAATCAGTTTTAGCTTTAGTTTGTTTGAAATTATTTGCCCTTTGAAAATTTGTGGAAGCTGGCTTTTGAAAGTTCTTTGTGAAAGATTTGTATTTCTTAAACTGCCTAGCAAAAGCAGAAAATTCATCTTCATCAAAGTCATCGGTTGACTGAGATGAAGTAGAACAGACACTTGGCTTTTCTTCTAGGGCAGCTAAGGAGATACCTCTAAAACTCTTTTCAAGTTCTTGATTTTTAAGAACTTCCTTTTCATAAATATTGAGACTAGTAACAAGACTACGTTTATGAGTAGTGTTCAAGTCTCTTGCTTCCTTTGTGGCAGTGATTTTCACATGCCATCCACATCCTAAACTACTAAGGAATTGCATGTTAAGATCTTTCATAGTATATGCCTTTCCTAAAGCAAAACATTACTTGCCTCGCAGAAGATTGAATGCTTCAAATTCTTGGATGTAGTCGTAAAGCTTTGTTATCTTTAGTATTGTGTGAGAGCTTCCCAGATCTCTTGAGAAGTGGTGCAGTCGTGAATTTGCTTGTAGACATTGTTGTCCAAAGAGCTGGACAATATGTGCACAGCTTTGGTATCTAAGGAGTCAAGAGCTTTGTCTTCTTCAGACCATTCTGCCTTAGGCTTCAGCATGTACTCATTGACTGTCGTAATCACTGGATTTTCTGTGTCATCTGCATTATCAGTTTGTTCAACAGTGGACTTAGTATTTATTTTCATAGGATAAATGGGACCTCCTAAGACACATTCCATCAATGTTTTATCAATACTATTCATGTATCTAGCAATTCTTTCTTTCCAGATGTCAAAATTTTCCTCATCAAACATGGGGACCTGAGCCATGTTAAGGGTTAGAAAAGGTTTGTTGATTGCCATAGATTAGAACTTTCTAGTGGTAAAACTTGAAAAAATATTTTTTTTAAAGTTTGGCTTTGATACCAATTGTAGGTCAACTTAAAGCAATCAGTAAGGATAGAGGGGGGGTGGTGAATAGCCTTACAAAATCTTTTTTAATAAGTTTTAAAACCTTTTAAAACTCTGGCAGCGGAATAACAATTTTTAATAAAAACAATCAAATAAAAAATGAAAGTGTTCAGTCAAGAGTTTGGCTAATGAACAGTTTGATGACTCGACTGAAGTAATGAGACAAAGGTTGACTGAGGCTTTAAGTAATGAAGTGATTAAAGCTTTGGTTAGTTTGATCAAGATAGCGAGCAGCAATAAACACAATATGTAAAGTGGTTCACAGTATGAAAACTGCTATGTCCACTACCAAGTAAGTCAAACTTGGATTTTGAAGTGCACTAATTATTAATAATCTAAATGATCACTAATGGATTAGTGTACAACAAGTACCTGTGAAATTTATGGAGATTGTATGTTACAAGGAACAAAACAATCTCGTGTGTGTGAGCATCTCGATCCGCAGATCGTTCTGGGCCTTTTCGCTCTGGACTCCCGAATAAAAATGTGATAAATGTGCACAACACATTTAAATTAAAAACAGAGTCACCACCCTCATTTATATAGAAAATGAGAGATAAACTGAGATTGTGGGTTCGGAGGCTAAGTTACGAGTTGGGAAGGTTTTACGCACCCAACTCGCCCTTTCGGTCTCTTATGATTACATGCTCGAGTTTATATGCTACGGGTTCATTATATTATGTGATTGAAGAAAACGGATCACGGAGATTTATATCTCCGTTTACGTTATAAAATGTATATATGTTTTATTACAAAATAAATAAAATAACTATAATATATACTTGAATTTAAACTTAATATGGTACACGTACTTATATATCAAATGTATTAAAATAAATATATACACACATTTACAATTTAAATGTATTTATTTACATATCAAAATAGATAAATAAAGTAACGAACATAAGGGGCTACCTTATGTCGTTTTACAGATTTCGGGTCAAGTTCTAGGCCGTTGTGTTATATTGGATCAAGCTAGCTCGTAGCCTGATTGTTGTGCTTCCACTGCTACCGATACAAGGAAAGGAAGACTTACGTTTTGATATTTGATGTGTTCAAAGAACACTGTGTGTTTGTGTGTGTGTGAAATTTGCCCAGGGAGAGAACAGTTTGTTTTCTCGGGCTGAGGGAGAGCAAGAGAGAGAGAGAGCAGAGAGTTTTTCTTTCTTTTTTTTTCTTTTCTTTCTCTCTACCATGAGAGAGAGAGAGAGGAAGAGAGAGCTGAGAGCTGATGATGGTGTATTGTTGGTGTGTTGAGAGAGAGAGTTGAGAGTGAGCTAAGTGAGTTTTTCTTTGAGAGGGAAAGTGTATTTATAGGGGAGCTGGGGAGAGATATTTGTGTTACTCTCGGGGCCAAGCAATGGACGAAGCTTCGTTTGTGCACAAAAGTCTTCAGTAGCCGGGCGGCTTGACTTGTGAGGCAGTGCTGGTTTGGTGCGCGGCGCACCAGGATGGGCATCTACGCACCAAAGCTGATTTTGATGTATCCACGCACAAAACATGTCTTCAACGCACCAAACCCTGAAATTTACACTTAGAATCTTCATCTTTCATTCTTTATACTTTAGGTCCTTCGTCAGTTTTATTTAATCTTTGTGCCTTGAAGTTGTTCCTTTTGCTTTTCAACCTTCAAGCTTTGAATCTTCAGTTTTGACCTTTGATGTTGATCTAACTGAAGTTGTTGTGTTTGTTGGACGTTGTTAGTCCTGTTTCATATTTTGTTCCCTGAAATAATCATAGAAACAAGTGTTAGTCCATTTATAAATAAACAATTATTTATAGGACAATTCGCATAATGTGGGGTATGAATTCTGGGTGTCTATAGAGCCCCTCGACTACATTTGCTTAGAAGTAAGCGAGCGTCGTCGAAAAAGATAGACATCCAACTTCATATGAAACGAAAACATTGACTGGGCCCTCTAAGGGTTACCTACGTATCCTAAATAGGAATCAAGCCAAACGCAGTTCGGGTGAGATATAATTGGATGTTCGTACCTCCTAAGAGGTTGCCTACGTATCCCGATTCCGGAATCAGACCAAAACGTAGTTCTGGGGTGAAATACCATTGGATGGTCGTACCTTCTAAGAGGTTGCCTACGTATCCCGAAGGAATCAGACCAAACCATAGTTAAGGGGTAATACACGTCTGTTGTTTTTCTTTTCCAAAGATGTGGAAGATGTTTTTATTTTTTGTTTTTTGTTTTTGTTTCAGAGATGTGAAATATGTGTTTGTTTTTTTTTTTGTGTTTTTTTTTGAGTTTTTTTTTGAATTATATAATTATTTCGTCCCTCGGTTTTACCAAATCTATGCGTTTGGTCCATCTACTAAAAAAAATGCAATTTGATCCCTCAATTTGCATTTCCTTAAGAGATTCCCCCCTTTCGTCATTACCGTTAGAATTTCCATCTATTTTTAAAAAAAAATGCCCAAACTACCCTTATCTTTATTAAATTAAAAAAATTGAATTGCTTGACTTTTCTTCATTGCTTGAAGCCAAAGATTAGTGTTTCTCAAGATACTTGATTAGGGATTTTCTCCCCATGTCTGCCCAATCATCCCCCAAATTTTTTTTTTTGAATAGTTACTTTGAAATCAAATACACCAATTCAATTTATACTGATTTTGTTACCGATTTTCTCCCTACCATCTATATATGTATATATATATATATATATATATGTATTCATATGTATATGTATATTGGCATGTGTGTATGGGTATGTATGTGGGATGGATCTGAGATGATGGTTTTTGTTGACTAGTTGTAGATCTGAGGTTCTTGGTTGAGCTTGTTAATTTGAGATCTGATGGAGATGTTGGGGATGGGGGCTATTGGGTGGTGACATTGAAGAGGGGGGCCGACGATGGAGATGTTCGGCATGGGGGCTATTGGGTGGTGATTGAAGAGGAGAGAGAAGAGGGCGTGAGAGAGAGAGATAGTGGTGGATTTCAAAAATCAAAAGGGAAAACCTCAACATTTCAGCTTGTTGTCTCACTCCACAGCTCATTTCCAATGTCAACCAATAACAAAAATGGAGTCTACACCTCTCCAAGAGAACCTATCTCTCTCCCCTAAGCCCAAAACCTCTCCATATTCCAATTCCTTTCCCGCAATCTCCATACCCATACCCATTCCAATTCCCCCACCCTCATCGATCCAAATCAACCAACCAACCAACACTCTCACTTTCTCTCACCTCATAACCCAAGTCATTCAGCTCTCCCAATCCCTCCTCAACCCCAAAATCTCCAAAAATGATGTCATCCTCATCCTCTCCCCAAACTCCACCCTCTTTCCTGTTGCCTTCTTCGCCGTCACTGCCATCGGCACAATCGCCACCACCACCAACCCTCTTTACACCCTCACCGAACTTACCCACCAACTCAACGACTCCAAACCCAAACTCATCATCACCGTTGACCACCTCTACCCCAAAGTCAAACCCTTCAGCTTACCTTCAATCCTCATCTCCCCCAAACTCATCATCACCGTTGACCACCTTTACCCCAAAGTCAAACCCTTTAACTTACCTTCAATCCTCCTCTCCCCACCACCACCACCCCCATTTCAATTCAACAACCCCAATTTATATTACTATTCCAAATTAATTTCCAAGACCCCAAACAGGGCCTTACAATTGCCTCACCCTGTTTCCCAAAATGACGTGGCCGCTATTCTTTTCCCCTCTGGTACGACCAGGTTGAGTAAAGGATTAGTGTTGACTCACTGGAACTTTATTGCAACGGCGTTAATGGTGACTTGATTATATGTGATGAAGATAAGGGTATTAAAAATCAAAAGAGGGTATAAGAGAGAGAGAGAGAGAGAGAGAGAGAGAGAGAGAGAGAGAGAGAGTGTGTGTGTTAGGAATATGCCTGTAAACCAACTGATATATATGTATGCATATTCCAACACAGTGATTTGCTTGTTCCCATTACAACGCATGTTTCACAAGTGGCTAAAAGGGCTGCGTACCGGTTAGTGTGGCAGCTTGTTGAAACAATGCATAGGTCATTAGACTAGGAAGTCTCTGTACATATCCGAGTCTTTGTCCTACCAAAGTGATGACAACTTTTATATGGATTAGCTCTTCATGCGCCAACAGACATGTTCATCGGCAATGTCTCACCAGCAGACATTCCTTGCAGCCATGTCCCATCAGCAACCTCTACTTCAGCAGCTATCACATCGGCAGATCCCAGTATCGGCCAAGGTCTTCATATGGACAAACTGCAGAGAAGCTGATTATCCAAGAGGAACATCGGTCGTTAATCAGAACGCTACAAGTCAAAACAGATCTGTTACGAGATCTTTTGACAAGCCAAAGATACGCATCGATGTCTACGCCTTCACTATTATCCATCAGACGTCTCCTCTTCTGTGTTTAAAGTTCAGAATTCAAGACTATATTCTATAAAAGGACAAACACAGTGCGCTACATCCCAAGCTAAGCATGATAAGTCAAAATCTGTCAGCCTGATTCACGGAACAACTTCAAGACAAAAGCTTAACGGAGGGTCTTTGCCCAACAGTTTGAACGACGCACTCTAGTGCATTAATGATTCAGATTTCCAACGAGCAGAAACTCATTCAATGCTTTAACGAATTCTTCATCTTTTCCAACCTATATAAGAAGACTCTCATTCTCACAATCAATAGAGTAGCAAGTGTATGCAAATACCTGTGAGAGGTCGTGGTATTGAAATCGTACTTCATTCTTTCAATCTGAATACCACACCCAAAAGAGTGAGAAACACAAGTGTAAGAACAAACACTTTGTGTGGGAGAGAAACAGAAATTCCAAAGTCTGAGAAGTCACGCTTGATCAAGAACTTCATTTTTTATTTGAGTTCTTTCTTCCTTTGAAAGACTCAGTCTCTTCAGTGTTGCACTTTAAATCTTCAGCAAGAGACCAAGCCTCCTGCAATTCGTTGAAGACAGTTCAAGCTTGAAGATGTCCGATGAAGAGCCAGAGCCCAAAAATCCACATTGCATTCATATCGGCAGACTTATACTACATTATAAGTGCTGTCGATTGTGCAATAAATTGTCATCACATTTGGCCGAGTGCTCAGCACTCAGTTGTTCAAATACCAGCTATTTAAACAACGCCTAATATTCTCTTCTCACAACAAATCTATCGAGTTGAAACTACAGGAAGATACCTCAATCAATTTTGAGTACATCTTCCAATGTATTTTCAATAGATTTGATTTAGCTTTCTTAATCTCTCCCGTTTCTTTCCTAAGTAGATTGCTAGGTTAGAGAGTCTAGGTTGATTTACTAAGCATGTTTGTGATGATTATGTGATTACTATAAGAAAATCTTTCGTATATCATAAATATATTGATATTATGAAGAGAAGTACTATAGTCAAATAGAGATTGACTTGCTAAGGATTATATATGTTTACTTCAGAAATTGTCCATTTTTAAAACTCATGATATATCCTATGGCAAATATGTCAACTTCATACATGATGTATGAATTACTCAGATTCACTTCTAAAAATTTGTTATCTTGATATAAGGCTAACGATTGTCTCAATCTAACACCTTTTCAAGAAGACTTTTTATGAAAGCTTAAAGCAAATGAAATAAGAAGAGTTTCAAAGGTAATTCAAGGGAAATCAAATTTATGTCATCTCCAAAATCACTGTGATTATTAGCTCTTGGTCTAAGGACATCAATGATAAAGTTGTTCTTCTTCAACGGGAAGCTTCTGCCTAAAAGGATACACTCAGTGAACTTCAGCTCAACTTCAGAACAAGTTCCTCAACTACTATGAGCAGATTCATTCAAAAGAGTATAGTGAGAAAGTAACTCCATCTATTAACTTCTTGATGTCTTGAGTTGCACTTATAAGCTATAGGCTGAGTAATTACTCTAATCTTGTGCTTATTAAGTCTCACTTGTATTATTGGATTTCTGGAGCTATTTTTAGCTCATAAATATTGCTAACAATTTCTCTATGAGTACTAAAGGCAGGAACTCATACGACAAAAAGGTCAAAGATGCAACATTACTCTCCATCGGCAGACATCAACCTGACTGCTGATCTATGAAGGTTTGCTGATCACTCATCACTTATGACCTTCGCTCACTCTAGGTCAAATCAATATCTACTGGACTATAATGTTGCTATATGAGAAATCTATCGATGAGTCCAAGATATTGATAAAGACCACCTCTCCTGCATACATAAAACAGGTCAGCTACTGTCTCTTAAATGACCTGTATTCATGTCTGCTGAATTAATTTGTTAATATAAATTATCAGACATGCTGCATAAAATCTTGTCATACTGCGCTTATATTGATATATCTGTATGCTTATGTGATTTGCTTTATGCAAATGATTTTTAAAAACTTATCAGCACTTTTCATATCGGCTGATCTAAAACGTTTTTAAAACCTGTAATTGGCTGAATTTCCATATCTGCCAACTAACACTTCATAAGTTCAGTTATATGTGCTGACTTATAGGAGTAAAAACCTTTAAATGACTTATTCTCTCTCAAGTCTATTAAAGGTGGAGGCACACTTTACGAAGACTGACTACTTCGATTAAAGTTAAGACTGTTCTCAAAACTTTGGAAAATGACAAAAGCTTTCATTATCAAAATCTTTTCCAAGAATCTTGAGAAAATCTAGACATCACAGCCTATCCCTGCAAAAGGCGTGTTTAGAAGGACAACTCTACAGTAAATCTCCATTATTGAACGTCCTCATTCTAACCTCTGTGAGTATAAGTAGAGCTCCCTCCTCATCCAAACTCTACAACAAAGAAACTCACAAACTGCTTACTGATTACACTAGATACAAAACATTGATTCAAATTTTCCCAAAATGTTACTAAGTTCAAGTCCTAGAAATCGATCAAGTCAACCCTTCAACAACTTGGTATGACTCCTTCATATTCATTCATTCAAAGTTGTTCTGGTTTTATTTCTGTTACTTTTAATGAGTTAGTTTAAAATTCTCAAAGATACATTCTGAAACTTAAAACCATTCATAACTATGAAAAATATTTTCAACTTCTTTCTAAATCACAGTTATAAAGTCTGAGAGAAATTTTATCAACTCATTTGTACCAGAAATCTTTAATTACAGATTTTCAATCTTACCTTGAAATTAATTGATAAAAGAATCTTCTTTTGTGTTGTCCGATAATCTTGAAAGTTTGTTGGCAAAAGGTAAACCATATGCTGCAAACCTTTGATTATCAGATCACTTAAGAATATCTTCAATCAATTATAAGATAGAGAATTATTAATTAATGCTAGCAAAAGTGATTTCACTTCATTCCTAACTTTTAGCTATCAAACTTATTGATATTCTAAAATGTTTTTCAGATGAATCACTATGAAAACCAATTAGCATATACCTATACGACCATCGTGACTCTGCTTGTATACATGGACATCACAGAGAAGATCCCAGAAAAGAGTTATCAAATGTTTGAAAAGCATTTGATAAATCGTTGTGTGCAACAACACTTCTGGTTATATGTAAGTATACCAGCCATCACCCCAAAGATGGCTGATGCAGATAATTCAGCTCGACTGAATTAGGTAGCTAATAAGGTATTGATAAGGATGACAAACTGTCTCCGCCGCCATCCATCCCTGAGCAAATCAAAGGGGATTCATGGCCGAAGCAGTAAATCCTTGGTGGCCATCACCATACGGTGCTCTCATAATGACCTGAAGGAGTGCACGTGTTATGCCTCCGGCCAGAGCTGGAGGAGATCAAAAACAGACACAGCCATCTTGATCTATTCCAAAATCCTTGAATGATGACCTCTCATTATGTTCTTAGGATTAGGATATCTTGGATACTACTTTGTAACAAATTTTCTATTCAAAATTGAATCATTATGTATCTTTATCCTGTAATCTGCAGTATAGTCAAAATTCCAGTTGTATTGTTCTTGTAATCAGCTGATCCCCACTATGTAATGTTCAAAACTACTTGGATTATTGAATACAAGTCATGCAACTTTTCATCATGACTATCTACTTATTTGAATTCCTCTGATAGCATGAATTAATGTGCATTAACTGTGTTGATCTACACTTCATTCTTCCTTATCATAGCATTTACATTCCTCTGATAATCGAAGAAATTGACCTTGACAAAACGATCACACAATTCTTACACAAACTCTGCTGAAACCCTATCAGCAAACCAGTCCTATGAAATCAGCTATATTAAGTCTTAGTCAATTACCAAAAAGTTGAAATCTTTGCTTTACACCATCTGATAATTGCCTTTCTGAATCAGAACATCTCATCATGGTCTAATTCAAGATCTACCGAACACTCTAGTTGTTCAACATAGGTAGACTGCAGTTACCTAAAGGATGACCTTTATGTCTACATCTTACCTTTAAGTTACTACAAATCTATTACTAAGTCTCTGACTCCTCTATCCTATATACAAGATTACTAGTAAATCTACTTTGAACCAAATTGTCTGCTGTGTCAACCTAAAGACTGCTGTAAGCATTTGAACTTATAAAGGATTTATCTCATTAAAGTATATGAAAATACTTTCATTATTCAGTTACTAAAATCCCAGCTTTTTAACTTCTGAAAACCAAAGGCTTACACTTCCTTTCAAAATAGCTCAACAGCAATTTGTACTCTCTGTAATGACAACTATCAAATCTAGTATGATATTTGGGATTAGTAATAAAAAGGCAAGGTTAGCAGTTTCTCTTGATGATACACCATCTCGGCTAACTACTAATCTGCAAACAGAATGAATTCAAAACACTCTGTTATACATTATCACATGCTTAAATGTCAAAAAGACTGATAAAACCTTAGGTAACTTGATCTATCTCAAAAGATAGCCAGAAATTTTAGGATTCTTAGGAAGACTGTTGCTCCCAAAGACTAGTCCTTCCTCAGGAGTGAATGGCCAATATAACCCCTGCTGTTTATATTTCATACCTCACTCTCATCTACAGGCCAGTATGTAAATACTCTTTAGCAAAACCCTTTTCTTGCTAAGGATTGATACAACCTGTTGCACAGAAGAAGATCGGACATCATTTCAGGTACACTTTCAATATCTCACTTGTCTAACTTCTCCCTTCAAAAATTCTAAAGAAGTGTTCTTATAAATTCATATTATTAGTAGATCCTTGCTTACCATACATTCTATCATCTGCTAAAACACTTCACTAAATCAATTAGGATATTGACTCGATAACTTAACAAACTCGTTAAATTGGTATCAGGGAAAACATTAGACAACCCTCTTATCAGACAAAAGTCAATTCTTACCTCAAACAACAGTCAATTCTATTTCAAAGAAAAATTCCAGATAACCCTCTTATCAGCAGTTCTTACCTCAGCAGATAGCCCACATTAACTGCTGATAAAATCCCAAATCTTTGAAATAATGAAATCCTAACCAATTCTTCATAAAATCTCTATGGGTATAAAAATCTTAACTTAAACTTGAACACATAATATTTGTCAGTTAACACTCTAAATCCAATCCACTGCTGTTTAAATGTCTTTCTTAACAATTTATAACTTTCTAGTATTCTTTCTAATAATTAGTGTCAGCTAGTATCGAACAAATCTCCATGAAAAATTACACCACTCCAAAACAGCTGATAACTCAAGACAGAATATTTAAACTCAGCAGTTATACCCAGTCATGTCTCAGTAAAGGCAGATAAATTAATTTGATTAAATATAATTTTAAACATCTCGTTTAAAAGTAAAATGTTTATGCATTACCCCTAGACTGCCTATATCATAGCCATAACCACTCTCAGCATGATGACATAATCCTAAATCAGAACATCATTACCATGTCATTAAATGCATTCACTCTCTTAAGCCCCCAAAACGTCCTATCAAATTCCTCTAACCAAGAAACCCCTTCATCTTCTCAAAACTTCGAAAGACGTATAAATGATAACCTACATTCAAAGCTCTCTTAATATATCCCTTATTTCTTCAGCATTTCTTCATCTTCCTTCCCAACTCTTACTCACCATTACAGAATATATCAATCTACATCATGTGTTCGCCAAACCTGCTCAACTCAGAACATCGACCCATCTCCTATAATGAAATGCGACAACGAATAATGATTTTCCTAGCTACTCCTCAACCAGTGATCCGTCGACCTCGCCAAATCAGTCGACGAGTAAGAAATCGGTTGCGAGATCCAAGGAACAATGTGTCAAACTTCATTTCCTGGATTCCTTCACCAAATCCTGTCTCAACTACTGCAACCAACACTCTCTTCACTCCTAACTCCTCAAATGCTCCACCTGAACCATCCCCAACTCAAGAAGAATCTCAACTTGCAAATGACAACTCTGCACCTAACCCAGCGGTCAATGCTCCCTCTAACTAGAAATGAAAACCCTCATCTTCTATTCTGTTTTAATAGAATGTCTACATAGGTTTTTGTTTGGATAAATAACTTTCTTTTGTATTATGTTTGTAATATATTTTTGCTCAAGTTACATTAGCTACTTTCATTTTGTTTTACTTACTATAATCTGTCCAAGTACATATTTTTCTCGTCTAAAAGCTATTTTCAACTCAAACATCTTTGCATATGCATATATTCTTATGGAAGCCACATTCCAACTTAAACAATAGATACATTAACAAAAGAAAAATGCCTTATAGGACATTCTTAGATACATATCTCATGCATCAGATTAATACTGACAGATTTCTCAAATGACGATGTCCTACTAAAAGAAAATTCATCTGTTCTTCATAACTCATGAATTAACCAATTAAAATCATTATAACTCATCCTATTATACTTACTCTCTATACACTTATATATCTCACATATGGCCTTGCTCCATAACAATTGGTATCTAAAATTCACATATAGCCTTGCACCATAACTTAATACTAAGAATAGTGGAATGTATATATAACATGTTTAACATAAATTTCTGAGGAGGAGAGTTAACAAATCTCTTTTGACCACTAAAGCTCTATCGTATAACAAAAACTCATACCTTATGAGTTGTCCTAATCAGATTCTATGACTTGTCCGATACATAGAGAGATTGACATATACGGAGGAGACGCACTATAAGTTGCGTTGCTATTAAGGAGAAGAGGTGATAAGTAAACAGTGAACATATATCGCTATTAAGAAGGAAAGAGAAACATATAAAATATTAAGACAATGAGGAGAAGAGATACGTATAAGGAAAGGAGATACGAATTAAGTAACACATCTAGAAGAAAAGATTATAAAAGTGCACATACAAAAACGAAATAGAAAACTCATATCTCTTATCTGCAGACTTCATATTGGTACACCCATTGTGGCCAAGGACAAAAGAAAATGTATTGGTACATACATATCTCATATTTCCAAGGACAAAAGAAAACATATTGGTACACCTATTGTGGCCATTAAGAGACAAAATTCACCCCCACTACATGTCGTGCCTATAATTCATACCTTATGAATCAATTCTTATACCTTGTCATATCCCCAACAAAACAGACTTCATATACGGTCCTTCTCATCTCTATCAAAGTGTGATTCCTCCAACTCTATAGTGACCATTAAGGTAGTGACTGTAGTTCATACCTCCGTCTGTAACCATTAAGGAGGAAATTAGTAAAAGGAGAAGGAAATCTGCTAGTATCAATTAAGGAGGAGGAAACTAGCAAGAGGAGGAGAAACTTCGCTCATTAAGAAAGGAAGGAGGAAATTAGTAAAATTGACATATACATTCAAGAAAAGAAGAAAAGAAAAAGACATCAAGGAGGAGAGATTGTTAGTAATATGACACTCAGCTAATATGACACTCCTCACTGCTCAATCAGCTATTTCTAAATGACAGCTATTTCTAAATGACTATCATACTACGCTGACATGCTTTATTAATCTGTCATGCTTTATACTTAATTTGGTCATCTTGTTTGCATGAAATTTTAAACCACTGGTTTAAAGACATATCTCAGAAATTACTCTATTCATTAGTCTTTAAACACAGTCACATTACAAGAGTTCCTACGTTGTACCCCCTTATCTGAAAACTCTATGTAATTTGTGAATACACTGACCCCTATGTAAGTCTATCTAGGACATGCTCACTTAATATAATAATCTCTTCAGCATGTTACTACTAGAATCAGACATGGTCAGCTTCTATTGTATTCATACGGTCATGGACTCAAGCAAATAGGAGGAGATTGCTATTTTATTGTTGTAATTCATATAAGATTTGCTTGTATCCATAACCTAAGTCTAAGTCAAGGTGAGCTAATTTTATTCTTCACAACCCTTGAAAACGTCTGATGTTTAATCTATTCGATTAAGCACACTGATTCACAACTTTTTCTTGCTCAAGCCACTTCAGATCACATTTATTATACCGCAAGAAAAACACCGTTATGGCAATATTATCAATTATATCTCATAATTGCCTAAACATTATTCTCGTTATTGCTTCGAGTCTGTAAATACGTAGCAATAGGTGACTATACATACACTATCGCTTGTAAGTTCAACCTAGGACATGCCTTGATATAAAATGATTATTCAATAATGGCATGTTATTACTAAGGATTGAACATCTGCTTTTAAAGAGATGTATGTATAAGTCAATTGTAGTAATGGTCCCAAGCAAATAGGAGGAGATTGTTAGGATTATGCCTGTAAACTAGCTGATATATATGTATGCATATTCCAACACAGTGATTTGCTTGTTCCATTACAACGCATGTTTCACAAGTGGCTAAAAGGGCTGCGTACCGGTTAGTGTGGAAGCTTGTTGAAACAATGCATAGGTCATTAGACTAGGAAGTCTCTATATATATCCGAGTCTTTGTCCTACCAAAGTGATGACAACTTTTATATGGATTAGCTCTTCATGCGCCAACAGACATGTTCATCGGCAATGTCTCACCAGCAGACATTCCTTCCAGCCATGTCCCATCAGCAACCTCTACTTTAGCAGCTATCACATCGGCAGATCCCAGTATCGGCCAAGGTCTTCATATGGACAAACTGCAGAGAAGCTGATTATCCAAGAGGAACATCGGTCGTTGATCAGAACGCTACAAGTCAAAACAGATTCGTTACGAGATCTTTCTGACAAGCCAAAGATACGCATCGATGTCTGCGCCTTCACTATTATCCATCAGACATCTCCTCTTCTGTGTTTAAAGTTCAGACTTCAAGACTATATTCTATAAAAGGACAAACATAGTGCGCTACATCCCAGGCTAAGCATGATAAGTCAAAATCTGCCAGCCTGATTCACAGAACAACTTCAAGACAAAAGCTTAACGGAGGGTCTTTGCCCAACAGTTTGAACGACGCACTCTAGTGCATTAATGATTCAGATTTTCAACGGGCAGAAACTCATTCAATGCTTTAACGAATTCTTCATCTTCTCTAACCTATATAAGAAGACTCTCATTCTCACAATCAATAGAGTAGCAAGTGTATGCAAATACCTGTGAGAGGTCGTGGTATTGAAATCGTACTTCATTCTTTCAATCTGAATACCACACCCAAAAGAGTGAGAAACACAAGTGTAAGAACAAACACTTTGTGTGGGAGAGAAACAGAAATTCCAAAGGCTGAGAAGTCACGCTTGATCAAGAACTTCGTTTTTGATTTGAGTTCTTTCTTCCTTCGAAAGACTCAGTCTCTTCAGTGCTGCACTTCAAATCTTCAGCAAGAGACCAAGCCTCCTGAAATTCGTTGAAGACAGTTCAAGCTTGAAGATGTCCGATGAAGAGCCAGAGCCCAAAAATCCACATTGCATTCATATTGGCAGACTTATACTACATTATAAGTGCTGTCGATTGTGCAATAAATTGTCGTCACATTTGGCCGAGTGCTCAGCACTCAGTTGTTCAAATACCAGCTATTTGAACAACGCCTAATATTCTCTTCTCACAACAAATCTATCGAGTTGAAACTACAGGAAGATACCTCAATCAATTTTGAGTACATCTTCCAATGTATTTTCGATAGATTTGATTTAGCTTTCTTAATCTCTCCCTTTTCTTTCCTAAGTAGATTGCTAGGTTAGAGAGTCTAGGTTGATGTACTAAGCATGTTTGTCCTTGAGCAAACCTCTGCTGAATTTTAATATAATTTATATTTTGATACATTCAGCCTTTATTTCTCTTTCCTGTATAATTTGATATATCTTGTGCAATCTGGTTGTGAAAGGTAATTGATGCATCTAATATAAGATTTTAGTTAACTGTTATGATAAAATTGTACACATTCAATTATAGTTACTTCAATCTTGTTTGTTATACTTAAGTTGCTTATTCTTCCGCTGCTCAAACTCTTGTCTATCAGCCAAGTATAACAACATCTTCCTATTACCTGTTCTTCAAAACTGCCGATCCAAGTCGTCCGATATAACAACATCGGCTAAGTTGTTAGAACTAGGAAGATGACCTATCTTTGTTAATTATTTCATCCATGCTCTCCAACTTAAATGTTAAAATAGGATGAAATTTTTAACAAAACTTAGTATAGGCTATTCACCCCCCCTCTAGCCTATACTTTGAGCACATCACCATGGACCTAACAGAGATAGAGAGAGAGAGAGAGAGAGAGAGAGAGAGAGAGAGAGAGAGAGAGAGAGAGAGAGTGAGAGAGAGAGAGAGAGAGAGAGAGAGAGAGAGAGAGAGAGAGAGTGAGAGAGAGATTATGGTTAGATGAGGGGTGTGTTTCAGTCTTTTAAAGGGAAGCATTAAGGGTAGTTTGGGTATTTTAAAAAAAGCCAAATGAAAAAATGGACGTTAACGGAGAAAAGGGGGATCTCTTAAGAAAATGCAAATCGAGTGATCAGATTGCATTTTTTTTTAGCAGAGGGACCAAACGCATAGGTTTGGTAAAGCCGAGGGACCAAATAATTATATAATTCTTTTTTTTTTTGTGAAAGCTGTAAAGCATTTGTGTGATATAATTGGGTGTGTAAACGTGTGTGAATGCACTGCAAGATATGATTGGGTGGTCAAATCCATGAACCCCAGGTTTTCACCCGTTGGGAAATGACCAAGAGATACCGTCTTGTGTGGTGTCCGATTGGACAGATTCTGAGTGCTGAGGCGTCAGCGACATTTTCTGAACTGTGTCGGTTGAGCGGTTAATTTCCAGAGGCCTCAGGTATACACCTGTGGGGAAACGACCGAATAACTAATACTGCAGGGGGTGATTTTGAGTGTTGAGTCATCAGCGGTATTTTCTGAGTTGTGTCGGTTGAGCGGTTAATTTTCAGAGGCCTAAGGTTTATACCTATGGGGAAACGACCGAATAACTGATACTGCTGGGGATGATTCTGAGTTGTGCTAAGTCATCAGCGACGTTTTCTGAGTTATGTCAGTTGAGTGGCTAATTTTCAGAGGCCTCAGGTTTATATTTGTGGGGAAATGACCGAATAACTCGTGCAGTTGGGATTGGTGATTCTGATTGCTGAGTCATCAGCGGCATTTTCTGAACTATGTCAGTTGAGCGATTTACTTTCAGAGGCCTCAGGTTTATACATGTGGGGAAACAACCGAATATCTGATACTACTACTTGTGTGATGTCCAATGGGACAAACTTTTCTTGGGATGGTGCACAGCCATTGGCAATGCTTCTGTCGAGATATAATGTGTAGAGTCCCATGGGGATTCTGCTGGAGATGAAGTGCTGAGGTGTCAGCGACGTTTTCTGAGCATATTGGATGTCGGGCCCTTGACGACGCTTTATTTCGCGATTCAGGCGAGACTTGGAAGGTGATTGTTGATATGATGTAGTGTCCTCGATCCAAGGAGGGTAATTGCAGAAGATTAGCTTTTGCAAGGGTTTTGTTACAAAAGATATTGAAATGCAAGCTCACATAAACATAGAAGCTATGCAAGACTTTCAATCAAAATGAGACTCCAGATTTGGAGTGTGTGTCCTTGTTCTTTAAACATGTATAAAAAAGTCATGATGAGGTAAGGGTGATGGATATGTAATGTGGTTGAAAGGATGAAAATATGGTTGTGGGATGGCTTTGTGAATTTATAAGTGCAGGTATTGCTGGCGACCTTGGGATGAAGGTGGGTGAAATTTTGGTCCTTGAGGTCGCTTGACCAGTACAGGCATCCAGATTCAATTTTAGTCACTCATGTGGTGGGTCTTCCTTCTCAGGCCTTGGAAGGGATCTTGACTCACTGCAAATGTCACTGTCTGGCCGTGTTTCCACAGGGAAAAGACCTACGACCCATTTTTGTCAAATGTTGAGGAAGATGGCCTCCTCATTTGTAGCAACGAACCATGACTATGATCAAAGGTATGGAGATTTGAACTTGTGCCTTCTTTGCAAGAGGGAAGCATGGTGAAATCAAAGAGAACAATCGTTCTATGAAGATTGGAGGGGTACAGCCCCTTGTTCGTGTTTCTGTCAAACTGAAATATGTGATGACATATCATTGTGTGATGATCGGAGGGATGCAACCCTAAGCTCATGTCTTCTGACAAGATGAACTCGTGATGATGACAAAGGTCAGGAGGATCCAGCCCCTTGCTTGTGTATGGTAATTCGAATATGTGATGAAATCCCGAACTCAAAGATCAAGAGGGTGTAGCCCCATATTTGTGCTCTTTTGACAGGATTGGTGTGTAAATATTATGTCTTCGAAGATCAAACGGGTGCAGACCCTTGCTCGTACCTTGACAGCGATGAACCAACTATGCCGTCGGTAAGAAAGATCTCAAATCTAAAAAAGGGGTGCAGCCCCTTGTTTGCTCTTTGGCCATGATAGAGACAATGATCCTTGATCAAATGGTTGAAGCCCGAGAAGACTCGATTGAGAAGTTCTGATGGTGACTCAAATTTTGGTGTTTGGTGAGAAGACTCAGAAGAAGTATGTCGAGATTGACAGACATGCCTTAGGGTGACTCGATTGAGGAGTTTACGTGAGATGGATAACAAAAAACCCCATGGAAACTCAATGAAAGAAGGGACAGAAATAGTATGCTTAAAGAAATAAAGAGACGACTCCAAGAGGACTCGAGAACCTTGAGTTTTCTATGTCGTCAAACATCCCTGGATTGGTGGGTTATGGACCCTTCTTAGGATTTATTGTATTTTAATGTATTTTTGGCAATCAGCCTGACTCGGATCGTGTTATAACCGATTGAAACAAAGTTGTCGATGGCAACTGGGCCTGGGTGGAATGGTCAAGTGTTTAGGTTTGGATGTGAGATTGGCTTTTTGGCTGAAGGCTTCGCCTTTGTGGTTGGCTAGCTGTTTGGCATCTCTCTTGAGAGAGACTCCAATTTGTTTGAGAGAGATAGAGAAAGAGATAGATTGAGGGAGATAAAAAAAAGATTGCTCACGAGAGGCTCCTCTTTTTTTTTTTTTTTTTGCATAGGCTGCCCTTTGGGATTCAGCCTAAGGAGTTCTCTTGACTTTTATTTTTGAGCATATGTAATAGAATGAAGAAGGATGAAAGAAAGTTATCTCTCTCATTGTGGAGCGGGTGAATGGTCATTCCTTGTAAATATAAGGATAGAGCAACCCCTGCTTTGGAGGGTGCAAACTCAAGAAGATGACCTCTTGAGTAAGCGAGGGTTGGAAGGGTGTTTTGGTGTTGGAAAGGCCTATGGGTTGTGTATGGTAAATGGGTTTTTGATCAGGCATGGGATTTAGATTGGGTTTAATGTAGGTTTGGCCTTTGAGTAAGGCTTGGGACTTGGAAGGGGTTTAGCGTTTCGGGTTTTGGGTGTGATTATAGCTAGTGTGCCGGTAATAACTTGATCTCAATGGGTCGAAGACGATCTTTGTCAAGACACTCAACTCACTCTGTGTATATTTATGTGTTTAAATATTTACGGGCCCATGACTTCGAAATGATTCATTATTGACTCGTGTAAAGTTTATCATGTTTTTTAGGTGAGTCGATTCATCATTTGGGAAGACTCGACATCCAAAGGATATTCAGCGATAAGGTAGACTCAAAGGGTGATTTCGATCTGGACTCGATATCTGAGATGGACTCGAAAGGTTCAATTTAAAGACTCAATTGAATTTGAGAACAAAAGATGATATATAAAACGTGTGAGCATACTTCACAAGAAATATTGACACTGCAGGCAAAAGGGATATGTTCTTGGGGATCTATCACTCCTAACCATTGTTCATTGATTCCTGGGATCTCAGTCATCACTTTCAGAAAAGGTTTCTTCGACAACTGTATCGTCATCGACAATGTGATCGTAGGTCTCGTGATCTGGATCGCTCATATCAAGATGATCAGAATTGCTTGAACGAGCCTCTATGAGGTCAGCCTAAATTTCTTCATCGATGCGAAACCCAACGTTAAAGATGGCAGAGAAGTCGACATATATATATATATATATATATTTAGGAAACAGGGACGGCACCCTGCGAAATTTTATTGATAAAAAATAAAATCATACAAACTTGAGGGGGACAACCAGCCTGGCCCTTATAACTGGGAGGACAGAGGAGCCTGACCACGAAAAGGAAATACAGATGGAACTCAGAGAAATGAAAACAACTAAAAAACAAAGCTATGAAACTCTAATGTAAGGAGTGTCTTTGGCATCAAGCAGAATACGACCTTTTATGTGCCGAGTGTTAGGTCCAAGGGTTGCTCAGAGAATAGGCTAGAGGGGGGGGTGAATAGCCTATTCATGATGTATTAAAATTTTCATCCAATTTTAATATTTTAAGACAAAGAATGGATGAGACGATTAATACAATTAGGTCATCTTCCACATTCTAACTGCTTAGCCGATGTTAGAGTGATCGGCCATCTTAGATCAGCATATGTAGATCATGGACATCCTGAATCAGCAGATATGAAACATGCAGTTGGAAGATATATGTTGAACTTAGCTGATGAAAATAAGTTTGAGCAGCGGAAGAATAAACAGCATAAGTTTAACAATTAAGATTGAAGTAACTGTAAAGGTTTGATTTCAAAGAAGGCTTAACAGTTGACTAAAATCTGTTTTAGATGCATCAATAGCTTTCCTTATACAGATTGCACAAGATAAGACAAATTATACAAGAAAGAGAAATCAAGGCTGAATGTAACTAACATATATATTATATTTAAATTCAGCAGAGGTTTACTCAAAGGCAAACATGCTTAGTACATCAACCTAGACTCTCTATCCTAGCAATCTCCCCGGAGGTAGAAGGAAAGTGAGTTGGGATACCCCGAAGACTCATATAAGAACTCTAATCCTAGCAGTTCCTAACAACCTTGGAGGTTAGGGAAGGAAAGTGCTAGTGTTAGAGTGATGTGAGAAGAGAATTTTAGGCGTTGTTCAAATAGCAAGTATTTGAACAACTGAGTGCTAAGCACTCGACCAAAAATGATGACACTTTATTGCACAATCGACACAGCTTATAATGTAGTATAAGTCTGCCGATATGAATGCAATCTGGACATTTAAGTTCTGGCTCTTCATCGGACATCTTCAAGCTTGGTCTGTCTTCAACGATCTGTAGATTGCTTGGTCTCTTTCTGAATAATGGAGGTGAAGCCACTTGAATAGACGAGTTCTTCGAGGGAGGAACGAACTCAAATCAAAAACAAAGTTTTTGATCAAGCAGAGCTTCTCAGCCTTTGGAATTTCTTTTCACTCTCACACAAAGTGTTTATTCTTACACTTGTGTTTTCTCACTCTGAAGGTGTGGTTCTAGATTGAGTAAATGAAGAACAATACCACAACCTTTCTCAAGCATAAGCATACACTTGTTGCTCTCTTTTTGAGATGAGAATGAGGGTCTTCTTATATAGGCTGGAGAAGAAGAGATGACCGTTGGCGTTCGAATAGGTTTATGCCCGTTGGTGATCTGAACATCATAATACAGCAGAGTACATTTTTGGATTTGTTGGGCAAAGACCTTCAGTTAGGTTCGATCTTTGAAGATGGTCCGTGAAACAGTGGGCAATTTGGACGTGTCGAGCTTTGCTGGATGCGGTGATTGATGTGGACGTATCATTGCTTTGGGGAGTGCGGCGTCACGTGCTTGGCCTTTTATGGAAATGAAACTTTGAAGACCGCAAACACTGTACAGAAGAGGAAATGTCCACTGGATAAACGTGAAGGCGCAGACATCGATGCGTATCTTGGATTTGTCAGACAGATCTTGTAACGGATCTATTTTGACTTGTAGCGAGTTTGAACGACGACCGATGTTTCTCGTGATCTTCCAATTTCTCTGCAGTTGTTCTGATAAGCGACTTGGCCGATGCTGAGATCTGCTATTTTAGAACTGCTGATTGTAAAGATTATGGGTGATCATGATGTTCCTCTTTGTCTTAATCAGCTTCTCTGCAGTTGTTTCGATGAGGGACTTGGCTGATGCTGAGATCTGCCATTTTAGAACTGCTGATTGTAGAGAGAGCTAATAGGCAGTCATAGCTAAAGGACATGTCTGCTAGTGAGACATTTGCCGATGGTCACGTCAGCTAGCAATTGAAGAGCTAATCCATATGAAAGTTGTCATCAATCTGGTAGGACAAAGACTCCGATATGTACAAAGACTTCCTAGTCTAATGACTTATGCATTGTTTCAACAAGCTGCCACACTAACCGGTACGCAGCCCTTTTAGCCACTTGTGAAACATGCGTTGTAATGGGAACAAGCAAATCATTGTGTTGGAATATGCATACATATATATCAGCTGATTTACAGGCATATTCCTAACAATCTCCTCCTATTTGCTTGGGGCCATTACTACTACAATTGACTTATACATATAGCTCTTTAAAGCAGTTGTTCAATCCTTAGTAATAACATACCACTAATGAATATTCATTTTATATCACGGCATGCCCTAGGTTGAACTTACAAGCGATAGCGTATGTATAGTCACCTATTGCTAAGTATTTACAGACTCAATAAATGAAAGAACAAATACGAAGCAATAACCGAAATGGTTTTAGGCAATTGATAATATTGCCTTAAAAATGTGTTTCTTGCATTGTATTATCTGGAGTAGCTTAAGCAAGATAAAGAAAATATATAATATTCTTAATCGAATTGATTAAGCATCTTCATCTGATGATTTTAAAAGATGTGAAGGATTTAAAAGTATTATGGGCAATTTCACAATCTCTCCTCCTTACTAGTTGTCTTTTAATTATTAATCTCTCCTCCTTAATGTATTTGCCTCTTCTGTATGTATACTAGTCAGCGTACTATAATAGTCATATAGTATAATACTTCGCTGTATGTGCAATTATTAATCTCTCCTCCTTAATGGTTGTTATTTAATCTTTAATCTCTCCTCCTTACTAGTACATTGCTGTCTCCCCTCTGTATGTATAATGATAATCTGTATGTATAATGTCAATCTTATTACAATCTCTCCTCCTTAATGGTCAGAAGCGAAAGATAGATTGATAGTTATCAAATAAAATATTGAATATCAGAAACTAAATGCTTGAGAGAACTGACTTATGGTAATTCATAAGGTATGAATTGAGACATGTAGAGGGAAGGAGGTTTGGTCCGTTAACTACTGTCTTTTTAGAAATGCCGAAGTGATCAGCTAATTGCAATTCTGCCGAGAATATAGACAGTATCGAGTAAGTACTTCTATTCGACAGATGGGCAATTGTCAAAAGATATACAAACTAAGTATGCTATGTGGATCAAAAATCTTGGGATGTAGCAAGGCATTTATCAAATTGATCTTCTTTCTCAGTGTGCGAATAATGTATAATGCACAGTTTTCATGTATAAGAAATACATATCAACCGGAGAGAGTAAGATATCAGGGTGAGAAATTTTGTTCCATTGCTTGTAAAGAGGTTTTACAAGAATGTAATAAGACAAGTTAAGAAGTAAAATGTTCAAAATAGATTCCTCCTTAAAGGTAGTTCTAATTAAGATAGAAGAGTAGGGGCTCGTGTAATGAATCTTGACTGTACTTACGAGAGTTATGAAAAGATATTTGGACAAGAAAGTAAGTATAACAGAATGAGTTTAAAAGATATTAAATTAGTCAATTCATAAGTCATGAAGAGCCTAAGACTTTTTGATATAGGACGATGTTGTTGAGAGGTATGTTGACTTTTACTGGATGCACGAGATATACATCCAAAGATGACAAATAGAATATTTAACTTTCTTTAATTAATAGGCCAAGTGCTAAAGTCTGTTCATCATATCCTTCAGAGAACATGGATGTGCAAAGATAATTTTAGATCATAATAAAAATGAAGTGCAAGCATGAAAGAGTATGCAAGAGAACAAGTTACGATAATTGAAAATAACGCATCAAATATAGCTAAACAAAAACATATACAACAAAATATATTACATTTATAACACTAATATAGCAAAAGAAGGTTTGTTTGAAGAAGCAGAAACCTAGCTTGTCATCCTAACTAAGTAGAGTTAGAAGATGAAGGTCTAATTTACTAATTGGAGGGTATATTGACCGCTGAATTTGGCGCAGAGTTTGCATTTGCGACTTGATGCTCCTGAATCTGAGTTTGCTCAAGTTGAGCATTTGAGGCGATGGGAGCAGATAGAGTGTCAGGCGCTGTAGTTGCGGTAGGGTTTCTTGTGGGAATCCATGGAATGAAATTGGATACGTCATTCCTGGGATCTCGAAGACGATTTCTTATACATCGAGTGATTCGACGAGGTTGTTGAATCACTGGTGGAGGAGTGGCAAGAAGAACCATCATACGTTGACGCCATTCAGTGTGAGAAATGGGTCGATGAGGAGGACTGGGCAAATTTGGTGAACACATGATGAAAGTGACTGTAATGGAGGATAAATTTTGGGTTAGGCAGGAGTCAGGCGCTGTAGTTGGACAGGAAGATGAAGAAGAGATGATGAATTTATGAAGGTTATCATTTATGCATCTTTTCGAAGTTTTGAGAAGATGAAAGGGTTTCTTGATTTGAGGAATGTGATTGGACGTTTTGGGGGCTTAAAGGAAGAAACCGCTTTTAATGACATAGTAATGATGTTCTGATTTAGGATTATGTCATTGTGCAGGGTATAGTTATAGCTAAGATATAGGCAGTCTAGGAGAAAAGTGAACTTATATTGTTTTCAAACAAGAAGTTTAAACATTTTAATTTGTTTGCCTTTATTGTGGTATTACAGGGTACAGCAGCTGAGTTGAAATTTGAATATGTTGTTCTGAGTCATAGGCCACTGTTGTATATGATGCACATAAAAAGATTTGCTTTGGAGAATAGTGTGTATTAAAAAAATTGTTCCTGGTGAGATTTTATAAAAATATATGAAGAATTTGATGGGAGTTCAGGAATGTGAATATTATCAGCAGTGTGTTTGATATCTGCTAAAGTAAGAACTGCCGATACCAATTGTTGTATCAGTTATTGGCAGTGTGTTTAATATCAGCTAAGGGAAGAATTGCTGATGCTAGTTGTTATAACAATTTTTAACAGATAGAATCATTTTATAGAGGACACCAATCTATTTAAAATTAATAAAACTTTGTAAGAATGTTAAATGAATCAAATAAGTGAGATATTGAATGTGTACCTGAAGTGATGTCCTTTCTTCTTTCTTTTCAACAGATCTTGGCATTCTTTAGCAAGGGAAGAGATCTATATAAGAGCATATAGACCAGACCTGTTCTGAAGAGAGTGAGACGTAGCCTATATACAGCAGGGGTTATATCGGCTGTTCACTCCTGAGGAAAGACTTAATATTTGAAAACATTAGTCTTCCTAAGAATTCTTGAATTTCTAGCTATCTTGAGGGTAGGTCGAGTTAATAGAGATATTTAACAACATCCTTGTTGACAAAGAATCACATGATAAGGTGTAACAGAGTATTTTGAATTCAATCTGTATACCAATTAGTTGTTGGCCATGGGAACAACTAATCATGCCTTTATAACTACAATCTCAAAGGTTACATAAGATTTAGTAGTTGTCATAGCTAAGAACACAAAGTGCTGTTGAACTATCTTGAAAGATGTAAGCTTTTGATCTTTGAAAATTTTAAGAAACTGGAATTTTAGAATTTGAAGAAAAATCCATTTTAGTAATTCAAAAGCTTTATTCAGCAGACAGTTTGGTTCAAAGCAGATTTACTAGTAATCTTGACTGTTTAAGTAACAGCAGATCCCTTGATAGGTTGACATGAAGGTCATAAATTGTAGTCTGCCTATGTAGAGTGTCTTGAAGATTCGGCAGAACTTGAATTTAATCATTGTGAAATGATCTAATTCAGAAAGGCAATTATCAGGGAATCTAAGGATGAAAGTTAAGCAGTAGTAAGACACCATAACTCGATATAGTAGTTGTTCAAGAATGGTTTGCTGATGGGGTATCAGCAGAGTTTGTGTCTAGGTAGTGTGATTATTTCATTAAGGACAATCCTTTGATCATCAGAAGAGCATAGAGATCATAAAGAATAATAAGTAAGTTTGATCAACACACCTAAAACACATCAGATCATGCTATCAAAGGAATGCAGACAAGTAGATAAGCATGAGAAAAAGTTGCAGAACTTGTATTCAATAATCCAAGTAGTTTTACACAGTATGTTGCAAGGATCAGCTGATTACAAGAACAATACAACTGGAATTTTGACTGAACTGCAGATTACATAAGAAAGATACATAATGATTCAATTTACAGTATGAGATACATGTTACAAGGTTGTGTCCTAGAAGTCCTTATCCTAGACATAAGATGAGGGGTCATCAGCCAAGGATTTAGAAGGAGATGGATATCAAGATGGCCGTGTTCTTTTTGATTTCCTCCAACTCTCGGGGGAGGCAGAACAAATTCACTTCTTCGGGTCATTATGAAGGCACCGAAGAGTGATGGCCACTGAGGATGTGCTGCTTTGACCATGAATCCCCTTTGATAAACTAAGGGATGGATGGTGGCGGTTAACAGTTCGTCATCCTCATCAATTCCATATTAGCTACTTAATTCAGCAGAACTGAATTATCTGCATCGGCCATCTTTGAGGTGATGGTCGGCATACTTCCATATAACCAGAAGACTTGTTGCACATGGCAATATATCAAACGTTTTCCAAACATTTGACACTTCTTTTCTGGGATCTTCTCCGTGAAGTTCACGTATGCAAGCAGACTTCCAAAGGTGGAATAAGTATGTGCTAATTGATTTTCACAGTGATTCATCTGTAAACATTTTAGAGTATCAATGAAATTGATAACTAAAAGTTAGAAGAGAGAATGAAATCACTCTTACTGGCATTAATTTATGGCTTTCTATCTTACCTTTTAAACTAATTGACTAAGAATGTTCTTAAGTGTTCTGACAACCATGGTTTGCAGCATATAAATCATGCTTGACAGCAAACTTCTATGATTATCGGACGAGACAAAAGAAGATTTCTTTATCAATTGTTTTCTCAACAAGATTGTGGAACCATAAGTAATGATTTCTGGTACACAAGAATTGATGCAATTTCTCTCATGTTTGGTAACTGTGTATTAGAAAAGATTTTGAAAATGATTTTCACAGTTTATGAATGGTTTTGGAAATACATTATTGAGAGAAATTTAGATTAGCTCTTGTGAAGTAACAGAAATAAAATCGAAACAACTTTGAATGAATATGAAGAAATCATACCCCGTTGTTGAGGAATTGACTTGGTCGAGTCTTAGGACTTAAACTTAGTAACATTTTGAGAGATTTTGAATCATGGAATTGTATCGAGAGTAGTCTATAGGCAGTTTCTGAGTTTATTCTTGGTAGAGGGTTGATGAGGAGGGAGCTCTACTTAAACTCAGAGAGGTTAGACTGAAGGGCATTCAATAATGGAGCTTTACTGTTGAATTGTCCTTCTGATCACGCCTTGACAGGGATAGGTTGTGAAGTCTAGATATTCTCAAGATTCTTGGAAATGATTGATAATGACTGTTTTGTCGTTTTCCAAGATTTTGAAAATAGTCATAACTTTAATCGAAGCAGTCAAACTTCGAAAAGTGTGCCTCCACCTTTAATAGACTTGAGAGAGTAGGTCATTAAAGGATTTTTACTCCTATAAGTCAGCACATAAAACTGAGCTTATGAAGTGTTGGTTGGCAGATATGGAAATTCAGCCAACTGCAGGGTTTTAAAAACTTTTGAGATCAGCTGATATGAAAAGTGCTGATAAGTTTTTGAAAACCATTTGCATAAGGCAAGTCATACAAGTAATACAGATATATCAATAAAGGTGCAGTATGACAGGTAATTATGCGGTGTGTCTGATAACATATATAGGCATATCAGCTCAGCAGACATGAGCACAGGTCATTTGCAAGCAGATAGCTGACCTGTTTTGTGTATGCATAAGAGATGGTCCTTATCAACTTCTGTGGACTTATCAGCGGATTTTTCGCATAGAAGTTCTGAAGTCCAACAGGTGAGGATTTTGACCTTGAGTGAGTGAAGGACATGAGTGAATTCTCATGAGCGATCAGCAGTCCTTCATAAATCAGCAGCCATGTTACTATCTGCCGATGGAGAGTGATGTTGCATGTTTGACCTTTTCTGTCACATGAGTTCCTGCCTAAAGTACTCATAGAGAAAATTAGCAACATTTATGAGCTAAAAATAGCTCCAGAAATCCAATAATACAAATGAGACTTAATAAGCATGATAATTGAATAACTATTCAGAATATAGCTTATAGATGTAACCCAAAATGTCAAGAGATTAGAAACTGGGGTTACTCTCTCATTAAACTCTGTGAACGTGTCTGCTCATAGCAGTTGAAGCACCAGTTCTAATGTTGAGCATAGGTTCTTTGAGTGTATTCTTACCCGGCTGAAGCTCTTTGTTGAAGAAGAACAGTTTCATCATTGATGTCCTTAGGCCAAAACTTATAATCTCAGTGATTTTTGAGATGACATAACTTTGATTTCCTTTGAATTTTCTTTGAAACTCTTCTTGTTTCATTTGCTCTGAACTTTTATGAGAAGTTTTCTTGAGAAGGTGTTGGATTGAAGCAATCGTTAGCCTTATGTCAAGAAAGCAAATTTTTAGAAGTGAATCTAAGTAATTCATCCATCATGTATGAGTTTAACTTATTTGCTAAAGGATATAACAAAGTTTTAAAATATAGATTTATGAAGCATGCATAATCCTTAGCAAGTCAATCTCTACTATAGTACTTCTCTACATGATATCAATGCAATTCTGATATATGATAGATTTTCTTATAGTCATCACTATATTCTTTCTCACATGTTTTTGAAAACAAAATTTATTTTGATTTAAAGAAAGTTTTCAAATGGCTTCCAGGTTTCTCAGTCAAAAAGGTTTTTGTAAATAAAAGATTTTGGAAAAAGACTCTTTTTGACTATGCATCTAATCTGAGCAGCAGGATCTAAACTCTCAGGTTGTTAAGCCTGGAATAAAGATTACAGAGTACCAGCTCTGATACCAATTGTTAGGTCCAAGGGTTGCTCAGAGAATAGGCTAGAGGGGGGGGTGAATAGCCTATTCATGATGTATTAAAAATTTCATCCAATTTTAATATTTTAAGACAAAGAATGGATGAGACGATTAATACAATTAGGTCATCTTCCACATTCTAACTGCTTAGCCGATGTTAGAGTGATCGGACATCTTAGATCAGCAGATGTAGATCATGGACATCCTGAATCAGCAGATATGAAACATGAAGTTGGAAGATATATGTTGAACTTAGCTGATGAAAATAAGTTTGAGCAGCGGAAGAATAAACAGCATAAGTTTAACAATTAAGATTGAAGTAACTGTAAAGGTTTGATTTCAAAGAAGGCTTAACAGTTGACTAAAATCTGTTTTAGATGCATCAATAGCTTTCCTTATACAGATTGCACAAGATAAGACAAATTATACAAGAAAGAGAAATCAAGGCTGAATGTAACTAACATATATATTATATTTAAATTCAGCAGAGGTTTACTCAAAGGCAAACATGCTTAGTACATCAACCTAGACTCTCTATCCTAGCAATCTCCCCGGAGGTAGAAGGAAAGTGAGTTGGGATACCCCGAAGACTCATATAAGAACTCTAATCCTAGCAGTTCCTAACAACCTTGGAGGTTAGGGAAGGAAAGTGCTAATGTTAGAGTGATGTGAGAAGAGAATTTTAGGCGTTGTTCAAATAGCAAGTATTTGAACAACTGAGTGCTAAGCACTCGACCAAAAATGATGACACTTTGTTGCACAATCGACACAGGTTATAATGTAGTATAAGTCTGCCGATATGAATGCAATCTGGACATTTAAGTTCTGGCTCTTCATCGGACATCTTCAAGCTTGGTCTGTCTTCAACGATCTGTAGATTGCTTGGTCTCTTTGCTGAATAATGGAGGTGAAGCCACTGAAGAGACTGAGTTCTTCGAGGGAGGAACGAACTCAAATCAAAAACAAAGTTTTTGATCAAGCAGAGCTTCTCAGCCTTTGGAATTTCTTTTCACTCTCACACAAAGTGTTTATTCTTACACTTGTGTTTTCTCACTCTGAAGGTGTGGTTCTAGATTGAGTAAATGAAGAACAATACCACAACCTTTCTCAAGCATAAGCATACACTTGTTGCTCTCTTTTTTTTTGAGATGAGAATGAGGGTCTTCCTATATAGGCTGGAGAAGAAGAGATGACCGTTGGCGTTCGAATAGGTTTATGCCCGTTGGTGATCTGAACATCATAATGCAGCAGAGTACATTTTTGGATTTGTTGGGCAAAGACCTTCAGTTAGGTTCGATCTTTGAAGATGGTCCGTGAAACAGGCTGGACGGATTTGGACGTGTCGAGCTTTGCCTGGATGCAGCTGATTGATGTGGACGTATCATTGCTTTGACTGGAGTGCAGCGTCCTGTGCTTGGCCTTTTATGGAAATGAAACTTTGAAGACCGCAAACACGCAAGAAGAAATGTCCACTGGATAAACGTGAAGGCGCAGACATCGATGCGTATCTTGGATTTGTCAGACAGATCTTGTAACGGATCTATTTTGACTTGTAGCGAGTTTGAACGACGACCGATGTTTCTCGTGATCTTCCAATTTCTCTGCAGTTGTTCTGATAAGCGACTTGGCCGATGCTGAGATCTGCTATTTTAGAACTGCTGATTGTAGAGATTATGGGTGATCATGATGTTCCTCTTTGTCTTAATCAGCTTCTCTGCAGTTGTTCCGATGAGGACTTGGCGATCTTGAGATCCGCCATTTAGAACCGCGATTGTAGAGAGCTAATAGGCAGTCATAGCTAAAGGACATGTCTGCTAGTGAGACATTTGCCGATGGTCACGTCAGCTGGCAATTGAAGAGCTAATCCATATGAAAGTTGTCATCAATCTGGTAGGACAAAGACTCGGATATGTACAAAGACTTCCTAGTCTAATGACCTATGCATTGTTTCAACAAGCTGCCACACTAACCGGTACGCAGCCCTTTTAGCCACTTGTGAAACATGCGTTGTAATGGGAACAAGCAAATCACTGTGTTGGAATATGCATACATATATATCAGCTGATTTACAGGCATATTCCTAACACCGAGGAATACTTGGAACATTTGAGAAGTCAGAATTAGCCTGAGAATCACAGGCAAGGTTGGCGAGGCTATCAGCAACCTTGTCGGCTTCACAGAAGCAATGATTGAACACATAACGACGAGCAACCTGCATTTTTCGAATTTCTCGAAAATAATAAGCGTATTGCCAGGGGGAGAAAATCCCGAGTCAAGACAGTCAAAAATAACTTTGGAATCCATTTCAATAGAAACATCATAGAAGCCTTCATTATGAAGCCATTGAATCCCACAGAAAAGAGCACGAATTTCTGCTTCCATGTTAGAGGCAATACCAAAGAAGCGAGAGAAAGCAAAGATGGCATTTCCTAAAGCATCGCGCACAACACCACCTACACCACTAATACCTGGATTACCACGGCTAGCACCATCTGAGTTCAGTTTAAAGAAACCATGCAAAGGCTTAACCCAAGAAACCGATTGAATAATAACCCGCTTACTATACTTACAAGAAACTTTCAACGATTTAGAAACGGATGAGAACTGTAAACCCCTTGCTTGCAAGATGGCCATAAGATCATGATGGATGGTTGGGATAATCTTTGAAACAGGCTGCCTAGAATTTTCATAAACTGAAGAGTTCCTGAATTTCCATAAATGCCACAGAATCAAAGATGGAAGAATCAAGCATATGGAAGATTTATTACGAGTCCACCAAGTAAAGCAGTGCTGTTGAATCGATCTTGGAGAGGAGGGAATATCATACACATTATCAAAATGCCCCCAAACCGCAGAATCAGTAGAACTAAAAAGGAACACATGCTCAAAAGTCTCAATACTCCCCAAGGCACAGCAAGAACATTTGGATGCCAAAGAGAAGCCCTTTCTCCATAGACCCTCATCCAAAGGAAGCCTTTTAAGATGAAGACGCCAATGGAAAACACTGACATGTCGCGGAAGCAGAGAATGCCATATGAATTTAGACGACATGAGGGTGGGACTAGCTGGCTGGATGAGGGATAAAGCCGAAGAAATAGAGAAGTTACCTTGAGAAGTTAAATCCCAATGAGGAGAGTCATCGACATCAGCCAAGGAAATACGGAGATCCTGAATAATATGAACAAGCCGATTTGGCAGAAAGACAGCATCATCCCGAGAGATAGCTGAAGAGTCAGGACCCTGAAAAAGATCTTTGACTGTAGAGAAGACGCAATTATTAGGACGGTTCAAGTAGTGACTATGCAACCAAGTATCATGCCAGATAGAACAACTGCCACGACCAATAACCCAGAAGATGTGAGGCTCAGCAATAATTCGAGCCTTTAGCAAGCGAGACCAAACATGAGAACCCTTGGAAGAAGCTATAGCGGGGTGAGTATTAGAGCAGTACTTAGCACGCATAAAGCTCGACCACAAGTTGGAATTAGTACGGAACCGCCACCAAAGCTTAAGACCATAAGCTTGAATGATATCAGATAGAGAGCTGATGCCAATACCACCTACCGAAGTAGGACGACAGCAAGACCTCCAAGAGACCCAGTGACATTTATTTTTTCCATCAATATTTCCCCAGAAGAAATTAGCTAGCATTTTCTCAATCATAGCCACAACCGAGAGAGGAGGATCAAGAGAAGCAATTTGGTAGCTGGTGATAGACTGAAGAACATGTTTTATAAGAGTAATGCGCCCAGCCGGATTTAAAAACGGCCCCATCCAAGAATTAATTCTAGCTTGAAGCTTCAAAATAAGGCTATCAAAGTAGGATTTCTTTTTTCGGCCATGATACAAAGGGCAACCAAGGTAGGTAATAGGAAGAATACCAGCCTGAAAACCCAAAATCGAGGCAATCACTTGAGATCTACTAGCAGGAGTACGAGGATGAACGAAGAATGAACTTTTGCTGGTATTAATGAGCTGACCCGAAACACTTTCAAAAGCCGAAATAACCTCTTTGTGCTTTTGAATAGAGTGTTTACTTCCATTACAGAAGATAACAATATCATCCGCAAAAGCCAGATGAGAGATAATAGGGCATCCGCTAGTGGTTGAGAAAATGACACTGGGAGTTTGAGTGTGAAGCAAGGCAATACTACGACTCAAAACTTCAGCCGAGAGAATGAAGAGACTTGGAGACAAAGGATCCCCTTGACGCAAACCACGAGAGGAAGAAAAAAACCCCACAGGATCTCCATTGATCAAAATCGAGAACCAGTTATCTGATAAAAGACGCCAGATAAGATCAATAAAAATTTCATGAAAGCCAAACTTGCGAAGAACCTTTGTCAAGAAAACCCAAGAAACACGGTCGAAAGCCTTGGCCATATCCAATTTGAGCACAACATTAGACCCTGAAATTTTCTTACCCAAATGCCTCATCAACTCTTAAGCAAGCAGAATATTGTCCTGAATTAAACGCCCTTTGGTAAACGCACTTTGGTTATCTGAAATAATAAAGGGCAAAATACTGACAAGGCGAGAGGATAAAATCTTCGAGATAACTTTATTACAAAAGTTGCATAAGCTAATCGGACAGAGATCTTTAAAAGTAGAAGGCCGATCAACTTTGGGAATAGTGGCAATTAGAGTGCTAGACCAAGCTCTTGGAAGTGAGAAGCCCGAAAAAAATTCTAGAATAGCTAAACAAAAATCTTCACCAATGATATCCCGTGAAACCGTCCGGACCAGCAGCACTATCACCACTCATGGCTTTGACCGCAGAGAAGATTTCAGTAGATGTGGGAGGAACTATGAGAAGAGAATTCCATTCATAAGTGATTAGATGGGGGATGACATCCAGATCGTGCTGAACGACAGTACCTTCAGCTTGGAGTTGATTAGAGAAATACCGCACAGCAGCCTGTTTTATGGCCTGATCCGAGTCCAGAATTGTACCATCAGTATCAGTGATCGAGTGGATATGAAGACGACGCTGAGCCTGTTTAACTGAAGCATGGAACAGTTTAGAATTGCCTTGGCCTTCTTTGAGCCATTTGATCTTGGATTTCTGCTTCCAGAAATCCTCTTCATGAGAAAGGAAGAGTCTGAGCTTGGCCTGAGCTTCCATAAGCTGAGATCTATTATCATCCGATGTATTAAGCTCAAATAAAAGTTCCTTTTCCATCACATCTTCTTCCGCAAGACAAATGTTCTCAAAGATGTTCCCAAAAATGGATTTGTTCCAGGCTTTGAGGGCAGTTTTTGTGTTGCGAAGTTTCTTGGAAAAACCAGTCATAGGCCTCCCCGAAACAGGAAGATTCCAAGCAGCACGAACAGTGTCTATGAAGGAAGAATGCTTGATCCAGACATTTAAAAAATGGAATGCAACTGGCCTGGAGATAACAGTGCGAGCAATAGAAGTCAACAGAGGAGAGTGATCAGAACAAGTGCGATTAAGGTGCTGAACTGAGGTTGCGTTAAACTTATCCAACCAGCTAACATTGCATAGAACCCTGTCAATTCGTTGGTGGATGGTAGAGGAGCCTTCACGTTTGTTCCACCAAGTATAGTTACTACCAGAGAAGCCCAAATCAGATAAACTTGCAGCTGAAAGGCAAGCGTGGAAATCTAGCGCACCAGCTCTATCCCAACCAACTCCACCAAATTTTTCATTTGGATAAAGAGTGATGTTGAAATCCCCTCCAATGAGCCATGGAATATCTGAATACTGAGAGCCTAACAGAACCTGCTCATCCCATAAATCTTGACGATCACGAGTGTCACATCTCGCATAAACACAAGTGAAGTGAGTGAAGAAAGGCCAAGAGAAATGTTGTAATTGAATGGTAACATGTTGCAAGGATTCACGAATTAAATGACAAGTAAAACAAGACTTGATAAAAACCCAAATAGAACTTTGGTTGTTAGAGAAACAGAACCTGAAATTTAGCTTGCGAGTGATAAGATGAACCTTCTCCAAATCAAGCATAGGTTCGAAAACGGCAATAACTGAAACTTTATGAAGACGAACTAGTTGCTTTAAACGAGATATAGTTGGGTCATTCCCAATACCACGCACATTCCAGAAAAGTGCTTTAACATCCATGAGAAGAGATAAAAGCTGAATCAGAAGATGGCTTCATAGCCTGAGATCTTGTCATCCTGTCAGTCGGAGGAATAGTCTGCTTCTTTCTATTTTTGATAGGAATTTCCAAGTTTAGAGAATCTAATGAAGGTAACTCATCACTCTCTTCTTCTTCCTCCAAGACATTCAGAACTGCAAATCTGTTTGGAGATGTGGATATCAGATCATCTGCTCGAATAGTAGATGGCAGCTTGGGAGATATGGATTGACTCCCAGTAGAGTGCTGGGAATCCGTATGGTGGACAGGAGAAGTGTGGACAGTATGAACTGCAGCATTGGTTTGAGTTGACATTACCCCATCAAAGTTATGAACTTGAGCAGCCTTAGCTTTTCCAACAGTATTATCCTCCATAGCAACATTACAAACCTCAGTGGCAGTATTTTGGTTCTCATTGGCATCATTGTGATCCTCAATTGCATCATTATGATCCTCAATCGCAATGTTTTGATTTTCATTTGCATCATTATGATTTTCCTTGGCAGTGTTGTAAGTCTCAGGAGCGAGATTGTAATTCTCAATGGCTATTTGCTTGTCAGGCACGTTTTCATCCCCAGCAATGACGGGGCCAGAGGGCAAAGGGTTTGATTTTTGGACCCAATGGCCAGTATTCTTGAGAGTGGAAGCTAGCTTAGGGCCTGAGGATGGCTTTCTAAGTTTACATACAACAATATCATGGCCTTGGCGAGAACAATGAGTGCAATATTTAGGAAGACGCTTAGCCTGAATGGTTTGCCAAAAACCAGAATATTTAGAACCACCATCAATCCATATACGTTCAGGAATAGACTTGGTAATGTCCACTTCAATGCAAATACGTGCCACACTTGGCCTAGAGAGAGTAGCAGTGGGAGAGTCAATGATTAAAGGCTTACCAATCATGGCTCCTAAAGCAAAGAGGGTAGATCTATGAAACAAGTGGATTGGAAGCCCTGGGAGAGAAAACCAAGCAGGAACAATGAAGCTTTCAACATCCGGACGAAAATCCGGAGTCCATTTAAAGACACGCATAGGATACTTACCAAGATACCATTGATCCTTGATCCACAAGCGTTGGTAATCAGCTTCATGATTGGCTTGAATAAGAACATGCTTGGAATCAAGATGCCCTAACGAAACTGCTGAAGATTATTAAAAAAGATATGTGATTGCTCGACCGGGTAAGGCCTTTCAAGAGCTTGCGCTATTTTCTTCCTCCATCTTTCGGCAAAGTCAGCGAAAGTTTCATTTTCCTGTTGGGTGCATGACTAAAGGTCTCGCATATTCTTTCCAGAATTGCTGTTGTCTTTGTACCACTTTTGAAACTCATCAACGAGCTTGTTCCAGGTAGCAATTGTGGTGCTATTAACTGACATCAACCATTGTTTCGCAGCCCCAATAAGAGTCAAGTAAAAATTGGAAGCCATTGCCTCAAAGCTTACACCTCTCTGTTGCATAGCATGAGCATAAGACATCAGGTGGGAAATAGGGCAACTTGTCCTATCAAATTTCTCAATATCAGGCATTTTGAATTTTGGGGGTAGGATAGCAGCAAGCTCCAGTGTCATCGCTCGTACAGTAAACTCGCCTTTGTTCAAGACTTTCAGAACCATGTCTTTCAATTCTCTGACTTCTGCCTTACTTGCAGCCCCTGTATTAGTGATATCAAATATTGCTGCTGCGGGAGGCTGTCCTACTTAAGGAGCAATGTATAACCGGCCCCTACATAACCGGTTCCTTCATTACCAGCCCCCACATAACCGACCCCCTCGTAACCAGCCCCCACATAACCAGCCCCCTCAGACATTACCAGCCCCTGTATCCATTGTGCTTCATCGAGGAGATTTTGTGCCTTCCTAGCGGAAGCCGTAACCCTCCGCATATATGTCTTTCCTGCACTCATTCAAACCAAAGTAATGTAAGAACAAGAAAAAATTAATGAAAGGAGAGCTACAATGTGAGAGAAAAGGCAAGACATGCAGTATAAGTTGTAAGCTTGCATACATTCATCAAACAGTTGATATGCAAGTTGATTGTAGTAGGACTTAAAAAAAAAGTACTGTGTGGCACCCTTTGGCCACACGTTTTAAAGTATGTGCGGCACCCCTTACCGCACGATTTAAGGACTGTGCGGCACCCCCTAGCCGCATGCCCTAAGGTATGTGCGGCACCCATTACCGCATGCTTTATGATATATGCGGTACCCCCTGGCCGCACGCCCTAAGGTATGTGCGGCGGACCAGTGCCGCACATTCCTTAGGGCGTGCGGTCAGGGGGTGCCGTACACTCCATTCGCAGTTTCCTCCAAAAAATTTAAAATATCATCAAAAAATTTAACCAAAATGCGTATTTCAAGCCTAAGTAGAAGTTTAAGAAGAAAACTTCAAAAAAAAAAAAAAAAAAAAAAAAACCAAACTTTAAACGAAATACTTACCGAATGGTTCCATTTTTGAACTTTGAAGTAAATCTTGGAGCTTGTAGTGGCTTGACTTTGTGCAGTTTTTAATTTTGGGAGGGATGTGGGTTAGGTAGATAGTGTTTTAGGTAGGTGAGAATTGGGGGGTGAACTTAGTAGATTAAATTGATAGGAGTTTATTGTTCAAAGGTAAAATAGGAAAATAAATGGGAGTATACTTAGTAATATAAGTGGTATAAAATTTTAAGGGTCGGTGAACTAAGTAAATTGGTATACTTAGCAATTTTGGGGATGAGAATAGACCACAAACAGAATTTCTTCATAAACAGCCTAGTCAAACCCCCTAACATCTTATATGACCTGATTTATTCCAAAACAACTTACATAGCCTCTTTTTACTTGTAAACCCGAAAATACCCTTATTTTTTGAACGACTCAATGCGTAGTTTAAACTATTCACAGGGTTGTTTAAACAATTCACGGAGTCGTTTAAACAATTCACGGCGTAGTTTAAACAATTCACGGCGTAGTTTAAACTATTCACGGAGTCGTTTAAACCATTCACGGAGTCGTTTAAACAATTCACGGAGTCGTTTAAACAATTCACGGGGTCGTTTAAACAATTCACGGGGTCGTTCAAATAATTCACGGGGTAGTTTAAACAATTCACGGGGTCGTTTAAACGATTCACGGGGTCGTTTAAATGATTCACGGGATCGTTTAAACAATTCACGGGATCGTTTAAACAATTCACGGAGTCGTTTAAACGATTCACGGAGTCGTTTAAACGATTCACGGAGTCGTTTAAACGATTCACGAGATCATTTAACCGATTCAAAGTGAGACGATGGGAGGAAGATGGAGGAAGACAAAGATAGGGCTTCATGGTAGTAGATGGAAAGAAGACGGAGGAAGACTTACTAGATCCATAGCAGTATAGGGAGACGATGTGGTTAGAGACGGAGGAAGACGGCGACAATATGGTCGGAGATGGGAGGGGGAGACGACGACGATGTGAGGAAGACGATTGTGGTTTGAGAGAGGAAGCCGAGATTTAAGAGAGTGAGACTGAGTTAGGTTTTAAGGGTTTGGGGATATTATAGAAAATTTTTGTTAATTTTTAGTCAAATGCCATATAAATTGTTTTATCAGGTAAAAAGGTCATTCTTATATATACCACAAACGACTTATTGAAACCGAAGGAGTAATATCTTACGGGAATTGCTATTTGCACCCATTAATTTACTGAGTACACCCAATTACTTAATACACCCCACCCTAAAATTTTCCACAAATTAAAAAACTAAGAGCCAGTTTGGTACAACGTTTACAAAACGCAGTGTTTAAAAAACGCAATGTTTTAAAAACGGAGGTCTTTCCTTATAAATACGTTTGGGATATCACTTCAATACGCAGCTTTTTTTCCTAGGAGCGTTTTAAAACTTGCGTTTTGGGAAAAAGCTGAGAATTCCAGCGTTTTAAAACGTAGCTGCGTTTTGAAAACGCTGCGTTTTCTGCCGCAGTATTGAAACACATTTTTTGCAAATAAGCTGCGTTTTGGCCAAAACGCTCGACTAAACGGGCTCTAAGTACACCCCCCTCAATTTCCTATACCCTTACAATATTTTTCCCAAAATTAACCCATCATCTACCGAGTATACCCCACCATACTTTTTCCACCTTCCCCCCTCCCATTGCTAGTGCACCCCACCCCCTTCTCCTTCCCGGGCAACCCACCCCCTTCCTCCCTCCTTCCTCCTCCTTCCCGCCCCCCCACCACCCACACCGGTCAACCCACCCCTTCCTCCCTCCTTTCCCGCCTCCCCTCCCCTCCCCTCCCTCCTTCCCCCACCACCACCACCCAGCCTCTCTCCTTCCATCCGTCCTCCTCCACCTTTCCCCCCACACCCGGTCAACCCACCCCCTTCCTCCTTCCTCCCTCATTTCCCGCCTCCCCTCCCTCCTTCCCCCACCACCACCACCACTACCACCACCACCACCAAGGTGCCTCCCCTCCCTCCTTCCTCCTCCTCCTCCTTCCTCCCCCCACCACATTAGTCAAGCCCACCCCCTTCCTCCCTCCTTTCTGCCTCCCCTCCCTCCTCCTCCTCCTTCCCCCCCCCCACCTCAATCCCGCCTCCATCACAGTATGTTAAGCTTTTTTTTTTTTAAGTTGTTCGGCACCCTTACCGAACACCCAAAATGGTGTTCGGCACCCTTCCTGAACAGCACTATGGTTGTTTGACACCCTTACCGAACACCCATAGTTGTGTTCGGCACCCTTACTAGACAAATATGGGTATTTAAGTTAAAATTTATAATGACATTTTGATAATATATAGTATGGAGTGTACTCAGCCATTGTCCGGGTGTAAATAGCAAATGCCATATTTTATAGGAATTTATTTGATAGCTCCGGAGGGAAAGGGAATGGCCACTGCTTAACAAGTTCAGTAGCTCCGAGAGAGAGAGAGAGTTTGCAAAGAGAATGGCGTCACCAGCAGCAATACAGAGATCTTCAATTCCCTCTTCCGCCACCACTACATCCTCCTCCCCACTTCAACGCCTTACCACCTTCAAAGACAGAACCACCGCCGGCGCCGCCGCCGGAACTCCATCATCATCTTCCATAATAACAAGTCCCACCACAGCCACTTCATCACCCTCCCCACTCGATTCCTTCGCCTCCGACCCCATCTTCTCCGCATTCCTCTCCCCCGACTTCGACTCCACCCGCTTCTCTTCCGCTGCCCTCTCCTCTGGCTCCTCTGCTGCCCGTGCCGAGAGTCTCCAAGACGGCATCCGTCTCCTCGAGAAGCAGCTACGCTCCGAGGTCCTCTCCCGCCACCACGACCTCCTCTCCCAACTCTCCTCCGTCAAAGACGCCGATTCCTCACTATCCACCATCCGATCCGCCATCTCCACCCTCCAATCCTCCGTCCGCCGTGTCCGCTCCGAGATCGCCGATCCCAACCGACAGATCCGCGCTAAGACCGTCCAGCTCTCCAACCTCAATGCCACCTCTGAGCTCCTCCAATTCACCGTCCGCGTACTCCGCCTCTCCAAGAAGCTGCGGGACGTCATGGGCGCCGGCGACTCCGGTTCACTCGATCTCTCTAAAGCCGCTCAGTTGCACTGTGAGATCTTGAGCCTCTGTAACGAGAACGACCTTTCTGGCATATCCGTCATCGACGAGGAATTGAAATTGGTGTACGAAGCTGGACAGAAGTTGCGATCGGAGGGCATGAGGGTGTTGGAGAGAGGGCTTGAGGGTTTTAATCAAGCTGAAGTTGGGGCTGGCTTGCAGGTTTTCTATAATTTGGGTGAGTTGAGAACAACCGTGGATGGATTGATAAACAAGTACAAGGGTCAGGGTGTGAAGAGTATCAGTGCTGCACTGGATATGAAGGCCATTTCAGCATCGTCTTCGTCCGGTGGCGGCTTTGGTCCGGGAGGGATACAGAGGAGTGGAACACCCCAGATTGGTGGTGGAGCTAAGGCCAAGGATGCCTTATGGCAGAGGATGACTACTTGTATGGATCAATTGCATTCTATTGTCGTTGAGATTTGGCATTTGCAGAGGGTTTTGTCGAAGAAAAGGGACCCCTTTACCCACGTCTTGCTTCTTGACGAGGTTATTAAGGTGAGTCACAGCAATCATCTCCTTACCATGTCTTGTTATGTGTTACTATTATCAAACTGTATGTACATATGCTTTTGGTTTTTTTTGAAGAGTGTTCATATATTTGCCTTTGTTTTTTGATTTTTTAAACATAGGACTACGACAACATGCTTGAGTATGATATATTCTATCTGGACAAAGTATAAGAAATAACTCCTTGTTGAGGCGAACGTTTATTAACCACAAGTCTCACCTGAAATTTCTACCCAACTTGACGCAAAGAGATCTGCAAAAACTTCAGAAGGCAGATCAGAGCTCCCCATAGAGTGGTATTGTGTACATTTTTCTAACACAACAAACATCCACTTACATCCACTCCCAAAACAAGATGATGGGTTTTTCTTTTTTCGGCTTTCACTTGCACCTCAATGTTCTTCTTTACCACTTTTGTTGGTTATTGAATTTGACTTGCATGATGATAAGCTATTACGATAGGAAGCAAATCTCTTCCTAAGAGTAGTCACTCACGGCCTCTGCGTAACACGGGCACTTCATTTCACCCAAAGTACTGGTGTTAACGTGACGCATTACCAACATACATGTCGCATCTAGAGACTTACATTTTGCGTAATATCCTATATTTTTGGAGTCACGCACCCAGAGCTGCACCCACGTTCCACGCTCATACCCGAGTCCTTGTAACCTTGCTTACTTCCCATGAGGTAGGGTGATCAACAAACAAATAAACCAATTCCAACAAGAGATGGTAAGCATGTATGAGGAAGAACTGGCTGAAACTATTTAATTAAACTAGGATGAATGCTTACTCCATGTGCCAAATTAAGAACCACCACACCTTCAATGAAGTCCATTTGATTTTATTGTGCTCAAATGATGCCCTAAGAGAAAACCTTTGTAGGTCTCTCTCTCTCTCTCTCTCTCTCTCTCTCTCTCTCTTCTCCTCCAGAAGAGAAGGGTGGGAGGGTTTCAAGAGCTATCCGACAACTGAAAGTATATTATTTGGTCCCTCGACTAGTAGTCGCTCTTTCACTTTAAATTCTTTGGTAAATTGGCACAACCACATTCTTGGGAATATATGGGTTGTTGCTCCTACCCCTCCCTACCTCTTCGTATTTTCAAACATCCACCTTTCCAACTATACAATGTACATATCAATATTTACCTTATCCGCTATTCCATTTTGTTTAGGAGTATCGTGAGTGTGGGGATCTCTCCTGTATTTGCGCTTACACTTTTGACTTTTATATCATCTCATGTGTATACTTTTGACTTTTACGTCACCCAGTTAAACCTAATGGATCTTAGGAAGTCGCATTAGCTGACACATGAGTCAACAATCATATTTCTTGTGGTTCCATGAAAATTCTCAAAGACTCACTGTTCTACAGAACTCTTGGAATGTTACCTCTGAAAGGTACGTATGGTTTTACTCGTAACCATATATGAGGTCTTAGTATCTAGTGTGCATTATGGTGTTGCAACGACAAAACTTTGAACCTTTTGGGTTGCAAGAACTGATTCGCGACATGTAAATTGTTGTTATTGTATTATCCGATACAATTTATGTAGAACAGAGAATGAACACAGCAGAACATGGAGAGTTTATTTGGTTTGGCTTTTTGCTTATATCCATAGTTGTTTGATCATGTATTGAATCGTGAATCTGAGGTTCTCAAATACGTTTTAGTAATGTATCGTACGATACAGAACAAATTTTAAAGCAAAGATAATTAATATGTAAAATAAATAACTTGAATTATGAATTTGTTGAAATAAAAACTATATTTGACTTGTGTTGATATGAAACTAAGGTTAGGAACATGATCACATCATTAAAGTAAGACAAATGCTTTTCATGGCATGAAAACATGTATTAAATATGTTAAACCAGAAATTAACAAGAAACAACATATTGGAAAACATATACTACAACAAAAATTAATAAGAAAATACTCGAGTTAAGATTTAAGAAGACAGGTTATGAACTATGCAATATTAACTAGAAGTCTAAAACAATGAAATATTAAGAATTAAAGATATATTATAAAGTATAAACTTTTAATATGAAGTATTTATTAACCGTAAATGTCTAGAATAGAGCATATCATATGAACAAGACAGATAAGAAGAATCAATGATTACCTTTCCAAGAAGAGTAGATCTTTTTTGTATGGTATCAAGTTTGTTAAAGAAAAGCCTACAAAAACTTAAAACTATTCAGGAAGGATAAAGAGTGATTTCCGTTGTTAGTAAATAGCTTTAGCAGTATCCTCGGGAATTCGATTCTATTTAGCATAAAGTGATAGAAAGCGAATTTGGGTTGCACCAGAATGGGTGGGATGCTAGATCTGGAGGTTCCATTTCTCACATAAGTTCATTCATCAGTGTTATCGTTTGTTTCTTCATTTAACCCGATTTTCAGTTGGAGATGGGACTCAAATATGTTTTTGGGAGGATGTTTGGGTGGGGGATTTTTCTCTTAAATCTGCTTTCCTGCGTTTATCTCGTCTCTCTTCCCTACATATGGCTCCTATTCCCAAGTTTTGTGTGTTCAATGATGCTGGTGGGCTGTCTTGGGATTTCCACTTTTTCTGCTCCCTCAATGATAGGGAGACAGATGAGTTCCTTGTTCTTATCAATATACTTCTTGATTAAATCCCCAGTTCCTACTCCTTTCCCATTATCCTCGTTCATTTGGAAGGCTAATGTTCCCTTAAAAATTAGAGCTTTTTTGTGGTCTGTGTTAATAAACTTAACACTAACGATATGCTCCAGAGGCGTAGGCCTCAATAGATGATTTCTGGGATGTGCAAGAATGCAGTAGTCTCATGATCATCTGTTCCTGCATTGTAGTGGAGCTCGTTATTTGTGGAATCAGTTGTGGATGTGTTGGGAAGCATGGGTCAATACCGAGATTATTACTTCTCTTCTTCAAATGCAAGTTCGAGGTTTTGGGAAGGATGGAGATGCTGCGTTGCTTTGGAAGTGTGGGGTATTTGCTATTTGTTGATGTTTGTGGACCGAGTAGAATTCCGAATTTTCAGAGATCATACCTTATCGTTGAAGCTTTTGTGGGATAGAATGACTTTCATGGCATCTCTTTGGTTATGTAGCGTGACTGGCATGCGCTACTCTTTTTGTTATTCTTGTTGTACTTTCTTTTGTTTTTCGTTCTTTCTGATGGGGACCTCTCTTCTGTCCTTATGTGTTTTTCTTTTCTTTAATTTAATACTCCCTCCATTCCTAAATTATTGTCGTGTTTGACTTCTTAATGATTTTCAAATGCAAATTGACATATATATTTTTTATTTTTTTCAAAATCATAAAACACACAATTCGTAGTACTTTTATGATTTTGGAAAAAATAAATAAATATACATCAAATTTACATTTGAAAAACATCCTGTTTGACCAAAAAAGTAGGATGATAATTTAGGAACGGAAGGAGTCTATCTCTTCTCTTAAAAAAAAAAAGAAAAAAAAAGGAAGTCGGAGAGAGTTATAAAATAACCCTCAAAGCCTTTTGAAAGGCTGCCTTTACCAGGGGAAAAAAGCAAGGATTTCTAGAGCTTTGCCTTTTTCTCGAGGCGACCCTGGTTCGGCCCACTGAATTGTTTCCTATCGATGATATATATGTAATACAATTTTGTCAACATAGTCCTGTTTTCTAATACACCAATGATTCGGAATCGGAAAGAGGGTGTATCGAATCTTATTGTACAACCAATATATGATTCTGGCAACTATGTCTATATCCACAAACAGAGATCTCTAAAGTTATATTCTTAAATCATTGCCTGGCCAAACTGCATTATCCACCATTTTTCGCTTAACTCCCCGTAAAATTCTTTTTTCTCACTTAACTCTTTCTTCTAACCCCCTTTTTTTTTCCATCTACCAGTCATGGAAAGTTGACATAATTGAGCACGTGATCTGCACATGAGGGAAATAAGCCGAAAAGACTGTTTTATCCTATCCAACTCATTTCTTAAAACAATTTTGGAGTTCAGCAAGGTGACTCACTAGCAAACCTAATAAGACTGCAACATACACATTAAGTAGCAGTGCTGAATTTTACCATGTGAATTATTCTTCCCCAAAAGACTAGCATTCCTTGGGTGATTGCAGCCATTGAAGTTAATAGCCAATCCTCCACCCCCAGACTATGGAAAGCCAATCCTCCACCCCCAGACTATGGAAAGACAGATGCACTACCTCCCTCCGAGTAGCCCACGTAGTATCCAAAATCATGAAGATATCACTGGTTACTGCAAGCAGGGATAAACTGCTAAACTTGGAAAGTATCTCCCAAATGCTACAAATGGACCTATCATTTACCTCCGACCTCTAAGACTCTTGAAGGAAACTATAGCTGAGGGTGGTCCCAAAGATGATCTCTTTCTTCCTTCTCTTAAACCTATTAGGAGCTCCGAACATTCTGACTAATTTTCCTTAATTAGATACAATTTTTTTTCACCTTGTTTTGCCTGAACCTCCCCCTGGATTAAGTTCAAAAGAGAAACCCTCAACTCATCTTTATACTTCTTTGTCAAGACAAACAATTAGAAGTTAAGACTTTCAGATATATTATCCTGTAGATTCTCCAATCTAGTTTGTGCTCTCTACCAATTAAAATTCGTGTCATCTCTAACTGATTTAAGATTCACAAAGTCCCACTTTACATGTTGGAAAAGCCAAAATGTAGACCAAATTAGAGAATTACATTTTTGGAAGATACTTCTTCCGTTCCGGATAAATGTTCCTAGTTGATAAAGCATAGGAATTAAGAAAATTAATGATTTGCTGTTAAATGTGTTATGATGATAATACCCATGAACATTAATTGAGTTCAACTATTCTAAATAATTGAGTTTCTCTGGGATATGTTATATTAAATGAAATTTTAAGGGTATATTAGGAAGAATGGTAAGGAACATTACTTGGGGCATCCCAAAATAAAAAGTAGAAATATTTATTCAGGATGGAGGGAGTAATAAGTTTGGGTTATGCCATTTCAGAATCAAATCCTTCACCTGCGAGTATAAAAACAGGCATTCACTCTAACATGCCCGATTTATTGAGTTTTAGCTATTAAAAAGTTAGGTAATTAAGGAAAGGCCGCTCATAAAGATATCTAAACCTATGATCAGTTAAAATTTGTGTCTTTGAGCTGATATACGCCTTCAAAAGGAACTTTTCTGGAATAGATAAGGTGGTGTGGAATGGGTCAAGATGTAAGTTCTCGGTGAAATCTTATTACTTGGCAATGGCAGCAAACGCAAGAAGTAGCTTCCCCTGGAAGGAAATCTAGAGATCGAAGGCCCCTTTTAGAGTAGCTTTTTTCGCTTGGGAGCCTGTGAGGGAAGCTATCTTAAGAGGAGATAATTTGAGAGCCCGTAAGAGAATATACGTAAATTGGTGTTACATGTGCAAAAATGAGGAGACATTTAATCATTTGCTTTTACATTGCCCGAAGGCTAGGGAGATGTGGAACCACTTGTTTCTTTTGGTTGGTATTTCGTGGGTGATGCCTAGGTCAGTTATTGATATGTTGGTCGCTCTACAAGCGAAGAAGGAAGAATTGCATCTGGAACATTGCCCTGTTGGCAATTTGTTGGAACCTTTGGAAAGAAACGAATTGCAGGGTGTTTGATAATGTTGAGACTGTCTTGGTTTGGATTATGGAGAATGTTCTCATGACCCTTTGTTTTTGGTGCATTGAGGGTGACCTAAGCTCAGGAGATTCTTTTGTAGATTTGGTGGAAAACTTCCCTAGTAGATAATTCTTTTGTTAGTATACTTCTGTGTACAAAGGACGCGTCACCTGGTTTGACGGTTTGTTTATATATTATTATTACTTATCAATTTTTTTTTCCTTTCATCCTCGAGTCATATTGTGCTTTAACAGTTACACCCCTTTAGGTGAATGTGTGTGTGTGTAGTTCTATGGCCAGAGGTGGTGTTCCTTGGTCGTGAAGCGTAGCTCTGATGGAGTAATGAATACTAAAAGTTATGTAGATTTGTATGATAAATTGAAAATTAATGAAGAGAGATTCAAAAGGTTGATCTAGTTTATGGGAAATGCAACATGTGCCTCTGAACCACTTTTTAAAAGTCTAGAAATACTAGCAATATTTATAGACTCCTATCAATTTCCTCAGGTTTTATTTCAAACCATCTAATTGCTGGGAAATTTTTTTTTTAATTTTTTATAGGTAGTATGGCCCCTTGGTATGGGGATTGGAACCAAGGACCTCAAGGTCTTTGCGCGGAGTGCCCTTGCCATCTCTCCCACCCCTTAGGGTTATTTATAATCCGAACTTTTGCATAAACTTGATTTGAATCAAAATTTGGTTCAAGTAGATTGTAGAGCATATCAAACAAGGTCCTCTTAGCCCGGGCCATGATAATGCCACTTTATCTGTTTTTTGGCCATTCCCGAACACCCCATTAGGCATATTATGAGAGTTAAAATCTAGGAAGGGGTGACAGGGAGTCAAAGACTTGCCCTTACTAAGATGCAATGCTTGGACTTAAGTAGTTGCACTGCTTCCTAGTAATCGAGTTCTACCATATATGAATGGCCTCTATTTCGTTGGTGCGAGCTAAAGTGGGTGACTCGAGTGCTACTATTTCAAGTTACTTTTATAGACGGGCCAATCATTATGGCCTTGTTAGGTTATTTTAGGTATCATGAATTATCTAGATGTAGCTTAGTTTGTCTTCTGACTTTTCTGATGGTGTAGTTCTCATCATTTTAATCGTTGATGGCCGTAATTTCACTACTGAGGTTTTGAGCCATTGTGGCTTGCTAGCAGGCAGATCCCTTACAAGGGGGGTAGGCACTCGTTTAGTGCTTTGTTCTTCTGCCACCCTTCTTTTTGCAGACTCATAGGTAAGGTCTTTATATCTTTTCATAAGTCATTGTTATAGCAGGTATTTACGTGGTTTTCTTCTAGAATTTATGTAGGATAATATAGCAGTACTCCAAGGAGGAACTATTTCTAGTATCTTTTTTAGATCCCGTCAAAAAAATATTGGCGTGAAAAGTGGCATAAAGATTAGGAAGTGCAAAGTCTTGACTTAGTTGGCTCCAATTGTTTTTTCCCTTGAATCTTTTTGTGCCGAATAGCCATGGCCTAGAACTTGTAATGGAACTGTTACGGCAAAATCTTTTATTGTCTCAAATAATTGCCCAATTTTCTTTCTTGCATCTCCATCACTTACTGCAACTTTTGCCAGTGTACCCTTCATTAAAAATTTTTACAATTCATATCCTTTGATATGGGAGGGTCAAAATTGAAATTGAAAAGAGATCACCAATACCGAAACGTTAGCTCTCCTTCAGCTCGTGCACAGTCAAAGTGGTCACTTGAGGGGAAAAAAGGTGTGGTAATATCTATGTAAATTTAGTGATATGATCTACTGGGAGATTCCAATTACATTGATCTCTTTCAAGCTCCTCACGAAATTCTTCTGCTCTAGTTAGTTCCAGTTCAACTCAAAACTCAACCCAGCCTTCGTCTTTTTAAAAAAAAATTATAATCGGCTCTTATATGGTGTGATGTCTTTAATTCTGGCAAACGTTGCATCAATCTATTTATGAGGATCATGATGCTTTACTTTGTTCTAAACAAAATTGGGTGTAGGTGCTTTTCTTTTTCCTTTCTATCCTTTTCCTCTTTTTGCACCTTTAATTACACCACTTAGTATCTAATTTTTGTATTTTCTTTCTTGGTATATTTGGACAAAATTAATATACGATGCAGGCTTTCTCATTTCATTTTGTAGCATTATTGTTGTTGTTCTTCACATTGTTCTTCCTATTATAGTTTCTTTTACCACTTGTGCTAATTCTTGCTCTTGTATTCTTAGGAGGGCGATCCTATGTTGACAGATCGTGTTTGGGAGGCACTTGTGAAATCTTTCGCAAGCCAAATGAAATCTGCATTCACAGCATCAAGTTTTGTTAAAGAAATATTTACAGTTGGGTACCCTAAGCTATTTTCCATGATAGAAAATCTTCTTGAAAGAATTTCACGCGACACAGATGTCAAAGGAGTTCTACCTGCAATGACTGCAGAAGGAAGAGATCAAATGGTTGCTGCCATTGAAATATTTCAAACAACTTTCTTGGCCCTCTGCCTGAGTCGCCTGTCAGATCTCGTTAACAATGTGTTTCCAATGTCTAGTCGTGGGAGTGTTCCCTCCAAAGAGCATATCTCGAGAATAATATCGCGCATCCAGGAAGAAATTGAAGCTGTTCAACTGGATGCACGTTTGACCCTTCTCGTGTTACGCGAGATCAGCAAAGTTCTGCTTTTGCTTGCGCAAAGAGCTGAGTACCAGGTACATTTCATGTCAAAACTTTAATATGAGAATGAAGTTTGTGATATTATTATACCTCTTTTAGCCTTGTTCTTGCAAGAATATTATTGATGAAATGCTGTAGTTTTTCCTCAGTATTATGGTCATTAATTCTTGATGATAGCTCAGATTGATATACCACGTATAATCTACAGACCTGGTGTTCAGCTTGATTGGTTTGGTTTTTTGAATTTAATATTGCAAATACTTCTGAACTCCTTGGAAGATATTTTGAGTATCATGCCAATTAATACATTAAATGCATGCTAATGATAATTTGAGATGGAAACAGTTTTGCCCCTACTTCCATTTTGTTTATTACGAAGGTGTAGGAAATGCAGGGTAAGCTACTAACTGTTTTCTGCAATCTTGTGATTTGGGAGGGAAAGGGTACCATTGTTCAGGATTTATGCTACTTGTACCTGTCACATGTGTATATGCTGTAAAATATCTCTCTCTAGTAAATATTAAGGTAGTTGAGCGAGTCTGAAAATTGATGGTAAATTGTTCTTTCCAGATCTAAGACAAAAAAAAATCATAAATTGCATGGTGAATAGATTAAGATATAGGGATTAAATGGTATAATTTTAATTCAATTTTAAGATATTCCTTAAGTCCTGACATCTTCAAAGAAACTTGATTGGAGTTACAAGGGTTCTTATGCCATGGGAACAAAATAAGAAACTAAGAAGAGTAAATGGAAAAAAGTTTCGCAGCTCTGTTGTTTTTAACTTCTTTGTGGTGACTGCAAATTGGTATATAGATGGCTTCTCAGCTTTGGGACGTGGTTGCATACATGAGACCCTTTTTCAGACTGGAGCTTCATGCTGTTCCTGCACTAGGCTGTCATTTTTAACTGAAACAATGGCGATATAAACCCTGAAAAAGCATACATAGTGCTTATCGGAAAGTTGTCGCTAGGAGCGGATTCAGTTTTGAAAATTCAGTAATGGGAAACAATTTTGACCCGTTTCTGGCATCATGAAGACTTCAAATGCATGCTTTAAGACAGGAGGGGGATAACTTTTAATGCTTAGGCAACGTCAGACGTGGTTGTAACCTAATAAGCACCGACTTTGACGCTATAACTTGACTCTGATACGTTGACACAACATTTTTCTAAAACTTCGTACACGACATGTTAGGGGACACGTTATAATATATATTGTTGATAAATGAGAACGATAGCATAAAAGGGGATAATAGATTGTAAATAAATGAGAACAGTTAGCAATTTAATTTAGCACCAACAAGCAAAGTAATTTTCCCAACTATAAATGATGGTTATCTGGACAAGAAGAGTATCGATTGAATTCCTAAAATTTATAATTTACTTCCTTTTGTACTTCACCCATGATTTTGTTATATACCTATAATGGTGTAATCATACCAATATATATAAGCAATGTACAAGCGGGCCTATTTATTTTGGCCAAAATTCTCATTCCCCTCCTTTTTTCTTCCTCTTACATCTGTGTCAGATAATTTTGAAAAGCAATAAAATAGTCCGACACTACTCCACAGGTGTCTAACACATCCAACATAGGTTTGTCTGTAGACAACTTAGCCTCTGAGCTAGGATTGGGGCCTTGTGCGCATGCATGCATGCACGTACACACGCACGTGCATACTATATACGCGCGCGCCCCCGACCTCCTACGACCGCCACTCCAATTCACCACCTCTCAGAGTAAGAGAGCTCCTATTTTCAAAGAACTTTCTAACTCTTGTTGACAGTGTGGAGCCATCGTCATGTATTGGTGTGCCGTTAGGGGCTGTTGTCCCTCGTCCAAGATCAGCTAGTTCCAGATTCATGGACTACAAACAGGCGAGTATACAACATTGCTTCCGATGCTGCCCACCTCTGCGATGCCGGGCATGTTGAGTGCCTTGAACCTTCCGGAAAACCTGGAATCCTATTACTAATGGAAGCTACATTGGGAATTGCTATCTTGCGACAATCATTGCCCTCTTGTCTTCCTAGCACTAATAAGCTCCGAAGTGCTGAATAGCTGTTTTTAGAGCCGACTCCGTTCTAAGGAAGGTTCAATAATTAACTACGATATTTCTAATCTAACTTTTTAGATAAGTAGAATGAATTTAGTTTCTCTTGAATCAGTAGACTTGTCAAAGAGTGTCCGAAAGTGTCAGGCGTCTCATACGCGTTGACACAAGACACGTAGCCCTCCAAAGAGTGTCGGTGCTTCCTAGGTTGTAAATACTCCCTCCATCCCAAATGTAGTCCTACTTTCCTTTTTTATTTGTCCCAAAAAATAGTCCCATCTAAAAAAAAATTGACTTTTCAAATGTGAATATTTCTTTGGAATGGAGGAAGTATGAATGATGGCGAGGTGTGGTTCCTGCTATTCTTGTTGCCTTATGGTATTGTCATTTTTGCTGAATGCAACCATATAAAATTTGTGAAACTCAATTGTTTGGCGCAATTATAATATATACATGTTTTTATTAAAGCATGATCAATATATTTGGGCCCTGTCAGCAGCTTAAGCTTTTGTTTGTGTTGAAAACTTGGGGTGGTATTGAAGTTCTACCTACCAAGAACTTGAGTTTGAGTTATCGCATACTTGTTTGCCCCCGGGTACTGTTAGTGCACAAGTTGGCACCTTTTTGTGGCTTTGTGACTCACCAAATGATGTAACCTTTGTTTATCTCTCCTCTTGTGAGAGCCAAGTTAGGGGAGTGTTAAACCATGATATATATTGTACGTCTCTCTCTCTCTCTCTCTCTCTCTCTCTAACTACTTAAGCTTTTGAATGAGCAATATTATTTGTTTAAATGTCCTTTCTGATCATATTTTGTACTTTCCGACTGCATTATTATTTAATCACATTTTTGTTTTTTAATTATGAATGGCAGATATCTACTGGGCCTGAAGCACGTCAAATTACTGGTCCTGCAACTGCAGCTCAAGTAAAAAATTTTACGTTATGCCAGCATCTGCAAGAAATTCATTCACGAGTATCATCTATGGTGAAAGGACTACCTGCTATTGCCTCAGAAGTCTTGTCTTCCTCGCTGGGTACAATATATGGTGTTGCCTGCGATTCAGTAACGTCCTTATTTCAAGCTATGCTTGACCGTTTAGAGTCTTGCATCTTGGAAATTCATGATCAGAATTTCAGTGGACATGGTATGGACGCTGCTATGGACAATAATGCATCACCATACATGGAAGAGCTTCAGAAGTGCATAACTCACTTCCGTAGGGAATTCTTATCGAGGTTGTTGCCTTCTTCAGCAAATGTCATCTCGGTTGGGACAGAGACCATATGCACCAGGCTTGTCAGGAGCATGGCCTCTCGGGTCCTAATATTCTTCCTTCGACATGCTTCACTTGTTAGACCCCTCTCAGAGTCTGGCAAGCTCAGAATGGCGAGGGACATGGCCGAGTTGGAATTGGCTGTGGGCCAGAACTTGTTCCCAGTTGAGCAGCTCGGTGCACCATACCGGGCTCTTCGCGCATTACGGCCCATAATATTCTTGGAAACATCTCAACTGGGCGCATCCCCGCTTCTGCATGACTTGCCACTAAGTGTTATACTTCACCATCTTTTTTCACGAGGCCCCGAGGAGTTGCAGTCACCGATGCAGAGGAACAAGTTGACACCACTGCAATATTCGCTGTGGCTCGATTCCCAGGGTGAGGATCAAATCTGGAAAGGTATTAAAGCGACGCTTGATGATTATGCCGTCAAGGTAAGGGCAAGAGGAGACAAGGAGTTCAGTCCTGTATATCCTCTAATGATCCAACTTGGTTCATCTCTATCAGAAAAATCTCCCGAGCCCCAAAAACAATGAGAAATTAAATGTACATCATAGATCATATGTACCAAGCGCTTATATATTTTGATTCAATTTTATGGTTCCGCTGTTTTTTGGCCCTATTCATATCCAATGAGAATGCTCCTATTCATCTCAAAATTATTGTCTCCCTCTCTTCCAAAAAAGAAAGTACTCTCTCCGTGTCTAAATTATTGTTTTGTTTGATTTGACACGCGGATTACGGAAAAAAGTAAATTTTTTTTTTTTGGGACTGAAAAAAAAAGAAAGCAAAACAATAATTTAGGAACGGAGGAAGTACATTTCTTCTTGGGTATTAACGTTCCAAGTATCAATTGAAGCGCTCAATCGATGATTTATTTTGCTTTTAACATATATGTAAAGTGTTCACTATTCTGTTTTTAGATGTTTAACTTACAAAATTCACTTTTAAGAATTATGTCTATAATTAACATAAGCTTTTAACTCTAACTTTCATATATGATATAAGCATCTTGTTTAAATTCAAATATTTTTATAATTATATTCAAATTTAAGTACATTTATATATTCTTTAATTATTAAAATTTTAAAATATGGAGGTGTTACACTCAAAACGTGAAGTCATATAGAGATTCCGTTCCTTTTAGGATGTTTGCAAAAAGTAACGTGAAATACCCATTCTCCTTGACAAACGGGCAATATGGGCAATCTAGACTTGTGGCCGGGCGAAACAAGAGGTCGGGTACTCCATGTGGCCGGGCTTTGAGAGAACTCGCCTAATTAATAGAGTATCTCCAATGCTAATGTGATTGTAAAAAAGATTGGGTGACATCTAGAATTGATATCTTCTTTGGAAAAAAAATCTTTCCAATGCAGCTGTGAAGGAGACTTGTGTATATGACGTGACGACTAATTTTTTTCACATTGTGGATGAGAATGTGAATTTTTCACATTCTAGTTGCGGTTGTGAAGATATCATAGTCAGCATTTTTTAAAATTAAAAAATAACTAAATCTCATCTCTCTTCACTTTAGTTGTGGGATCCATGCTACATGGGATCAAATTCACAATTGCATTGGAGACGATGTCTCTTCTAATTGAATGTGAAAAAAGAGATAAAAACTGCCATATGTAATTGAGGATGTTAATTACCTACAGCCATGTGAGATCAAATCTACAGTTGAATTAGTAATGCTCTTATTCCTTAAACCGCCTCATCCTATAAATGCATCGTGAATCACGAAGGGTATCTTAAACTATTCCTAAAATACCCCTCATGTAATAGTATAAATAGCAACATCACCATTAAGGAAACGTCTTGCTTGCCCAATTTCTCTCTAGAATTGTTACTAATAATCACACTGGAAGGATTTTGCAAGGACACCACTGTGCCAAGTAATTATGTGTTAACCAGTGCAGACTCCGGATACAATCCACACCAAGATATCCTACTTCTATTCTCAATTCACTCCCTAGTACAAAATTTGGCTTCATTAGAGGTTCCATTGCCGGAATTTGAACAATTTTAGTGAAACCCAGATGAACACAGTTGTTAAGTACATACCCTAGGTTTAACAACAAATGGCTCTAGAAGGAAACAATGCCGGTACTGTCAATGTGTTAAGTATGGAGAGAATGTAACATCCGCATCATTCATGTCATTTGCACGTACTCTATTTATACATCTCATTATGTATCATTGACATTTCATGTGCATTTCTTCATTTAAATGTGTGGGCATTAACATTTATTTCATGCTTTTTATTTGCCTTGATTTGTGTTTGAATCTGGTAATCATTCGTGGTTGTAATGCGTTGCATTCATAGCTTTGTTATTCATGGTTTGATTGAGTTTCTTATGTTTCTTGGACTTGGTTTGGAGTTGGGAATGCCTTAGGATTGCTTAGGACCACTTTAGAATCACTTTTGAACACTTTTGGAGAGCCCCAGTGTGCCTTAGCGCGTAGTTGGCTGAAATTTCAGAAAAATCAGACCAAACTTCTGGGAGTTTCACGCCCTAGCGCACCTCGGAAGCTCGCCCTAGCACGCCCGCACACCCAAGCGCGTATCCTTCACGCCCTAGCGCACCCCTGCTGCCAGCATTTCAGGATTTTTCTTGACTTTTAACTTTTGATCAAATTTTCTTGGCTTTTGTGAGGCCACGTCCCTAGGCTGGTTTTAACTCTCTCCCCAGCCACTTAAACACTTTGAGAGACCCTTGGACACCCTCATTTCATTCCCAAAACAACCAAGAACATAGAGAGAACTTAGAGTGAGAGTATAGAGAGTTTAGTGTGGGAAAGTTGCGATATCTTGAGATTTCAGAGGAATCTCGACGATCTGAGCACACCGTTGCGAAGGTCTTGGCTAGAAGAAAATTTACCACCAATTTGATTTTGTTTTCCTTGGTTTATTTTCATCAAGAGGTAAGCTACTACCCCCTTTTCTTCTTGATTTATGTCTATCATGACATTTTAGACTTCTAGTATGTTGAAGTTACCATGTGGGGTTGTGAATACTTAATTCTTTCCATGAAATCTCTTTATGGACTTGTGAAGTATGTGGTTGGTTGTTCTATATTGTTGGGTATTCGAAATTGGCGTTAATGTGCTAGGTTTAAAGTGCAAGACCATTTTCGTAACTCAACATCACTAGAAACTAAAAAAATGACTTGAACAAAGTCGGTTAGGGTTTGATAATCAATGTGACCACGTTTGTGTTTTGTGAGCTCTTTGGATATTCGAGAGACTCGTTCGGTGATTGGTTACGCGATATACGTTTTATGATATTGTGTTAAATTTTAGAATCTTGATGTTTGAATGACTATGTGTAGTAGAATCACTTGGCACACATGATCATGATAGTGTTGTTGTTGTTACGTTGTACTCCCCACTTTGAAGTATGACATGTTTATAGTAAATGTTGAGTAAACATCTACTTGAGCATTTGGTTGATTTGTGATAATGTGTCGAGTAAACATCTACTTGAGCATTTATGGCATATTTGTTGGAGGTGTATTGATGCTCGATTATTGCGCGAACCGGGGCTACGTAATAGCCGAAGGCCAATACACTGGGTCTCGCCCTACCGTTGGCCATGGTAGGGGTTATAGCGCTAAGTGTTATACGAAATAAACGCGACCTTGGTAAGCTATACCGTGATTATTTCTAGGGTCGTGGGGACTAAGTCTTCACGTCGACGTGAATAAAAAAAATGGTTCACAATGATTCTAGATTAGAGGTTCGATGATTGAGTACGAAATCAACGGTTCTTACATTGGTATTATTGGTTGGTTGGTTGGAAGTATTGTATGTCGGAGGTGTACCTTGACGGTATCCTTTTAAATGTGTTACATATCGCTTCTACTTGAGATACTCCTTATGTGATATTTGTTAACATGAGAAATATGTTACATGCTATGCTTCGAAATTTATCATGCTATGATATGTGATGATATACTTGTTCTTATTAATGTTTCGCATCTCGCATGCCATATTGTTGCATTAGTAGCTTATTTAGTTTCGACTCACCCCGTCCATTGTTTATTTGTTTTCCTTAGATCCCGGTCCGGCGAGAAACCCCTAGTAAGCTTGCATCATCTTCGGTGAGCTCGTTAGGCATTCTTTTGGGTAGTTGCTCCTTGAGCCTCTGTACTTTCTTTTGGGGAGGTCGAGGGTGTATATGTTATGTAAACATTGTATTGATGGGTAGCTCTTGTTGTTTTTTCTACTTGCATTAGTATTCTTTTGTAATGCCGACAAGGTTGCCGAGCTTAGTGTAAATTGTTAACCTTTATTTTCTGCACACTCTAATATGTTATATAGTTATTCCGAGCTCACTAGTTCGTGGAGGTTTGTTGGCTAGCTAATGTGTTTGTTCTCCAGCTTGTTATATTGCCGATGAGGTTTTGTTTTGTTTTAAAATCATGAACTTGCACTACAGAGCTTTGGCATTCAAGGAAAATTTTGAAATCATGATTGTCATATGTGTTATATTGTCTTGGTCTCACGCATTGAACGAGGTTCCATATAGGATCTTGGCGAAGTCAGTCGTAACAGTTGGTATCAGATCATAAGTTAGCTAGCCGGGACTGGATCATTGGTTTAGGAGGGGTTTAGTTGTGTGATTAAGTAGTTAACGTCGAGTGTTTGTGTGTGTAGGTCTATAAAGGTTAAAACTCGTCATGGTACTAGCACGGATGGGGCTGGCTCGAGTCGGGCAGGTGGTGCCGAGAGAGAGAACTGCCATACCCCGCCACCTAACCCATCTCCTAACCAACCTAGAGTCCAACCGTCAGGGCAGCCGCCAGAGATTCATGTGAATCAGAATGAGGCATTCATGCACACTATGCAAGGATTCATTCAGATAATGATGGAGATGAACCGTCATACTATGGATATGAATAGACAGGCCATGGATGGACAGGGACATGCAGGAGGACCTAGAATTGTATAGCCGATTGGGGGAAACAGGGGCAACGATTGCAGACTGGAGAGGTTCTTGAAAATGAAACCTCGTAGCTATGATGGGGAGCCCGATCCAGCGAAGGCAGAGAGATGGATCGAGTCGATAGAGAAGATTTTTACAGGAATGGGATGCACGGATGATGACAAGATTAAGTTCGCGACGTTCAAACTAGAAGATTCAGTTGAACACTGGTGGAAGGTATTGGAGGCAAGCTGGGTACAAGATCAGGTCGTGAGAACGTGGGGTATCTTTTTGAGGCAGTTTAGAAATCAGTTTATTCCGGACGTAGTTCAGGCAAAGAAGGAAGTGGAGTTCCCCAGTCTTGAGCAGGGAAGTTTGACAATAGCTCAGTATTCTTCCAAATTTATCGAGCTATCCCGGTATTGCACTCATCTACTTTCGATAGATGAGAAGAAGGTTTACCATTTCGTGAAGGGTTTGAGGACTGAGTACCGCAAGCAACTCATACCACTTGAGTTGTCAAGTTATCAGAAGGCAGACGACAAGGCTTACAAGAACGAGCATGACATTGAGGAGCACCGTACTAAATCGGGAAGTATAAGTGGGACTCAGCAAGGAGCGCAGACAAAGTGGAAGAATTAGAATACCAGTGGGACTAATAATAAAGGAGGTAACAACAATCGTCGAGGAGGACAGTTTCAGCAGAGAACAGGGAATCAGGGAAATGATGCTCAGGGACATCGAGGAATGGGAATGACATGTAATTTCTGTACGAAGACTGGCCACACTGAGGATAGGTGTTGGAAGAAGCAAGGGAAATGCATAATTTGTGGAGATGGTATGCACTACCAAAGGGATTGCCCAAGGAACAAGGGCGTCCAACAGGGAGGTACGCAGAAAAATGTGGGTGTCAAGAGAGACAACGAGGGACGTCCTAGAGTTCAGGGTCGAGTGTTTGCCCTAGACCAAAAGAGAGTTCCTGAAGCCAATAACGTTATAGGAGGTACCCAATTTGTCTCTAATGTAAGAGCCCCAGTACTAATAGATCCAGGGTCATCACATTCATACATTGCATCACATTTTACCTATCATATACATCCCATGCCTGAGTCATTACCATATGTATTGGAGGTATCTACTCCGATGGGAGAGTGCCAAGTAGCTTCTGATATTTATCGTGAATGTGACGTGGTTATCGATGGTCATCATTTCCCGCAAATTTGGTTGTTTTGCCTATACATGCTTTTGATTGCCGCAAGAAGTTTGTTACTTTTCATTTGCCGAATATGTCTTCCTTTGTGTTTGTGGGTTATCAAGAGTATGGGTGGTATTCGTCTTATTTCGGCCTTGAAAGCTCGTAAGTTATTGCTGCATGGTTGTTCGGGATATTTGGCTTGTGTGGTAGATAAATCAAAAAGGGTGGTTATGTTGGAAGATGATTCTGTTGTGCGTGAATTTTTAGATGTGTTTTCGGACGATTATGAATTGCCCCCAGATTGGGAATTGGAGTTTCGTATTGAGTTGTTACCGGGTACATCACCGATATAAAAAACACCTTATTGCATGGTGTCGACCAAATTGAAGGAATTAAAGATTCAGTTTCAGGAATTGCTTGATCGGGGTTTCATTAAATCGAGTGTATCGATTACAGGGAGTTGAACCAAGTAACAATTAAGAACAAAATACCCTCTTCCACATATTGATGACTTGTTTGATCAACTTCGGGGTTCCGTAATGTACTCTAAGCTTGATCTTAGGTGTGGTTACCATCAGTTGAAGGTTCGGTAGGAAGATATTCCTTAGACGACATTTAGGACTCGATATGAGCATTTTGAGTTTGTGGTCATGCCCTTTGGTTTGACTAACCCACCTGCCATGTTTATGGACTTGATGAATAAGGTGTTCTTGCCGTATCTTGATTGTTTTGTGGTGGTATTCATTGATGATATTTTGGTGTACTCTATGTCATGAGAGGAACATGAGAAACATTTAAGGATTGTGTTCACAGTTAATTCAAATAAAAAGTCTTTATCTTTGGCAACCAAGGAGTGCACAGAAACACTTGCATTATCATTAATGAAAGGAAGGGTTACAAGGTTGACCACCTCATCGAGGTCCTCACAGGTGAGATCCTCTATTTTGGTATCAAAAATAGAACTGATTGATGACCAGTTCTTAAAAAAAAGGGAAGGAGGGGGTAAGGTGTATTCGAAGCGCTCCACCAGGTCCTCGGCCTTCAGCAATGGTCCAGTGGTGGTGTACCAGTTTTGAACCAGATTGTATGCCACTGTCTCAAACTCTGCTACCGAGTCCTCTGTGCTATCTGCTGCTTCGTCGATAAGTCCCAGAAAACTGTCTCCCATGAAATCTTCTCTGAATAAGGCCAGGGTGGAATTTTCCTAATCAATAGTCCATGTGTTCTCGACCATCACTACCTTGTAAGAGGTGTTTCGGGGATCGATAATCACTTTTTCCATTTCTTCTACTATGAGGTTGATGTAATTGAAAATCTCCCATTCGGGGTGTATCTTTCTGTTGTTGTCCATCCATGACTCAAGGAACATGAGGTTAGCCATGGTTTCTCCATGCTTGACAAAGTATCCATTTGGGGTCTTCCTGTAGGGTTTCATGGGAAGTGCCGTGTACGGCTGGTTCTTCTGAACTGCTCTGTTTCTCTTGCGCTTCTCTTCCATTACTGCCGCTACTTCTGCAGGTGTTAGATTGTATCCCAGCCCAAAAGGTGGTATGCATTCTTTGATGTCGTTTTGTACCAAGTTGATTCTACCTTGCTGACTCTTGCCCAGCCCTAGTTCTGACATGTAGCCTATATTGCAGATCATGCAATAATGGACTATCTCTCTAGGTTCCACAACTTTCTTATAACTGATGCCGGTTTCTTCTGTATGTTGGATTGCATTCACCCTCGCCTGAGGGATTACTTTGAATCTGCTCAAAAAGATGCCGGTGTCATCATGCTCAATTTCGAGGATAGGAACATCCCCTTTCTCTTTTGATTCCATGAGTTTGTCTGCCAAAATAATGACTATATGATCTTGTGGATAAACTTCACACATTGATGGAGTGATGAAGCTACTCTTTTCATGCCATGAATCTACGGACGGCCTAACAGTAGACTGAAAGTAGAAGGGATGTCCAATACATGGAACTCGACGGGCATTTTCAATGGGCCAATGGTTAGCACAAGTGTTACCACCCCGAGCACACATCGACTGGTGTTATCATAGGCTCGCATTGATTACGATGATGGAGCTAGGTCTGAGATCTTCGTTTCCAGCTTGGCTAAGGTTGTCGTTGGACAGACATTCAAAGATGAACCGTTGTCTACCAGAACCTTCGGTACCCTCTTTTCTTGAACACTAACGGTAATATGTAATGTATCAACATGGTCGACACCTCCCTTTGGTAAATCAAGGTCAGTGAACATGAGAACGTTCCCAAAGTGGATGTTTCCAATCATTTGGGTCAGTTCATCGGGCAAAGTCCTGATTGGAATGATAGCTCAACTTAATGACTTGGCAAGGCTGTCACGGTGGGTCTTAGAGGAACATATAAGACCCAAAATGGAGACATTGGCTTGGGTCTTCTTCATTTAAGTGAGGAGAGCGCCTTCAATGTCTTTAGCCCCAGTATCCTTCACCCGTATCATGAGCTGCTTGGTATGCTCTACCAGATCGAGTGAGATGAGAGACATCGCCTCCTATCCATAAGGCTTTTTCGATGTTGTTCACTTCTGCTTGGGAAGTATCCTGGACACTGGACAAAATGTCGCTCCAAGAGAGCTTGTTGCATTCCAGATTCTCCTCCTTTGAGGGCAAAGGGATTAAGAGGTATGACAATGAGCCATTGCTGACTTCAAACTCGACGAGAGAGCTCACATCTTCTGTTTCAAACTGGATGGTATTGACATGGTTAGCTAGCAGAGGATTATTCACCACATTAGGCATGGGGTGTGGTTTCTCAATGATTTTGTCATCGATCAGATTTTAGATTGCTCGCTGGAGCACGAAGCATTTGTCAGTGAGATGTCCACTGGATTGATTATATTCACAATATTTTACATGGTCCTATGTGGCAGGCAATGGGTTGGGAGGTTTGTAAGCTTCGATAGGTTTGAGGACTCCTTGTGCTTTCAGCCCCCGAAAAATCAATGACATAGGAGCGTGTAGTTCATCAAACTGTCTATCATTTCTGCGAAAATTATTTCTTGCACCTCTGTTATTGTTGTTTCCCAATGTATTTACAAACCCATTAGGTGAATAATTAAAAGGCATATTTCCATATTTCTGAGCAGATGGTACAATCGGCAAAGCCATAGTCGGCACATTCCCTACCATATTTACAACAGGTGCAGATGTTGCTGCTGCCTTTCCTTTGGAGTATCGAAATTGGCTTGGAGGGGAATTGACCTTGATCTGTTCGATACGGATCTCCGTGTTGATGCGAAATCTGACATCTAAGATTATAGAGAAATCAGCGTAAGGAAGGTAACGCATTCGATCCAGATAAATCGACTGAAGGTTTTTCAAAAAGATCCTGACTTGTTCAGCTGGGTCAAGCCTGTCCAGGGTTTGGGCAATCTTCTTTCTCCACCTTTCGGCATACTCTAAAAATGTCTTTTTTTCTCTTTGGGTGCACGAATCAAGATCTCTCCTGTGTTTTTCCCAATTACTGTTATCTTTGTATCTTTTTTGAAACTCATCTGTGAGTTTATCCCATGTTGCGATCACAATGCTGTCCACAAACATCAACCATTGCTTGACAGTCCCAATTAAAGTTAAGTGAAAATTAGAGGCCATTGCTTTGAAACTTGCTCCCCTTTGCTGCATAGCATGGGCATAAGACCTAAGATGGGGAATAGGGCATCCTGTCCCATCGAATTTCTCAATATCAGACATTTTGAATTTTGGTGGTAAAATGGCAGCAGGCTGCAATGTCATTGCTCGAGCGTGAATTCGCCATTGTTTAAGACTTTTAGAACCATGTCTTTCAATTCTCTGATTTCTCCTTTGTTTGCAAGTTCAGCATCATTGGTATCAACAATAGCTGTGCCCAAGAATTGTCCTACTGGAGGAACTAGATAAGGTGGTACATAGCCAGAAAATGAATATATTGGTTTGACTGAAGACTGAGGGTTGTAACTGTTTGGGTTTAGGTGTGGACTATCCTGGATTGGATTGGTCATGTAAAATGGGAATGCATTTGGATTAGGGAAAGGAATGTTGGTAGGCGGAGATATGATGCGAGTCGTAGGAGGTGTAGTAGTGTTTGGAATTGGGATTGTGGTAGTCTGAGACTGGTGATGGATGTTCTGATTGACATTTGGCTGAGGAGGGAATGTATTAGGGTAAGATGGGTAAGTGTGATGGGTAAGTGTTTGGATATAGGAGATATGAATATGGAGAGTAGGTATGCGGGTATGTCGAATAGGTGTTTGGATTGGGCAAACTCGCACTCACGCTTGAGGGTGATGGGTCAACAGTTCTTGTAGAAAGGGGTATGGTCCTGTTATCAGCCCCTTGACCTTGGATAAGGGCTGAAAATCTATTGATCATGGTTTCCATGTTTTGGTCCATCCACTGTTGCATCGCTGGGGTTGGAGTGTACTGGAGCCACTGTGTCATGTCCTGCAGAAGTGCTATCTTCTTGATCGGCCATCTGATTCCTGCAGACTTTCTGTACTTCATTCTGAACTCAAACTTGAAACTCTTGTCAACCTCCCCATGCTAGTCCTCTTCCAATTCAAGGCCAGGTTTCTAAAAGGTTGGGATATGGGTAGGAGTTAGGTTCTGGAAGTGTTTCTGGGTACAACACAATTTTATTGTTCTTCTTTTCCTTTTTGACACGACTCACCCTATGATGGTTGGACAAGTGACAGTGCTTTGTTTTGACTTGTGAACCGTTCCTGGAACAGTGGATTTTCTCGTCAAAATATAGGACCTTCGTTAAAATATAGGACCTTCGTTTTCCACCTGCATTTCGACCAAGATTGGACAGATCTCAGGCGAAGGGCCTATATTCTCTTCAGGATCCACCATCCGAATTGTCTAGGAATATGTCATCGACTTCTTTGTTAATCCTGTGCATGAGGATTTTTTTTTTCGACCTTTTGATCACTTTGATTTTCTTTTGGGAGAGTATGACTCTTTTTTGATTTGATTTCTTTGGTGTTTATTTCTCAAAATCTTTTATTTACTGTGATCAAACAGACTCTTTTGTTGGTGGACGACTCTTTTTTTTAATTTTTGATTTCTTTTATCTTTATGCACAGGAATGACAAAGTATGTTTGTGACAATAAGAACCAACCGGTCTTTTGAAGTGTCCTAGAAATCCACATGAATTACCCGTGGCTATGCAGGGTTAGAATGACTTACTTCCCGGGGACGATCAGTAATCGCCCGAAAGGGATAGTGTCGATTGAAGGAATGCTAGGCCCATGACTTACCCAGTTTTACCTCAACGTGGCTGTACCAGAGTTTGAAGCTTGGCAACAATTCGGAATAGATGAGTGCACGTGTGTGCACAATATCGAAGAGACTCTTTTTACAATTTATATGTAAATGAAAGGTAAGACAGATATGTTCAAATAAGAGGGAAATATGTCCATTTTTTATAATTCATGTGATGTGGGTTGTGTTTCGTTTAGTAGTTGAAAGCAGCAGAAAAGAAACACATCCACAGATCGATGGTTTAAAACCTCGAGAAAAGAGAAGAAAAAAAAGAAATTAGAAAAATTGGGAATTCTATCCTATTTCTAATTATTACATTTGTGTCCTAGTTCTCAAAATAAAATAGACATAAATGAATGTACAAACGAATGATGGGCATTAATGCCCGAATAAATGTACAAATAAATAATGAATTTGTATCTGCAGGGGTGAGAGTAGTAGTATACTACAAATAACATTTTAGTCATGTTATATATAAATCAAACAAATTTGCGATATTTAAATATATAAGCATGCAATCATGTATAAAAAATGAGTCTGGCTCTCTTTTTTTTTTAAAAAACAAATGTCCCCAGCAGAGTCGCCACTGTGAGCACCACGATTCGCAGATCGTTCCCTTTGGGGCCTTTCCCTCTTGTCTTGTGGTTTTCCTCTGTTAATTTTATGATTTGATAAACATGAGAATACATTTATCTTTGAAAACAGAGTCGCCACTCTCGTTTATAAAGTAAACGGGAGAAAAACTTTAGATTATGGGTTCGGGGTCCAAGTTACGAATTGGGAAGGTTTTATGCACCCAACTCGCCCTTTTGGTCTCTACACATTTGCATGCACATATTTAATTATCGCAAGTTTGATATTTACCGAATATACACTTTACATGTATTCAAAATATATTGGAATGTACTCCCTCCGTTCCTAAATTATTGTCTTCCTTTCCTTTTTCGTCCGTCCCAAAATAATTGTCTTGTTTGAAACTTTCCTTTTTAGAACATCACTTTTACTATTTTACCCTTACTTTTTCTTCCTACTTTAATTATGGGCCACATACACATGGGTATTAAAGGAAACAACACACTTTTTTAATACTATTTCAATATTAATAATCAAGTCAATTGAGTTTTCTTAATCCGTGTGCCGGGTCAACCCAGACAATAATTTAGGGACGGAGGGAGTATTAAAATAATTACATACATTTATTACATCTATTTACATATCTAAACAGGCTAACGAACGGAAGGGGTTACCTTCTATTGTTTTACAGAAATCGGGCCATGTTCAAGGCCGTTGTCTTATTTCAGATCAAGCTAGCTCGTAGCCTGACCGTTGTGCTTCCACTGCTACCAATCAAGGAAAGGAAGACTTACGTTTTGTGTGTTGAGAGAGAGCCAATACTTTTTGCTCTTTTCTTCATTAAAGAGAGGCTTGATAGAGAGAGAGAGAGAGAGAGAGAGAGAGAGTTGTGTGTGTGTGTGTTCTCCTTGGATAAGGGAGTGTGTCTTGTGTTTCTCAGGGAGAGAATTCATTATTTAGAGAGAGCTGGTCATCTCTTTATATAGGGGAAGAAGTGAGAGTTTACTCTCTGGCCCAAGTTTGGACGAAGCATCCTTTCTGCCTTCAAAGTCTTCAGCAGCCGGCGGCTTAACTTTGAGGATAAAATGCAGGTTTGGTGCGCGGCGCACCAAGCATGGTGTTCGCACACCAAACCCTGTTTGTGTGTATCAGCGCACTCAGCATGGCTTCAGCGCACCAAACCCTGTTTTTGGATTTTTCCAGGCTTTGTGTCTTGCACTTTGGCCCTTCAGACTAGACCCTTGATGTTGATCTAACGGAAGGTTGTTGGTGTGTTGGACGTCGTTAGTCCTGTTGTATATGTTGTATCTTCGAGTTTGACCCTTGATGTTGACCGAACCGAAGCTTGTTGTATTTGTGGGACGTTGATAGTCTGTTGTATATGTTGTTTCCTGAAATAATCATAGAAACATGTGTTTGTCCATTTGTAAATAAACAGTTGTTTATTGGACAATTCGTATAATGTAGGTGTACGAATACTCGGTGTCTACAAGTGGACAAGTATTTTAGAGCTGATAAAATTAGAAAGGAAGACATTCTTTTTGAGAGGATCTCCAGGGGAGACTGCCTACGTATCTCTATAAAGAGAATCAGGTCAAAACGTAGTTTAAATCTCTTCAGGGAAGAAATTTAATTCAGATGTGTATCTGATCGTGGGAAAGAATGACAGGGTCTACTCTGTGGTGACCGGATCTCTAGGGGAGACTGCCTACGTATCTCTATAAAGAGAATCATGTCAAAACGTAGTTGAAATCTCTTTAGGGAAGAAATTTGATTTTAGAATGTTCATTGTGGGAAAGAGCGACAGGGTCTACTCTGTGGTGACCGGATCTCCAGGGGTGACTGCCTATATATCTCTATAAAGAGAATCAGTCAAAACATAGTTCAAATCTCTTCAGGGAAGAAATTTGATTCTAAGGTGTATCTGATCGTTGAAAAGAGCGACATGGTCTACTCTGTGGTGACCAGATCTCTAGGGGAGACTGCCTACGTATCTTTATAAAGAGAATCAGGTCAAAACATAGTTCAAATCTCTTCAGGGAAGAAATTTGATTCTAACGTGTATCTGATCGCGGGAAAGAGCGACAGGGTCTACTCTGTGGTGATCGGATCTCCAGGGGAGACTGCCCAAGTATCTCTATAAGGAGAATCAGGTCAAAACATAGTTTAAATCTCTTCAGGGAAGAAATTTTATTTGTGACTACTGTGTGTGGGAATGGTTTATTTTTTGAACCCGGGTCTATACCTGTTGGGAAATGACCAAAAGAAAGCTGTACCAACGCAAAATGAGGCAAATTGCAGTTTAGGATAAGCTGTAAATTGACATAAAGTAAATATACTATTTTTGTGTGGCGTCCGGGGGACGGATTCTGAGCTGTGTTGGACGGCAGGGCCATTGAGCGATTGATTTCCATATGCTTCAGGCTCGAACCTGTGGGGGAAACGACTGGGTGACTGGGTGTGCAAACATGTATGAATGCACCGCAAATCTGTGTGGTGTCCAGGGGACACTTTGTTGGGGATGATGCGTACGACCATTGGCAATGCTTCTACTGAGATATGCTGTGTAGAGTCCCATGGGGATTCTGCTGGAGATGATGGATTGGACGGTAGGGCCGTTGAGAGTAACTCCACGACCGTTAGTTGGACGTTAAGTTGCCGTTAGGAGGACTTAGGGGTGCAAATCGCAAAATGCTAAAACTTGGAGGGAAAAAGGGAAAATCTCTTTCTTCCTTAAAGGAAGAACACGATAGTAACAACAACATTGTTGCTGTCGTGTTTTCTCTCTCTCTCTCTCTCAAATCTTCATCTATTCTCCGATTTCTTCCGAAATTTTTTCGAAATCACTCAAATTTTTTGAGGTTTATCGCTCCAAAATTGTTTGTAGCAATAATGGCTAACAATTCGGACTCAGAAAATGAGATTCCTGTCGATGTGGGAACTGGTGACGAACAAGCTGACGAGGTGATGGCGTGGAATTGGGTCCGCTATCATTATTTTTTTTTTTTCAAAAAACAGGGGCGGCATCTTGCAAGATTTTATTAAAAATAAAAGAAGATACAGACATGAGGGGGACAACCAGCCTTGCCCTTATAAATGGGAGGACGGAGGAGCCTTACCTCGAAAAGGAAAATACAAAAGAACTATTTCCTATAACTATAGAAACCCAAAAAGTCCTGCCTGAAGGCTAACAAAACCTCTCTAGGAAGATCCTCTTGATTCGAAAAAAACTGCATACCCCTATGACTGTGCGCATTTGCAGCAAGTCTATCAGCTGTATGATTTTGTTGGCGAAAGACATGCACAATATCATAACTATCCAAAAGCTCTCGACATCGACGAAGATCGTATACATACATCCAAGGGGGGCTTGCTTATTTTTGATAACCATAACAGCAACTGAAGAATCCGATTCAACCAAGACCGACTGCAACTAAAGAGATCTACACATAAGCAAACCATCCCGAAGCGCTAAAATCTCAGCCCTCATATTACTCCCTTGCCCATAAAAGGAAGAAAAGGCCCGAACAAAACCGCCCTCACAATCCCGAATAATACCACCTCCCGAACATACTCCATCAATTGAAGAACCATCAGTATTAAGCATAAACTGATGAGATGTTGAAGGCTTCCACCTCAACCAACGGCCAACCCGCGGAGTATAGGAAACAATCGGTAACTGGAGAGTTTCCAAACCAATTTGAGCCATCCTATTAATGGGAGATTTAGGGAGAAAGACCAACAACATGCCCTGTAAATCTCTAAGGATGCTTCGAATAATCTTTCCTAAACTCATCGGAACATTGTCAAAGATCGCGGCACATCTAGCCTTCCAAATCTCCCAGGACCCAAACAAAAAAATACCAAGGAATACCGCACCCAATTGGTTAGAAACAGGAGAGTTACCAACCCAGCTATCGAAGAGATGTTGCATATTAACAAACTGATGAATTTTACCAAAAGGAATAGCAAACTTTTCCCAAATTCCTTTTGCTATATCCGAATGCAAAAATAAATGAGAGAGAGATTCACGAGCTGGATGATGCACACAACAAACACATTTAGAAACAATATAAACTCCTTTCCTGTGCAACGCAAGATTCACCTTCACTGCTCCATGAAATAACTTCCATGCAAAGCCACTAACCTTGGTAGGGATCCAAGGTTGCCAAACAGTTTTTGCCCAGCTCAAAGAAGGCCACCTGCTGCGTATTAACCTCCAATAAGCTGCTGCAGAAAATTCCCCCGAATTGATTGGAGTACAAATTACCTTGTCCTCCTGATCTACACATGAAGCAGCTTGGAAAATCGCATGAAACTACTGTGGCAGTAGCTCCATAAACTGCTCAGGATGATCTAATGTAGTGCAGACCGTGAGTCCAACATCAATTGGTCTTGGACCTCCCAACACCGTACCACACCAATTCTCACCCCAAAAAGAGATCTCTCCTCTCCCAATAATCCATCTAGTATTCTCCAGGACAGTGGGCATTTTCTTCATAACAGCCCGCCAACTTCGAGAAGCCGAAATAGGTAAACAAAAACCATCAACCTGCTTATATTTACTTGTAACAAATCTGACCCAAAGACTTTGCCCCTGAATCGCACTCCAAGCTAAATGGCATGTAACGAGTCCATAACCTGAGAGAGCGATCTAATACCCAATCCCCCTTCCTGTAAAGGACGGCAAACCACTTCCCAGCTCACCCAATGAGACCTACTACAACCATTTATGCTCCATAAAAAATTAGCCAGCATCCTCTCAATTCTTTGAATAACTACCTTAGGGACTGTAATCGCCGCAAGAGTATAGATCGGAATGTTACTAAGAACAGATTTAAGCAACACAATCCTCGCACCGAAAGATAACAATCTGGATTTCCACCCATTAACACGTTTAAGAATCCTATGTTCCTGTTAGGTCCAAGGTTGCTCAAAATAGGCTAGAAGGGGGGGGGGTTGAATAGCCTATGTCCAATTTTTGAAGATTGATTCAAAAATCTACTTCACTTTAAGTATCAAAAGATTTGTAGGCGGAAGTCTTGTGAAGTATAGGACAAGTTGAGAAAGGCTGATCTTCACAGGTCAAGATCAGCAGTTCTCAATAGTTTGGAATTCTGAAAATTTAAAGCAACACAAACAATTCACAATCACACACACAAGTAGACAGAGAATTTAATATGGTTCACACTTATAAATAAGTGCTACGTCCACAACCAAAGTGGTCAACTTTGGATTTGAAAAACGTGTACTAAGTTTTTCCACTAGATATTTTACAAACTAAATCTCTAATGGATTGTGTACAAAAATTTTGTTGACCAAGTGTTTGTGTGGGAGAATTGATATCAATAAAATACAATTCTCGTGAGCTATGAAAAGCTAGGTGTTGCAATCAATGAAGAGCTTTTAGTGAACTAGACGTCTAAGTGTGAGGCTCTTCAATGACTAAGTGCAGATAGGACGTTTAAGCTTTTAAGAACTTGAAGACAATGGAGATTCAGTAGTTGGAGTAGTTGAAGAGTTGAATGCGGCAATGAAGTCTCCTTTTATATGCAGGAGGAAGCTTGGAGCCGTTGGAGACCTTCTTGATTTGAATTTAAGAGCAGTTAATGCTCTAATCTGGTTGTTGACTCCTGATAGGCTGTCCTGCAACTTGCGATCGTCTCGACTCTTTGCTAAAAATAGGCGGTCTGCGCTTGCAGGAGGAATGTCCTTTTCTGAGTGTATGCCAAGAATGGAAACCTTCATTAAATGATAATTGCAGGTTAACGTTGCCTCGCAATTAATGAGGTCTTCAAACTTGGGCATGTCTTCGGCAGATGACTATCGGACGTTCTTGGGGTGTTCAACATTGCTGATGAGGCTTGGCTGATACGAGCTTGTCCGATATCAAAAGGAAAGACTGCTGATGCAAAATTTGGCTATTGTGCAGAGGACGTTCGATGTCCTATAGGCTATCTTCTTCAAGACTTATACAATTAGCAACCCTAAGCTATTCAAGCTATGCCTAAGTACAAGTTGCCACACTAACAGACACGCAGGCCCATTAGTCACCTTGTCTTAGACTTAGGTTATGGATTCAAGCAAATCTAGGCTAAAATACAACAATCTCCTCCTATTTTCTTAAGTCCATGACCCTACGAGTACAATATCAGCTGACCATGTTCAAGTCTAGTAATAACATGCTTGTAAGATTGATATATTGAATAAGTTTGCCCTAGATGAACTTACAGAAAGAGGTCATTGTATTCAAACATTACAAAGTGTTTACAAATGAGAAATTAAGCATAGGCCACCTGTAATAACACTGAATTTAAAGATATGCAAAAAAAATAGGCAGATTAGGAAATATAGGACATGTCTTTAAACCAGTGGATTAAATTTCATGCACACACAGAATAGGCAGTTCATAAACAAAGCATGAAAATTTTAAAATATAGACATTGTTAATTAAACAAGGAGTTTAATTACAATGTTTTGCAAAAGATTATACAAAAATTTATCGGCCAGTTCGAGAGGATGATCGAGATGAAGTATGACCTTTGCCCTTGCCTGATGAAGATTGCCCATGACTTCTTGATGCCCATTTAAAGTCAACAGCAGCCTTAAGTCTTGCAATCTCTTCTTTTGCTGCTGCTAGCTCTTCTTTAGTGTCTGCCAATTCAGAGGAGAGATCTTTGTTTTTCTGTCTGATCAGAGCATATCTCTCAATGAGCTCAGTCCGCTGATCATTGTTGAGTCTAGCTATCTCCTCCTTCATGGACGCAAGCGAGGTATCAATGAGGGCGAGACGGTTCGTAGTAGTGATGTGCTCTTTGCGATAGAAAGCCAAGTGCTTGGAGGTGAGACTGCGCGTCGCCCGCACTGAGGAGTGAACAGAGCGATTAGCACGTTGTTGGGATTGAAGCACATGCTTGTAGCCATTGTCAATCATGTCGATGATCTGCAGCAGTCCTTTTGACAGGTTATCCTAATTTTCTTTGAATAGGGCAGTGTTAGCTGAGGAAGATGCTGAGATCTTGCTGGCTAAAGCATTCTGGCTGGCAGAGATGGAGCGCAGGCAGGCATCAAAGGCGGCCTTGGCACCCTTAGAAATTTCCATGACTTGGGTCATGCAGTCAGCCTAGACATGAGTGATGTGGGACTGATCTGCAGAGAGCTGGTGCAGGGCCTTGGTTAGGTCAACAGAGATGACCTCAAATTCTTTCAAGAATTTATGAACCGCCTCAGCAGGGTATGTATCAGAAGAGTCAGGATGACTAGCTGGAGGAGAGGACGGACCTGCTGAGGGGGAAGGATGGCTGGTGAAGGAAGGAGGTTGGCAGGTAGTTTGGTTAGGGGAGGGTGGAGGATGGCTGGTAGAAGACTGGGATTGGCTGGAGGATGTTGGAGAATGGTTGGAGGATGATAGGGAAACATGGCTGGTAGAGGGTTGGGATTGGATAGGGTAGGTCAGACGAAGGGATGGATAATTGGGAAGGACGAGAGGTGCATGGGATCGAGTCCTTAGACGACCAATGAGAAAAGGAGTAGGGATAGAGATAGGGTGAGGTGAACGGTATAGAATAGGGATGAGAGGATTAAAGCCTAAAAATGTGGTGACTACATCAAAGAAGTTGTAGACCACAGGCTGAAGAAGGACAGAAGGGTGGCAGATGAGGGTGAAGACTGGGGGTTTAGGCAGAGAGAGGAAGGGAGAGATGTCTGATTTGGTTGGAAGGGGAAGGCCAAGGTCCCTGTGAATGGCAACCCATTGGGTGAAGATCATGAGATCTTGAACCGCGGAGTTGTGAGAGAAGAACTGCTGGGACCAGGCAGGAGGAAGATGGTCATAATAAGCACCCCATGTGAGGAGAATGTCACCTGCAGACATGGGCTGGCAGGGAATCCTCTTAGGGTAGTCTAAGGTGGAGAGGAAGGGGTCAGAATCGGCAGGGTTGGGTTTAGGCCTGCTGTCTCTGAAGGACAGTAGATCCTGCACCTCAGGGTGTAGGTGGCTATATGGGTTGGTTTTGAGGCGTTTGGGGGTAGGCAGGTCAGAAGAGGGAGAGATAGAGCGTTTGGAGGATGGTGGTTGAGAGGTGGATTCAGGTGTGGTGGATGGTGCTTGGGTAGGAGTGGGCTGGATGGGTGTTGATTCAGGAGGGGAAGATGGTGGTGAAGTTGTAGGCTGAGTTGGCGAAGATGGAGGAGAAGAGGATTTATCAGCAGTCCCTGAGAAGTGCACTTGCTTCTTGGCACTCTTCTTGTAGCGTTTGCCATGTTTGGACTTTGTAGGTGTGGAAGAGGCAGAAGTAGGTGGTGGAGAGGTGGTAGAGAGGACTGCTGGAGGAGAAACAGCCGAGAAAGGGTCGGCTGGGGTTGAAACTGCTGTTTGGGAAACAGCAGGGGTAGAGACCGTTGGGGTGGAGGGAGCGGCAGATGTTACTTTGGGTAGGCCAAAGGATTCATCTGTAGGCTGGAGGGTTTGTTTGGTTTTTGGTTTAGAGGATGTGGAGGTAGTTGTAGAGGGGAGAGAGGTGGGTTTGGAAAGTTTGGAGAGGTCGGCTGGTGTGAAGGTTGAAGTGTCCTTCTCAACCTCAGCCTTGGTTCTGGCAGATTTGCGGGATTGTTTGAGCTTTGGAGTGAGAGAGGAAGAGTGTTTGGGCTTTTTGGATGGAGGCTCAGCAGGCTCATAGGGATCATGGTCCAATCTGCTGAGGTCAAAGTGCTCAGCGGCTCGGCCCAATAGGTGTAGGCTCCTCCTCCTCGGCAGGTAACCCGGCGGTGTAGGAGACCTTCCTCTTACCCTTGCGGCTTGGGTAGAGGGCCACCGAGCGATAGGAAGCGGAGAGCGGCAGCGGCACCGATGCGTGCGGCACGGCGGCAGGCGTTGGTTGTCCTTTTGGCCATATCATCCCGATAGCGGGTGATGTTGTTGACCGTGAATACGTAGGTGTTAGACACTGTTAGGAATATGCCTGTGAATCAGCTGATATAAATGTATGCATATTCCAACACAGTGATTTGCTTGTTCCCATTACAACGCATGTTTCACAAGTGGCTAAAAGGGCGCGTCGGTTAGTGTGGCAACTTGTTGAAACAATGCATAGGTCACTAGACTAGGAAGTCTTTGTACATATCCGAGTCTTTGTCCTACCGAATGATGACAAACCTTCATATGAATTAAGCTCTTCAAATTGCCGTGGACGTGACCATCGACGGATGTCTCACTAGCGACATTTCCCTTGGCTATGCCTAAATAGCCATCTCTACATCGGCGGTTCTATATCGGCGATTCTCGTATCCGCCAAAGCACTTCATCGAGCAAGCTGCAGAGAAGCTATTTATTCAAGAGGAACATCGTGACCATCGGCGGTTTCTACATCGCGGTACTATAATGGCGGATCTCGAATCGGCCAAATCCCTCATCGAAACAAGCTGAGAAACGTAAGATCACGAGATACATCGGTCGTTATTCAACGCACTTCAAGCCAAAATAGATCCGTTACAAGATCTGTCGACAAATCCAAGATACGCATCGATGTCGCACCTTCACGTTTATCCAATAGACATTTCCTCTTGAATAGTGTTCGCGGTCTTCAAAGCTTCATTTCGAGAAAGGCCAAGCACGGACCTGCACTCCGTCAAAGCTATGATACGTCCAAATCGGTCGGCGCATCCAGGCTAAGCTCGACACGTCCAACTATGTCCGGCTGTATCACGGACCATCTTCAAGACTCAAACCTAGCGAAGGTCTTTGCCCAACAAATCCAAAATGCACTCTGCTGCATTATGAGATTGAGATCACCAACGGGCTTAAACCTATTCAATACACCAACGGTCACCTCTTCTTCTCCAGCTATATAAGAAGACTCTCATCCTCATTTCCAAAGAGAGAGAGGAGCACAAGAATATACAAACTGTGTATGCTTATGCTTGAGAAAGGTTGTGGTATTGATCTTCATTTCTTCAATCCAGAACCACTCCTTCAGAGTGAGAAATCACAAGTGTAAGAACAAACACTTTGTGAGAGAGAGAAAAGAAAATCAAAAGGCGAGAAGCTCGCTTGATCAACAACCTTGTTGTTGATTTGAGTTCTTCTTCCTTCGAAGAACTCGGTCTCTTCGATGGTCTCAACTTCATCATCCAATAAAGAGACCAAGTATCTTACGGATCGTTGAAGCGGATCAAGCTTGAAGATGTCCGATGAAGAGCCAGAACTTACATGTCCAGATTGCATTCATATCGGCAGACTTATACTACATTATAAGCTGTGTCGATTGTGCAATAAGGTGTCATCATATTTGGTCGAGTGCTTAGCACTCAGTTGTTCAAATACTTGCTATTTGAATAACTCCTAATATTCTCTTCTCACAACAAATATATCGAGTTGAAACTACAGGAAGATGCCTTAATAAATATAAAGTACATCTTCTAATGTATTTTCGATATATTTGATTTCGCTTTCTTCATTTCTCCTTCTTTTTCCTAAGGAGATTGCTAGGATAGAGAGTCTAGGTTGATGTACTAAGCATGTCTGCCTTTGACCAAACCTCTGCTGAATTTAATATAATATATGTATGTTACATTCAGCCTTGATTTCTCTTTCTTGTATAATTTGCCTTATCATGTGCAATCTGTTTAAGGAAAGTAAATGATGCATCTAATACAGATTATAGTCAACTGTTAAGCTCTCTTTCATATCAAACCCTTACAGTTACTTTAATCTAAATTGTTTGACTTATGCTGTTAGTTCTTCCGCTGCCAAATCTTATTCTCATCAGCTAAGTTCAACATATATCTTCCAACTGCATGTTTCATATCTGCTAATCCAGGACGTCCATGATCTACATCTGCTGATCTAAGATGTCCGATCACTCTAATTTCGGATAAGCAGTTAATATGAGGAAGATATCCTAATTGTATTAATCATCTCATCCACTCGTCTTATGATATATAAAAATTGGATGAAATTTTTAATATATCATGAATAGGCTATTCACCCCCCCTTCTAGCCTATTCACTGAGCAACCCTTGGACCTAACAATTGGTATCAGAGCTGGTACTCTGTAAACTTTATTTCAGGCTTAACAACTTGAGAGTTTGGATCCTGCTGCTCAGATTAGATGCATAGTCAAAAGGAGTCTTTTCAAAATCTTTTATACACAAAAACCTCTTTGACTGAGAAACCTGAAATCCTTTTTGAAAACCTTCTCCAAATCAAAACAAATTTTGTTTTCAAAAACATGTGAGAAAGAATAATGTGATGACAATGTGATCACTATAAGAAAACCTCTCATATATCAGAATTACATTGATATTGTGAAGAGAAGTATTATAGTGGAGGTTGACTTGCTAAGGATTATGCATGTTTCATAAATCTATCCTTAAATCTTGGTATCTTCTTTAGCAAATGCTTTAAACTCATATTTGATAGATGAATTGCTTAGATTCACTTCCAAAAACACGCTCTCTTGACATAAGGCTAACGATTGCTTCAATCCAACACCTTCTCAAGAAAACTTTTTATAAAAGTTTAAGAGCAGATGAAATAAGAAGAGTTTCAAAGGAAATTCAAAGGAAATCAAAGATATGTCATCTCCAAAATCACTGAGATTGTAAGTTCTTGGCCTAATTCACTACAAGAAATTTGGCATTTAGCTACGAAAATTTTCGTCGCAAAATGTCACATTTTCGTCGCTAAAGGCCTTTCGCGACGAAAGCATTTTCGTCGCATTTTCGTCGCCTATGCGACGTCGCTAAAGGCCAATTGCTACGAAAGTCGTTTTCGTCGCTAAATGGGGTCCTTTTGCTACGAAATCGCTTGTAGCCAAAGCAAGTCTGAAATTCGTCGCAAATACTCATTTCGTCGCCAAATGGAGAGAAACAGCTACGAAATTTTTCGTAGCAAATACTAAAAAAGCGTCGCTAAATGGTTCTGATTAGCTACGAAAAAAAAATATTTTCGTCGCCAAATGTCAGGAATTAGCTACGAAAATTTCCGTAGCAAATGCAAAAGTCGCAAAAAGTCTATGATTAGCTATGAAAAAATTCGTCGCCAATACCTAGTCTTTTGCTACAAAATATTTCGTCGCCAATACCTCCTCTTTCACTACAACATATTTCGTCGCCGATGCCTACTCTATCTGCTACAATATATTTCGTCGCAGAAAGGCTATGATTAACTATGAAAAAATTCGTCGCCAATACCTGGTCTTTTACTACAAAATATTTCGTCGCAGTTTGCTTCTATTTCGCTACAAAATATTTCGTCGCAGTTTACTTCTATTTCGCTACAAAATATTTCGTCTCAGTTTGCTTCTATTTCGCTACAAAATATTTCATCGCAGTTGTTACTTCTTCTACTACAAAATATTGTCATAATTGCCTCTTCTTTTGCTACAAAATATTTCGTCGCAATTGCCCCATTCTTTCGATGAAAATTTTTCATCACAATTACCCTCTTCTTTTGCTACAAAAACATTTCGTCGCAATTGCCCTATTATTTTGCTACGAATTTCGTTTTGTCGCAAATATTTTGCTATTTCACTACGAATATTACTCATAGAGAATAATCACTATATATCCCACTACATAGATTCACTAAACCATTATCATATGAAAAACTTGCATCACATAGATATGAATATATATTATTTTACATATCCATAAAATTTTAAAGTCATCAACTAACACCAAACTATTGTATTTAATTCTTAACAAAGTCAAAATAAACGAGCTTTTTCATCACTAGTTGTTTGCACGAACCTTATACCTCCTCCGTAGCTCTCCTTCTTTCCTCTTCTTCGGCTTTAAGCCGGGCAGCCTACATGTAAACAAAATCAACACACCCATTAATTTTTTAATACCAACCACTCAAGAAATGAATGATATTGATGTGATTAACAAGATGAATGTTGATGTATTTTGAAAAAGCCAAAAGGAGGATTAAAACTTTATCATGCTCCCCGTCTCGGGCAAAAGAGTTAATTTTCAAATGACTGTAATTCGATAAACATCGCTATCTATTTGTATTTTCGGAGAAATTAGATGAGCTTCGAACATCGGTTTGGTGACTTATCCTATTAGAACTGAAAATATGCAATGTCATAATGCATTATGATTACTTAAACAATAAAAGTCAGTCATCTTTTACAACAAAAGTCCGTCATTTCTATAGCACCCCTTTAAGCATTTACGCTCAACAATGCACCCCTTTAAGCATTTACGCTCAACAATGCAACAATGCAACAATGAAATAATGGTGCGCACCCATCAAACGAGGGCACCCCAACAAGCATTTACACTCAACAATATGCAACAATGCAATAATTAATGGTGCACACCCATCAAACGAGGGCACCCCAACAAGCATTTACGTTCAACAATGCAACAATGCAATAATGGTGCACACCCATCAAACGAGGGCACCCCAACAAGCATTTACGTTCAACAATGCAATAATGGTGCACACCTATCAAACGAGGGCACCCCAACAAGCATTTTAGTTAAATGGATTACCTCTGCTCGTATATTAGCATGTGATGTCATTCCGGTCCCAATGCGGCATAGATTGCATCAACCATTTCGATCTTGCATGTTCGGAAGATATACAATTATTTCAGTCTCAAATTTAATCTGAGCCAAAATGTTGACAGCATCTAACAATAACAAACAACCAGGACATAAAATGCAACTATTATCACTAGATTAGTTACAAATCAATGACAAACTACTATAATGGGGCTCATAACAGTCATCAAAAGTTTTGTTAGAAATTTAACTCTGTACAGGCATGAGCTTAGGCAAAGTTGAGAAGTCACCGGCTTGCGACCTCGAGTCACATCCGTGTACGCCATTTCAACCACTCGCCAACAAATCAAGGCATAAGCGAAGCAAGCAAGGGAACAGCCTACTTTCTTTGAGTTTTATAATCAATCACCTAAAGGGAAAAAAAGAAAATATTGAATCATTCATAGAGCGATTAAAAAAAAAAAAAAAGGAAAGTGTTTTCAAGAAAAACCTTAAACTCATTCTCCTAGCCACTATAGATTAGTACCCTATGAAATCAAAGATATCTTTGGACAAGTAGTTAAAGCCAAAATGGCGATCCAAAATGGCGATATAGCAAATAACATGGGTGTTTTTATACTCCCTCCGTTCTCAAAAAAGAGTCCCCTATAATTGAGCACACAAATTAAGGAGATCCAATTGACCACAATACACACAACACACACACACACACACACATATATATGCGTTCCACCTTTACCCGTAAAGTGAGGTGAAGTGGGGATGTCCTTTTTAATTTTTAGAAACAAGGACAAATTAGTAAAAGTAACATAAAAGATCCTCTAATTTCAAAGTGGAAACATTTTTAGGAACATTTAGAATATGAATAGTGAACTCTTTTTCACTAACAAATGAGTAATTTTTTTCCACTCATAGAAACCACGAAAAAGGTATCTTCTAACTTCCAAGTCACTTAGTGTATAATGTGTCCCCATCAATATGGACAATCCATCGTGCGGCTAGCAACTGTCAACCATCTCAAAATCCACCGGATAAAGCTATACACGTATCAAATGCAAACTAATAGTAAAGATGAGCACATCGAGACAAAACAAATCGTCTATAATAACAAGTTCATTAGATTATTTCCTCGATTAAGAAGTATAAGTAGTATTGAACTCACATCTAGAGTTTGAACCTTGAACTTCACGTGCACGCAAAAACAATAAAAAGCCAAATATTATTGCATTTGTTAACATCAATAGGAAGTAAAATATTCACCTTCTCTCAATGAGTTAAGTTTATGTCCATATTAACATACAATTTCCTCATTTTGAGAGTCGAGACTTCTCCCCATTTTCTGTTGTTTCCCTTGTGGACCGTCATCTCCAACACAATGCGCCAACAACAATTCATAGGAATCTAAGTATGAGATTATAACCTTAATGAGAGGGAACACATTCGATACATTCTCAACATGATCGAGAGGTATTTCCATGGAACACCGGACACCATCATTAGGAATTCCATTATGGCAATTACGGTGTGATCTCAATGCATTCAGGACAGATTTTATGAGCTGATCGCAAGGTGTTCATTTATCAACGCAAAATACATTTCGAATGGGCAGCAACTCACGGTTTAATGGGTAGAATAGAAGTGATCATTAATGAGACATAAGGAAAACGAAAGAAAGTTTCGATAATAGTAATGCTTACCTCCCATTAAGCTGGAATATTATATACTTCTTCCTTCGCATCGAATAAAAGAAAATTTAGAAAATATAAATGTAAGAACAAACGGGATGTAAAAAGATGATTTATTCCATTTGGTATGGACGCATATGCCGGCTATTAACTTCATGGAAATTAGGCCTATATTAAATCATTTACAAATGGAATCGTAGTTTGAAACTTCACCTTTGAACCTCTACCATCTAAATTCCTATTTTCAACTTCAAGCACATTGCTCGAGTAACTCATTCTACGAGGTGTAAATCCATGGCCAGCCCCATTCTCGGTTCTTGATGAGCACCTGCATTGACAATAGAAAGAGAGGACATTGCTTCATCGATCGCATCTCTATTAAGACTAATGAAAGGTTAAAATGAATATAAAAACGTCATAAGGGCATATAAAGTCGATCTCCACATTCCCAAGTTTCAAACAGATTTCTAAATATAAGACAAGCTACATGAATAGCACAAGTTGTTTGCCATAAGATAAAAAATTATTTAGCAATATAATATGGTACACTTCGATAGAACGAAGATCTTTGCAGATTACTTTCCTCCAAGTGCTTGAAACTTTTTGTAATGAAAAGAATTTGCACAAGGCAAGCAAATATATACTCGATCAACCAAAAACAAAGAAAACCAGACATAACCAAGTGAGAAAATTGTACTCCAATTCATTTAAGGCACCGTTGACAAGGAATACCCGCAACCAACGGACCACATTAACAAAACTTTGTTTACGATGGAAATTTGACGCATATATATCTGCGGCTATAAGATTCCGATCCTTTTTGGTCAACCTTAAAAGCAGTGAAGTAAACAAGTATTTGAAAAACATTGAAGAAAGTGTTCTCGGCACCAATGATGTTGCTAGTCCTCTTTAACAACTCTAAGAGATTATACGAACTCGAGATAGGAACTTTTCGGCAATATCCTTCTTGTTGCTTACAATAAAAGATAGTATTCCTATAGACGAAACCCAAAGTGATACATAACAACACCAAAAGTTAGAATCATAGTTTGTTGAGTTATGATCATTGGTCGAGATCCACAAGCCGAATGTGAATTCAAGATAAAGGGTGCGTCAAAGACTTCAATTTTTAAAAAAATTTGGGTTAATAATACTTTAAGCTGAATAAAACCGGTTTAGAAAGAAGGACATAGCCTTCTAAACATGGCTATCATTTAAGCCAATTATACCACCGAGGGTTTTCACGACAAGCTGGTGTTTATCTACACAACAAGTATCTCTAACTAATACCTCAATTTTCACAGATTAACCAATTCTAGAAATTTCTAGAAAACGTCATATCGGTGCAAAAGAAACTTTGTACCACTTATGGTTAGAAATAGGACTAGCTCAATGGACGGGAATGCTCAAATATATGGATGTTTCCCTTACGCCAAAGACAGTATATTCTATATTGTGGTTGTGACTTGTGAATGCTAACCATCTAATATTTTCCTTTGTAATAGTGATTGTTGCCAACCACGTATCAGGTTAATATTTTCCGCACCCCTCCATCCATAATTAATGTCCCTCTTGTAGATGCCCCTCATTAAGAGGACATACAATACCATTCGCACATTATGTTTTGGTATTTTTTTTCTAAATTCCGTTTTAGACTTAAATTTCCTTACGGAAGAGAACAATAAACACACAATGTACAAATCGACCTCCGGTACTCCTTGATGATTATGCCAAGGAATGTCGAAAACAAGTTAGGATAACGAGATGTAGTTCCGGCGAGATGGGCAAGTAAAAGTACTAGACCAAAATCGAGTCTTTGCCTAGCGGTTATCCAATTGTTCATACCACAACCCTCCTCCCTCTACGGTCGCCACCGCTGAAATAGACACCAAGTTAAAATTTCACGGGGAGGTACAATGTATTCAACTAACAAGTAACCATCAAACCGAACTTTCCCATACCAAATGATAGATATGTCATATACTAGCTCAACATGTAGCATTGGAGTGTCAATAACTAACTAAAATGTCCCATTGCATATCAACATCAACACCCAATCCTAAGTATATATACTCAATGTTGATCATTACAATTTCAACGAGTTGATAAATAAATCGAAAAGGATTTGATGAAAGGCATTACCTATTTTCAATGATGTCTTTGTCGATCAACGTGAGACTTGCTATATTTCATGGTCTTTGCACGTGTCTCGGTATACTCGCATGAAGATAAAGTACCGGCAACGGCTTACGTATGATCCCGGTAACATTTCGGTAAAACCTTCTGTGGCGAACTCTCTTAAAAGCCACAAAAATATTAACGAGGTTGTCAAACAAGATGAAGAATAGTAAAACAACCGAAAATGGCAATGACATGCCTTGGCAACCACTTGGACAAGATCTTGAGATAGGATTACAAGAGTTTCTATCACACCGCATTCGCTACATTGGCATCACGATTCCCCTTCTTCGTCATCCTTGCTTTCTTCAATACAATAGCTAGAGAAAAACATGATAAAGTATAACACAATGAATCCCTAGAGCTGGAAAACATAACACGATAAAGTATAAAACAATGAATCCCTAAATTTGGAAAGCATGGTTTATTATAATAACGAAAGATCCAAAATCGATCATAACATGCGCCACAAACTTATTAGGCAAAGTTGATTTTTATGTTCATGAAAATCGTGATCCAATATTAGGCAAAGTATAAGACAAAGAGCAAGTCCAAATCGTAGATAAGTTTCACATACTCAATCCTCGTAGTTACGCATTTCAAGGAAGAAGCGTAAAGCATATCTTGAAGCGTAATAAGTGAATCATTGTTTTTATTGTAAAACAAACTTCGATAACTTCATCGGGATGACATTTAGAAAGCATATCCTCGGTTAGTCTCTGCATCCAACAATTAAAATGTCATTATCTTATTCAATGTTGGGCAACGCAATCACGTCGAGATCATAAATAGTTTAAATAGGTATTAGGTACCCGAGATGAAAACAAACTTACAAGGAAAAAAATACTTGGTTGACGGCTGGTCAACCCAGAGGTGAAATCATAAATAGTTTGCCCCGCATTAAAAGTTCCATTTCTTGAAAGAAGCCGACAAGTCGAATCATCTTCCAAACTTTTCCTTTAATTAAGGATCGATCTTGAACTTCTCAAACATAAACCAAATACATCGAAATACCCTTTACTTAAGAATCTCTGTCTAGTTGCCATTTTAAACATAGATTTGAACCGAAATCATATTGGTTATATGGGTGCCATATGGAGTGACCGATATCAAAATTTAAAAGAAACGGGTAAGTTTGGTTTTGGAAAAGCCAGGACAATGGTGCACACCCATCAAGCGAGGGCACCCCAACAAACAATTTAGCCTAAAGCATCCATGTTTCAATCTTAATTAATTAAGAAGCAACAAATTTTCAAGACTAACCACTTTAATAAAATTGAGGAAAAGACATCTCAATTGAGGAAAAATGAAAAATGCAATTACTTTTACGGAAAGACATCTCAATTGAGGAAAAGACAAATAATTGATATTTGCGAACTTTTGTGCAAAGTTTAACTTGAATTAGGCAAAGAAGATCTATTTTCCCTTTCTTTCTCTTTTCCTGTTGCTTAAACTTGTTTCGATGTATTGGTGGGCTTCCATTATTCTTTAAGTTTAAAGATTATTGAATAAACAGAACTATGTGCCCAAGTGGTAGTATATGCAATGATAAATATCAAAAATAATCTAGAAAGCAAAAAATTGCAAAAGATGTCTGCATACCTTACGGAAAACTTGAATCTGGGGCCATCATTTTCGGATGCATTCGGTTCTGCTTCACCTTTTCCAACCCCTTGATAATAGCTTGCATTTCTTACGCTAAATACTTCAATTGTATCGCAAGGAGGCCATTCCGTTTAACCGGTTTCTACGAATATACATTATGAGTCTCAAAGTTATAGATAGAAAGCAAACCTTTGTGGATGCTTTAGGCTAACAAGATCCTCGTGGAAGTCAAATAGGGTGGTGACTTCGCGCGAGGACTGGAACGGAGAAAAACAGTCCAGTTATTTAAAAAAACTCTCGACTCAATAAATACAAAAAGCTGTCAAAAGTGAAAAGAAACATGGGAGTAATTGGAAAGAAAAACAGTACTAAACAAAGAACCACAAGAACCAAGAATGTTTGAATTCAAAAACACAATATCTACATTAACTAAGCAAGTGGTATGGCACTTTCATCACCTACTAAACCAAATGCGAGCAACCATATGAGACAAGGTAGATGTCACTATCACTACAACAAAAAGACTTTTAACAACGCCAATAGTTTGCCTATATATACATGCATTCATTCGGTTAATGGTCAACAAAATACAAAATACAAGTATATAAAAGAACTTCAAAGCTTACCATGAGCATAAAAAATGGAACCTAATGGAATCTGGCCAAAATAAGCTCATACCTACAGGCAGTTTAAGGTAATAAGCTCTATCTCCCGTTATCTTAGTTGTGAACTTAGCATCAGTATTTTTCCTACTTTCGTCGTCTTCTTTTACATCAATAAACTCTTCATATCTGTCTTTTCCTGCTTTCGGACTCATTAGCACTACTAACATCTCCCCCCATCAAAGTCTGACCTTGAGCACCAACATATATACGAACCCGAGTCTTTCATGTTGGTGAAGAGTACAAAAGCATGAAAGACAAATACACGGTGAGTATATACTCACCGGGTTTTGTCTTTCATGCTCTTTTGCTCAAGGTCGGGTGATGGAAGGAGATGCTAGTATTGCTAATGAGTCTCAAAGAAAGATCTGAAGAGTTTACATGCTCTTGAGGAAGACCAACGTAGGAAAATGCGATGCTAAGTTCACGATAAGGGAGATAGAGCTTATTACCTTAAACTACGACAGTAAGTGAACTCCTTTCCCCTCCTCTTGCGGTCACTTTCGTAGAAGAAGATGAGCGATTCCATACATGGGAGCATAGACCAGCTCATACCTGTAAAATAAAATAAAACGAGCAAATAATATTAGAAAGAAAAAAGGAAATGAAGGGTCTTATGCCTAGGAATAAAAAGTTAACAAGAAAAAGGAAATGAATGGTCTTATTACCTTAAAGCTGGCTGGTAAGTGAACTCCTTTCCCCTCCTCCTTTATCCGGGCTTGGGACCGGCAATGCAATGCTATATATAGCAATTACATTGGCGGAGTTAAAAGGGTTAGTTACCTAAGTGGTGCATGCATCTTTAAAAAGCAATTTATAAAATGACCAAAGCAATAATATCGGGTTCAATTAACATTGCCCATATTCATATTCCCAAGCTTTACAGTAACTTTTGCAATCGAACTATAAGAGTCAGAGTAGCTCCTACACAAAAATCTACCCGTTTCACGAAACATAAAACCCTTCACCTCCAATACAAAAGAAGTGAGAAGTGTGAAGTTATGCAAAATACCACTCTATCCTTAATATACTTGTGTATTTACCAAAAGCTAAGATCTTATGGTATACCAAAAGCTAAGATCTTATGGTATATCTAAGATCTTATGATATACTAACCATGAACTATATACTTGTGTATTTACCAAAAGCTAAGATCTTATGGTATACCAAAAGCTAAGATCTTATGGTATAGCTAAGATCTTATGATATACTAACCATGAACTATGTACAAGCATTTCGATCCTCGATCAACTTGGCAACCAACTCTTCTAATTTTTAATCTTGTCATCTTGAGATTTTAGCTTCACGGCTTGAGATTTTAGCTCCTCGTCTTGAGATTTTAGTTGCTCTTGTTGTGTCGGACAAGCGACTCCAACTCTTCATGTATTCTAGAAGAGGATCCCGAAGTGAGTTGGACTTCTCGGCCTAGGGCCGAACCCAAGACCTGCTATGCGTCCGGACCTCTTGCGGAGGTCTCGGCGATATCATCGGCGCCATTTACGGATATGACTCCTTCACACATTGCATATTCTTACGCAAGTAGCAATACCATTAATATAATAATTATTCTAAAAGAAATATACTACTTCAAATAGGAATGATAGACCATAAATGGAAGAAATTAAAATAGTAAAGACCAAACATAATAATTTTTGTACTTACATAATTCTCCTTTCTTGATTCGGACTTGAAATCATTCATTTTAGGGCCCCATAACATTTTCCATAAAATTCTACTCGGTCGGGGTTCCCTGTCATTTCAAATTCAACTATTTTAGTGTCTCATACGAATAAAGAACAAATGGCAATATGAGAGAAAATGGGTACCATTTCGTTACGGGCTACCACATATGACATGGAGCCCATCACGTGGTTTAGATTATTCTTGGCTCTGTTTTTGGCATTCTTGAAACATTTTTGCTGCATTTAAAATAAATAAATAACTGACCATGGCAAAAGACATTAAAAACAAACCTCGATATTGTGAAATAGTAATAAACAATTTACGGAAAGTGAAAGATTTCTAATATAAACCATGGCAAAAAGTCAAAAGAAAAAAATTAAAACATACGATACTCCTCATCCGACCACCTATCACAACGACTTTCCCAATCTTTTACCTCCACCCTTCGGGAGGATTATGTCGTGCCTCTGCATATGACATTCCATCCTCAATCAACTTTTCCACTTTTTATGAAGCACGCACACATGGTCCCTTAAACGGCTAGCAAGAATCGTATCTATACACCTTTTACGTGCGGGCCATCTTCAATCAAATTAAATCTATCTGTTAAAAGTAAAGTGAAGAATAGCTTTATAAAAAATAAAAAGAAGATATATTCATAAGAAAAGTAAAAACTTCTTTCATAATCAAAATGTATACCTTGATCCTCTCATAGATAGCGGCCTTTTCGGTCGTCGAGTTTCTTGAAAGAAAACGTTCCACTAGGAATGGAGCTTGAGCAATGATTCCAAGTTCATTAGAGAACTTCGCGATACTACCCTATTAATAGGCCTACCTTTTGATTCGGGAATATGGACAGGAATCTTGCCAAATGCTTTCAAGTACCTATCCATTCCTTTGCCTTTTGTTTTCCTCGTGTTACTAGCAATTAATTAAAGCAAATTAAAGGAAATCAAAGTGTGAGATAAAAATATTTCTATTTTATGACAGTTAAGAGTGCCTTGCATATTCCAAGGTGGCTGCAATTTAAGTGTGTAGCGGGACTATCCAGAAAAGTCCACGAATACATAACGGTATGATGTAGGCAAAAATCATTACAACGGTGACTTTAAGTGTTAGAATGTGTAGCGAGATTGTCCAAAAAGTCCACGAATACAAGTGGCAAGTGTAAAGAAGAATGAAAAGATTACAACGGTGACTTTAAGTGTTAGAATGTGTAGCGGGGATTGTCCAAAACAGTCCACGAATACAAGTAGCAAGTGTAAAGAAGTTTAATCAAATTACAACGGTGACTTTAAGTGCTAGAATGTGAAAATAGTAAAGCCACTTCCAGACTTGTGGCTAAATTGCAACTGTTGACTTTAAAGAACTCCTTAACTTTTGACTTCCGGACAAGTGGTGTATGGAATGGTCCTTAGTTAATTTTCACCAAACTTTTTCTCAAACCACCTTAACTTTACAAGAACATGACACCCATGACCATTTATAGTCTCACTTTTACAACATTTAAGATTCAGCAATTTAACATTTATAAAGAACACATGTCTCGTAAAGTACTTGACAACAAATTAGAGTGACATAATAAGTAGCACTTTTGCACACCAATTTAGAAAAAGTGTTTGAAGGGTCTATGATGGTCTTATAATACTTTAGAAGTACTCCTTGGAGACCAATAATCTATCCATAAACCGAGTGCCTATTTTTCAATTAAGAAAAACAAGATGAGCATATATTGTTATTAAATTCAAATAATGCAAAATCATTAGACCAAAGAGCCCAAATGTGGCTATCTAATAGTTGTGTGATCCAAAAAAAAATCAAGCTGTCAAAAGGAAGAAACAAGTATTTGTAGCATCCAAGCTCACAATGAAAGGTCTACGGTAAGCTACCCCAATTCGGAAAAAAACTAGGGCGATCTACGGTAAGTTCTTTGATGGGAAGCTTCCATCGAAAAACTTAAATTATGTTGCCACTTTTATCATGTTTTCATTAAACGAAGATCGATAAGCATTTTTATGTTTACCGTGAATGTCGGACACTTCATTTTGGGGTTCGGCGGCTACACGGTGTATCTTGAGCTGAAGTGGCGAGATTGAAGTGGATTGGTTTGCGAGGAACTTCCACGATTTTCTTGAATTTGTTCACGAAGGCCTGCTATGGATGTTGGTGTTTTAGACCACTTTCCAGAGCCATTCGAAACAATTGCTAAAACAATATAGTTAATGACTAAAAATATCATCACTCATGACATGAAAAGACAATAGTTAAAATAAGTACCAAAACAAATAAGGAACAATCATCAAATTTATATTAAGAAAATTAGCACCATCCAAGAAAGATACAAACTTCATTAACTTATACAATGTTTTAAATTCCAAAAATTATCAAAATTAAATAAGTCACACCATTACTATAATGGATCCAAGTCGCTATCATTGTCACTACATTGACCCTCTTCCTCTTCTTCTTCTTCTTCCTCTTCATTGCAATATTCAGCAAGTGTATCATCCTCTTCAAATTCCATTTCATCATCATCTTCCTCTTTATCATGTACAATTGCACGATGGATAGCCAATGGCTCAATATCTTTCCTACATAAAGCGATAGATTCGGCATCTTGATCGATTGCACGATCCTTCGTATCATCCTTGAGTCATCCTCTTGGTATACATCCACGGAGGAAGGTAATTCATCAATATCCACAGATTCATTTTCCGGAATATCCCATAAGTGTCTATGTTTAAACTTTTGCACAACTTGCCAGTTTTTTCCTAACTTGGTGTCATTAAGATAAAAAACTTGTTGTACTTGACTAGCTAGTACGTAAGGATCATCCTTGTACCACCTTCCACTAACATTAATACTTGTGAAGTAAGCATCCCTGCGTATTCCTGATTTAGAGTTAGTATTGAACCACTCGCACTTGAACAAAACAGGGACGCTTTCCTTTGATGTAGACTAATTCAATCACCTCGATCAAGACACCATAGTAGTCAATCGAGTCCCCTCATGGTCACCTTGCACGCTAACTCCACTATTTTGACTTAAATGACGATTATCACGCTCCTTTACATGGAATCTTACATTATTGACTATGCAAGATTTGTATGTACTTCCACGCTCAAGAGGCCCACATGCGAGTATGTATAACAACTCCGTAGCTTCTTCCGGTTTGTGCTTATAAGAATTCATCATCTAAAGATCAATTAAAAAAATAGTTAGGATCTATCTTAAGATAATTTATACTAAAATTATTAAAAAATAATCATAAACTTACACGTCTTTTAAACCGGCCAGGGAACTCATCTCGATGTCTTCTTTCCAAATCCAAAGTACTCGTAGCTTCCAGTTCTTTCTTGTGTTCACTAAATACCAAAATTGATGCTAGTTGTGAAAACATAAACTTTAGATTAATTATTCATAACAAATTTTAGCAATTTTTATATTTGAACTTACTTCATAAATTTATGCACATCTTCACGGTTGTCTAGGATGTACCAATGCATCTTACGGAGCTCCTTTGGATCTATAAAATCAAAATTTGCAGCACCAAAGGGCGAACACTTTGGCAAAATGGAGATTGTTCATCTCCTTCCTCTAAATGTCCTCCATCATAATTACGTTCCTCTCTATCAAACTTGGTTTCAATGCCATGAAGATACATCGAACAAAAGGTCGGACATTCATTAGCTCTATACCCTCGGCAATTGAACCTTCGGGACGAGCTTTATTGGTTACATATTTCTTAGTTGTGCCAAGGTTCCTTTCAATTGGATACATCCACCGAAAATAAAGCGGCCCACCAAGTATGGCTTCCGTGGCAAGTGAATAGCTAAATGAACCATAATGTCAAAGAATCTTTGGTGGAAAAATCTTTTCTAACTTACATAAGATAATCACAATATCCTTCTCCATTCTCTCGAGCTCTTTCACTTCCAACGTCTTGCAACATAATGATTTGAAAAACTCTCCAAACTCCACTAATGCATTATGAACCTCACTACTCAAGAATCCACGCATTCCAACGAAGTAGTCGTTGTAACATAACATGACAATCATGGCTTTTCATTCCGGATACTTTTGCTTCATCAACATTCACACACCTTGATATATTTGACGCGTACCCATCGGAAACTTATTTCAAAAATTTACGAATTCTTTTCTCTCTTGCTTTGTAAGTGTGTAACTTGCGGGGCATCATATATGACTTACCATCGGCACTTGGCTTTAAATGTAATTCACTCCTTATCTTCATGTCGGCCAAATCTGTCTAGCCTTGATTGTGTCCTTTGTTTTCCCCTCAATATCAAGAAGTGTTCCTATCAAATTATCACAAACATTTTTCTCGATGTGCATGACATCAAGATTATGTCGCAACATTAGTTTATGCCAATAAGGTAACTCAAAAAAGATGCTCTTCTTTGTCCAATTGAGTTCCTCGTCATTGCGCTTTCTTTTCTTGTTGTTTGGGTGCTTCCACAGGGGTAGAGATGGAACTTTGGCGAGTTGCTCTAACACATCATCCCTGTTAACTCACGAGGTTTCATACCTCTTTCAATTTTCCATTGAATATCCTACTTTTTTCCTCCAAGGGTGATTATCATCTAAATATTTACGGTGTCCCATGTAGCAAATCTTACTCCGTAATTTTTGTGAATCTGTGTCCTCATTGCAAGTAGGACAAGCTTTATACCCTTTCGTACTCCAACCAGAAAAATAAGCATAGGCGGGAAAGTCATTTATAGTCCACGAGAACTATAGCATGCAACTTGAAACATGTCCGGTAGATGCATCAATAGTTTGGACACCTTGATACCATAACTCCTTCAACTCATCTATCAATGGTTGCAAAAAACATCAAAGTCTTTTCAGGTGCCTTAGGTCTGGAATGAGCAATGACATTATAAAAATGATTCCTTCATACATTTCCAAGGAGGCAAATTGTATGGGATAAGAATCATGGCCACATACTATATGATGTACTCATGTTCCCATTTGGATTAAAACCATCGCTAGCTATTGCAAACCTTACATTGCGAGGGTCTTCTGAACCAAGAGTACTCCTTATCAAATTCCTTCCATGCAAGTCCATCATGGATGCCTTAACACATTATCTTCATTAACCCGCTTCACTTTATGCCACCGCATATCATCTGCTGTTTTTCTAGAGATAAATAATCTTTGAAGTCGTAAGTTAAGAGGAAAATGACGAAGGATTTTGTGAGGAATTTTCTTACCCTTACCATCATTAATCCGCCATCTAGACTCACCACATACGGGACATTCCTCTTTATCTTTATCCGCCTTCCAAAAAGTGCACAATCATACTTGCAAACATGGATTTGAGTATAACCCAACCCTAATTCACGCAATATGCTCCTTGCCTCATAATGCGACTTCGGAAACTTGGAGCAGTTGGAAAATACACCTTCGAGAATGTCCGTAACATAGTGAATGACTTGTTGCTCCACTTGTTTAGCACCTTCACATGAAGTAACTTAATGAGAAACGTCAACATTGTGTAGGTTGTACGGCCGGATACAATTCAGTCGACATCCTTCACAACTTCTCCAAACTTTTTATCCCATGTTCACGTATATTCTCACTACTACGATTATCATCATGCCCAAGTATCATCTTCCATTAGAGATCCCCTTTGTAAGTCCTCAAACATTTCCTCAATTTCATCGTCTTCTTTAACTTCATCCCTATTCGCTTCACTCTTTTCGGTAACATCTGACTATTCAAATATGATTCCCATGATGTACCCAAACTTTGTAGTTCAAGTTAATCCCATTTTCATATAGGTGATCCGTAACAAAGTGTGGAGGTTGTCGATCCACGTTCGGGCATTTCACACAAGGACACAACATGGTACGGTTTTCACCTAAATTTGCATATGCCAATGCCATGAAGCTATTAACACCGACTATGTACTCTTTACTAAATCTATTACGAATGGACATCCGGCTTTTATCCATAGTTCCTACAAAACAAATCTATGACATGAGACAAAAATCATAAAAACCATGTCTCAAAATTAGAGCAAAATTCCAATTAATCATCACAAAACCAAACCTAAGAAGTAAATAAATAAATAAATAAAACACAACCAAAGATATTTTGCTACAAACACAACACGAGGCATAATCAAAAGCAATTACTTAAGGCTAACAAGGTTTTCGCCCTGCTCCCATAAAACACATAAAGAGGCACCAAATTAGGATGCCTAATTGAACCCAACAAGATCAACCCGAAAGAAGATAGATGATGACCTTTGTTGAGCTGCGAAATTCTCTCGAAAGACCGGTTAGCTAACATTCTCACTAAGGCGGTTTCATTGATCTTTGATATTGTCCTTTTAGAAAAGGCGGCAAATCAGTTAGTGCAGATCTCAAGTTAATCTTAGGTACTTCTAAATGTGGTGACTCTAAGTTGCTGAATTATGTCCTGCATCTTATTAAAAGATTATCCTTATCTTAGTTCTGAATTATGTACTTCTAAATGTGGTGACTCTAAGTTGCGGATCTCAAGTTAATTATACGGTGGCCACCTTGGATTCATTCCACGATGCCCGAATGTTCCTAAAAAGCTTTCAATTTCTTTTGGCGCATCCGATTTAAAGAAAAGTGACATGTAGCTTTGGAACAAAACTAATGGTAACAAAGGAACGAAGGGAAGAGACACTATCCTTTGGATGAATAAAGAGTTCTATTCTGGTAGTGACAATTCGAATGCATAAATATGACTAAACATTAATTCGGACACTTAGCACATAGACAAACATAATTAATCAAAAACACGGTCAAACATAATTTCTCTTTATCCATAATTGAAAAAAGTAATTTGTTCATAGGATGTACACAAATTAAAGCTGTAAAAATATAAGATCGGCTTGATCATTGACTATGATTACGAACAAAATTTAAGCATGAATTTTTATAAACGGAAAACTAAAACATTTACCAAAAAACATTATAATCCCTCCATCAAGAATGTTTTCAAATGAAAATTTAAAATTTCTCTTCAATTTTTTCTAAATCTTTGTGAATTTGAAAAATATATAAAAATATAAGTCGAATTTCATTTAATAAACAATCAATAAGATGGATTATTTATGATATTGTAATGTACTTAGTTTTGAATAGCTTGTCAAAACAGATCAATTCTTAAATTTGAAAAATATGTCATCTTAGACTCGGGATTATAAAAGACAGTGAAATACACAAAGCATTGTACAACATCAAAGGTTTATGCATATATAGACTCCAAGAGGCTATTAAACAAGATATAGCTCTCGGATCTAAATTTAAAACAAATCCAAAACTTATCAAGATCTATATAGCATACAAGCGAATCTACATCGAATAATAGAAGAAACTTGCAATTTAACTCAAAACATGAATCAAGCGCACCAACATAAACTAAACATCTCAAAATCTGTGAAAATAACATACATATATAATCGAAAGGTTTTGCGAAGTGATACTGTTCAAAGATTCTGAAGTTGATGTACTCTTCTTTCAATTTCTTCTAATTTTAAACGCTTCTCTTCACTTGATTTTAGGGCTTGCGTACTTCCTTTCGAATCATCGCTCGTTGTCTTTACGAAGACAAATTATAAATATGAAAAGTTATCCATAAGAGAGAGAAGAGCATAACTTGTCATTTTCAAAAGCCACTCATTTTCAAATGCGGAGGGTACATAACCAAATTACTAATAGCTTGCACATATTAATAAGATTTCCACCCTCTTCCCATGTAGAGGAAGGCAAAATGTCTAGGGTAATTTATACGGTAGACACACACCACTAATTTCGAGAAGTTATATACGAGACCCTACTGAGACCGGCATTCATTTTCAATGTTTATATGTAGTACCGGCTCTCATAACCACGCAAAGAAACCCGGGGAGAAAAAGGCCCGAAAAATAGACTTTGGGCAAGAGGAGAAATGTATAACCAAAATATTTCAAGATGGAATAGAAGCAAGTTCAAAGGAACTTGAAACAAATGCGATCTTGAAAAGATGTAGCGAGTCATTTACTCAGCAAACAAACTTTTAATTAACTTGCATCTTATAAGGTTTGAACACCCAACCTCTCTCTAATAAGAGGTGAGCAGTAGTAAAATGTGTAATTCCTCCGTTCCTAAAATAAAGTCTTGTTTGAGTGGTACACAGATTAAGAAAAGTTAATTGACTCTAATTATATATACTAGTATGGTTTGTATTTTCCGATGATGCCCATGTGGGAGTGGAACCCATCAACAAAGTAGGATGCAAATTAATGGTAAAATGGTAATTTAACAACCAAAAAGGAAAGATTAGCGAGTGGACATTCTTTTGGGAACGGCCCAAAAGGACTAATGGACTCTTTTTAGAAACGGAGGAAGTAGTTAAGCTGGAGGGAGTACCTAGGATATATGACAAAGGTAACACGATTATCTTCTTAAAGACCAATTTGCTCTAATAGAATAGTAATGTCATTCAAGTTTAGGATGAAATAGAGAACAATAGGTTGGGCCGTCAGTCACATAACCTAGACCAATTCACCACACCAATGATCACACACCAATGATCACACAGAACATGAAACAAAAATATACATATACATCAAATAGTCAAGAGGTAATAGTATTCCATTTTCTAAGTCCTATTTTACCAAGATACTACTGCTCAGTAGTTTGTTCAAGCAGATAGGGTTTAACCAAGACTTAAAACAGTTAAGTCTATGAGGTTGATCGCCTGCTAAAGTTCATTGACCCTTTCCCCTCTCTATCAAAGTCATTTATCTACTCAATTCAACCATATCTTAGTCAATCAACAATAACATGTAATACAGAGGAGGGCAGATGATAAAGGAAAATGCTGTTAAAATAAGTAAATAATAACTTCACACACTCATTTAATGTGACTCTTAACTTGAGATTCTGAAATTAACTCTCATTGTTTTCACGTAGATAAATGTAGCCAACACCACATTCAGTAAGATGTTGCTATTGTCAGTCTTCGATAAGAAAGTCTACTATACTAAATTACATAATGAATTTTTATAAAGTATAAACTGCATCACCAGGTATTCCAAATTGACCGATCCAATCACTCATTGAGCATGATTCTTGTTAAAGAGCAAAGTGCTCCGAACAGAACATTTTGTTTCTTCAAACTAGATGAAACGATATATGTAGTCAACCATATTAAGTAAGGTGTTGGATATTTCACTGTCCACTTGCACAGAGAAATTCAATATGGCAAAAGTGACATATTTATGGAATATTTAAATTCCACTGACATGAAAAAGAATAAAGATTGACCACTTCTCAATTAACTGTCCCCCCCAGCCAAAAACAAAATGAAACTATAATACCCCAGGTTTTTCTCTTTGTCTCAAATCTCAACCATCCCGATCAAAAGTTAAGTATTATTGCAGTTGGAAAGACAATGAAACATGTATCTTCTTTCTTACTTTTTGGCAAACTTCTGTTCCTGTTTAGACAACTTATTCCAAAGCTCGGGAGTTTTTTGGATGTGAAACATGTATTTCTCAATCTGCAATTGAGATTCAGTTACCATAAAGTAAAGATATGAATAATAAGGGTGGTCAAGAGGTTGTAGGGCAACCCTCAATGATTGGTTTTCAATTCAGTAGGTTCTTTGACAAACCACATGGGCTATCCAAACAAGCTTGATGACTAAATTAGCTCGGTTTTCCTTTCGACTGCTTTCAAAGCTGCATTTGGAAGTCCGATGGGAGTGAATCATGCTCTCTTGGTTCCATTATATATGCTACTTTAAACAGGTATTAAGATGCGACCATTTTGTCATCAACAGGAAGAAATGTTTTTCCATTTTAGTGTAAGAACTCCATCTTGCTAAAGGATGGAACTTCGCTTAAAAACCACATCACAAAAATGACCCAAATTTGAACACAATCGGGTAATACCGAAATGCAGAACTACATACAAAGTCTACCTTTTGGAGACGAGTCCTTAGATATGACCTTAAGAGAAACAATGTCTGTCCAAGTCCATACGATAAAGAGACACGGTTAGCGGATCACCACCATTCTTTGTGAACTCTTCCACGGTTTCTTCTGAACATAACTTGAATTAGCAAAACAGTATGAGTTTACTTTGTTGTAAAATACGGGATGCAACAACTTGTCTTAAGGTATCTACAAGTACCTAACTCAACAATTTAGTAGCACTTTAACAAAAAAACAAATAATAATTTAACTTTTCAATGAAGAATGTAGATATGGAAAAGGGCGAATAAAACTCGGGTCAAGCAACATTTCATTTATCGCTAGGTCTAGACACAGTGAGAATGAAACAGAGAAGAATTATAGGATGACTGTCAAAGACGGTTCTAGCCAAGTGAGAAACCTAACAAGTTTTAACAGGCGAATTGAGATAAAAAAATAAGTATATGCTAAATTCGAGTGTAACTTATGGTGGTGCAAACGGAGCATATTATACTTCATCTACAACAAAAGGTCGGGAGTGATGGGGTAAGTAATATTTCTTCTTAAAATGGGAATTTTGCTTTTGATGTATTCCTCATATTGGTATGTGGTGATCGGTTGACATTTGAGGAACACAAAGAAGGCGATTCGGCTACGGGTCAAGCGGCTCATAGGCTTTCCAAAGGGATTCACAATAAGGAATCATTTTTCTACTATTACGTAACTCCATTGCATCATACTCTTGATATTGTCATATCTTGGGCAATTGTATATTCACTAAACGGATATAGTGGGTTACTAATTTTTTATTTTTAATTTTTCCTTTTTTCTTAATTAAGTCAATGAGCAAAATCGCTTGTGACGTTAGGGTCATACGGTTTCAAGAAAACTTAATTCGGATGGTAGGGTGGATACAATGCGGACATTGCACAACATTAACAAAGGTATGTTTGTCTCGTATATTATTATGCATCTCGGAAGATCGAATAGTGATTGACCAAATGTCATGAATCGGATTTTTCTTATCGGATGAGATTTCGGCTTTGAAGAAGCTTGGAATGGAAAGGCTCAAAAGCATTTGCTGGTGGGTGGGGAGTTATTGGCCACGAAGGTTAGTTCTGATTGCGTATGGCTTAACATTTTTGAGTTCTTTAAGTTACTATTATGTCTTCAAATCCTTTCCTCTGGTTATCTTGGTCTTGTTGTCTTCCTTGTAAATGAAGTTAATCGATTTTCTTAACTTAATGCCATGTTGTTTTGAATCTTTAGAAGGGGCCTTTAGTGTCCTAGTGCTCTGATCGCATAATAATCTTGTTATCATGCCGGTGAGTAGAGTGGTTCATTTTGGTCCATTGCAATTAAGCACCACGAGGTTTAGTAATTCATTGATCAACTCGGTGTGTTTATGGGCTTGCAAATATAGTGCGGTAACACTAAAATTATATAGCTTCATATACCCCTTCAATTGATGTTTGCACCCCAAAGAGAAAAGAAAAAGAAAAGATGCTTTTTCCACCTTAAGTGTGGGTAAATCATAGATTGACTCTTGCTTGCTTTGGGATGTACGATTTCGTTGGCGATCAGAGAATCTATCGGTTGCATAATCTGTTTTTGGCCCTGTATGGGCTAAGATTTGGAGAAGGCCGGGTGGGGTGGGGGTGGATGGTATTTTCAACCAATCATGCGGCGAGAATAAGAACACAAGGGGGAGGGTTGGGTGGTGTTGTTGTATAGTCTCTTTAAATCAATAGAGTAATGTGAAAGAGTTCTTGCAGCAAAATAAAAACACAAATCCTTTGCTAGCCTACTGAATTTTGAAAAAATTATCCTTGGTTTTAACACAAGATAATCGCTAAAGTCAATTCACTCAACCAAGCTGTTAATGCAAGTCACTCATCGGCGATGGTTCTAATCTAGACATGTTATTGCACGAAAAAATGTCAATCACTTCTTTGTGCATAATGAATGACGGTTTATAAAGTAATATAAGCGGTTTTAAGCAATGAGTAAGATTGAGACAGATTTAGAGTGGTTCACGAGACTTCTCCTAAATCTACTTTTTTCTTTCACTTGGAAGAAGTTTCTGTGTTGTATTTGTAATTTAAATTAAGGTTTATAAGCTTCTATGCAAAAATGTTTAACTTGCACGAATTTACGTAGCCACTTGCTTGTAGTATTGAGTGTCGAATGCTTACTCGGTATTCTTGACTCTGTATTGTCTGTATGTCTAGATTGTGTATTGATTCCCAGATGCAAATATTTTTTTTGCACTCGGGAAAATCTTAATATAGCTGCTTCATACATGCTCATAACTTGCAGAATTTTGATTTGATATTGAACTATTGCATTTCAGAACTAGAATCCAGTAATTCTAATCTTGATTTCTGCTGCTTGATTGGAAATGAAGATTTTCCTGAATCTTTCCTTTTCTGAACTACCTTCAACCATCCATGATAGCATAACACAATAAACACAATAAACACGACAAGGCACAACTTGCACAATCTTCCAGAGGCTACTTCTTGTTGAAGCACCAATATCATATTATTAGTCTTATTCTATTGTAGTTAGCTACAGCCTACAGGTATAGCAATAACTCCACAAAAGAACATAAGAAAAAAAATCAGCAATTGAACTTGAATAGTAATGTCATTCAAGTTTAGGGAAATGCTGGATATTAATAGGGAAAATGACACAAGAAGCTCAGGCAGGCAAAGCATAAGCCGCGTTTCTAAAGACCAAATCAAAATTGAGAGTAGATGCATACATAGAGTTCATAGACACACACACCAGCCAGCAATTGAACTTGAATAGTAATGTCATTCAAGTCCTAATTAGTCCTAATTGAACTCTAGTGCAAAATCACCCAAATACAACAGTAAAGCACACATAAGAAGAAAAGGAGATTACACAAGAATTGCGCCAACCAACCAAATTGAGAATAAAACCCTAGAATTAACTCTGTTATTGTGGAATTAGAATTAAAGATCAATGCCAACAATAATTAAAAGATTAAAATTCTGTATGCGTGCATATGATCTGTATGCGTGCATATGTGTGTGTGTGTGTTGAGCGAGAGAGAGACAGAGACAGAGAGGGGGAGAGAGATGCAAGAAGGAGGGAGGCGAACCTAGCTGCAAAAGGAAAGCCTGCGCTCTCAAAGTTTGATCCGGGATAGTAGGCAATGGTTCTCAAAGCTGAGGGCTCAACCGGCGGCTTCTATTAGGAAGGCGGCGCAAAGTAGGCTCGAGGGCGGCCGGAGCTATGTCGCGCGGAGGAGCTGCGGTTGTGACGGCGGTGGCAAATTGAGAGAGGTGAGATGGAGACGGTGAAAGAGGTGATCGTTTGGGTTTTGAGTGAGAAAGAGACGATGGTGCTCTGATTTGTACTTTTTTGATCGATTTTTCCCTTTTATCTCCGTGATTAAAAGTATGTTTTGCGATGAAATCAACAGCAGCTGAATAGTACCCTTTATCGATGGACTTATTCCGTCGACGATGAGCTTCATTTCGTCGCTAATCTAATTAAACCCATTCCCGCGCGCGCCGAAGAAAGTGCGCCCAATTTTTCAGCCTTCATTTGCCTACAAAAGAAAGGGGTTCGTCGCTAATGAACCACATTTGCCGACGAAATTAATTTTGTTGCCCAATAATTACGTATTAACTACAAAATTATAATTTTGTAGTAAAAACACATATTTTTGCTACGAATTTAATTTTGTAGACAAAAAGTCGTAGCAAATTCATCATTTTCTTGTAGTGTAAGGACATCAATGATGAATTTGTCTTCCTTCAATGAAAAGCCTCGGTGAGCAGAATCAAAGAACCCATGCTCGTATTAGAACGGTGCTTCAACAACTATGAGCGGCGTTCAAAGAGTTTAATGAGGAAGCCGACTCCAAATCTCTTAACACTTTGGGTTACACTTATAAGCCGTATTTTGAATAATTATTCTTTTGTCATGCTTATTAAGTCTCATTTGTATTATTGGATTTCTAGAGCTATTTTTGCTCACAAATGTTGCTAATTTTCTCTATGAGTACTTTAATGGGAACTCATATGACGAAAAAGGTCAAACATGCAACATTACTCTCCATGAGATAGTAACATGGCTGCGATTCATGAAGGATCACGATCACCCATGAGAATTTACTCATGTCCTTCACGACTCAAGGTCAAAATCCTCACTTTGGACTACATAACTATGAGGTGAATAATCCGATAAGTCCAAAGGAATTGATAAATACCTCTCATGCATACCACAACAAGGTTAGCTATTTGCTTTCTAATGACACGTGCTCATGTCTGCCGAACTAATATGCTCATACATATCATCGACAATAATGCATAATAACTGTCCTCTTGCACTTTTATTGATATACATTGATTGTATGACTGTTTTATGCAAATGGTTTTTCAAAAACTAATCGCATTTTTCTTATCGGCGATTTCAAATGTTTTTCTAAAAACCCAGGTTGGCCGATTTCCATATCTGCTAACCAACACTTCATAAGCTCGGTTTTATGTGCTGACTTATAGGAGTAAAAATCCTTTAATGACCCACTCTCTCAAGTCAATTAAAGGTGGAGGCACACTTTTCGAAGTTTGATTGCTGATTAAAGTTAAGACTATTTTCAAAATCTTGGAAAACGACAAGACAGGTCAACATCAATCCTTACCAAGAATCTTGAGAATATCTAGACTTCAGCCTATCCCGCCAGGCGTGATTAGAAGGACAACTCAATAGTAATGCTCCATTATTGAGCACCCTTCAATCTAACCTCCGTGAGTATAAGTAGAGTTCCTTCTTCATCCAATCTCTACTATGACAAAACTCACAAACTGCCTATAGATTACACTAGACACAAATCGATGATTCAAAATCTCACAAATGTTACTAAATCCAAGTCCTAAGATTGGATCAAGTCAATTCCTCAACAACGGGGTATGATTTCTTCATATTCATTCAGAGTTGTTTCGATTTTATTTCTGTTACCTCACAAGAGCTAATCTAAATTTCTCTCAATAATGTATTTCCAAACATCTGTGAAAATCATTTTCTAAAAATCCTTTCTTATTCACAGTTTCCAAACATGAGAGAAATTGCATCAAGTCTTGTATATCAGAAATCATTAATTATGGTTCCACAGTCTTGTTGAGAAAACAATTGATAAAGAAATCTTCTTTTGTCTCGTCTGACAATCATAAAAGTTTGCTGTCAAGCATGATTCATATGCTGCAAACCATGATTGTCAGAACACTTAAGAACACTCTTAGTCAATTAGTTTAAAAGGTAAGATAGAAAACCATCAATTAATGCCAGCAAAAGTGATTTCATTCTCTCTTCTAACTTTTAGCTATCAATCTCATTGATAACTCTAAAATGTCTACAGATGAATCACTGGGAAAATCAATTAGCACATACTCATTCCACTTCGAAGTGCTTGCATACGTGTACTTCACGAAAAGATCCCGGAAAGAAATGTCAAATGTATGGAAAACATTTGATATATTGCCATGTGCAACAAGTCTTCGGTTATATGTAGGTATGCCGACCATCACCTCAAAGATGACCGATGAATAATTCGATTCTGAATTAAGTAGCTAATATGGCCGACAAAGATGACGGTGCTAATAGTCGCCGCAATCCCCTAGCCTATCAAAGGGGATTCATGGGCCAAGCAGTACATCTTTGGGCCATCACTCTTCGGTGCTTCCTTAATGACCCGAAGAAGTGAATATGTTACCTCCCAGAGTTGGAGGAGATCAAAAGAACACGGCCATCTTGTCATCCAACTCCTTCTAAATCCTTGATGATGACTCCTCGTCTAAATGTCTAGGATTAGGACCTCTAGGACACAAATTTGTAACATGTATTTCTTTTGAAAATTGAATCATTATGTATTTTTCTCATGTAATCTGCAGTTCAGTCAAAATTCAGTTGTATTGTTCTTGTAATCAGTGATCCTTGCAACATATGTAAAACTACTTAGATTATTGAATACAAGGTCGCAACTTTTTCTCATGCTTATCTACTTGTCCGCATTCCTTTGATAGCATGAACTAATGTGTTTTAAGTATGTTGATCAAACTTATTATTCTTTATTATCTCCATTTTCTTACGTGATTAAAAGAATTGTTCTTAATGAAATGATCACTCTAGAGACACAAACTCTGTGACATCCCATCGGCAAACCATTCTTGAACAAAGCTGCTACATCGAGTTATGGTCTCCTACTCTGCTTAACTTTCATCCTTAGACTCCACGATAATTGCCTTTCTAAATTATATCATTTCACAATGATTAAATTCAAGTTCGCCAAAACCAATAGTCTCAACAAATAGGCGGCTAGCTTTCATGACCTTCATGTCCACCTATCAAGGAATCTGCTATTACTCAATCTCTATCCTTCAAGCTTAAAAGATCAAGACTTCTAGTAAATCTGCTTTGAACAACAGTGTCTGCTGAATCAAATCTTTCAAGACAATACAACAGCACTTTGTGTTCTTAGTAATGACAACTACAAAATCTTGTGTACCTTATGAGATTGTAGTTATAAAGGCTTGATTAGTTATTCCCATTATAATGGCTCAACAGCTAATTGGTATACAGATTGAATTCAAAACACTCTGCTACACCTTATCATGTGATTCTTTGTCAAAAGGATGTAGTTAAATATCTCTAGTAACTCGACCTATGCTCAAGATAGTTAAACATTCAAGAATTCTTAGGAAGACTAAAACATTCAAGAATTCTTAGGAAGACTAATGTTTTCAAATATTAAGTCCTTCCTCAGGAGTGAACAGCCGATATGACCCCTGCTGTATATAGGCTACGTCTCACTCTCTTCAGAACAAGTCTGGTCTACAGATCTCTTCCCTTGATGTAGAATGCCTAGATCTGTTGAACAGAAAGAAGAACGGACATCACTTCAGGTACACCTTCAAAATCTCACCTGATCTATTTAATATTCTTTCTAATCCTTATTAATCTTAAATAGATTGATGTCCTTTATAAATAGAGTCTATTAATTGGTATCAGCTGTTCTTCCCTTTAGCTAATATTAAACACACTACCAATAATAGACATAACAATTGGTATTAGCAGTTCCTACTTTAGCAAATACCAAATACACCCTGCTGATAGTATCCACATTCATTAAAAGACTCATCAAATCTCTCAAAATTGGTATCAGACAATCTTAAGACACACTTCTCTAAAAAACTCCCATGTGTCATGTACAACCATATCATATGGCTTGGACAAGTTATTTTGTCCTCAACTCGTCCTTAAACAAACCTAAGCTGTTCCATTTTAGATTAATTTACTCAAACAATTCGCTTGAAGTAAAATAACCATATTAACTCTAGAAGCGAGTTGTATCCATTAACACTACAATAAAGGCAATCAAATTAATCGATTATGTATTAATTTTAAACTTCTTGTTTGAAAATAATATTAATATACATATCTTCTAGGCGCCTATGTACTAGCCATAATTACACTAAGCATGATGACATAATCCCAAATCGGACTATCATTACTATGTCATTAAATGCACTCACTTCTTTAAGCCCCAAAATGTCTTTTCCCATTCCTCTAATCAAGAAACCCTTTCATCTTCTCAAAAATTCAAAAAGTTGTATAAAATTGGTATCAGTCTCCAACAACAGCATCTGACTTCTGCGTACCTCAAAATTTCTCCACCATTAGAGTCATTTGCATCATGTGTTCACCAAATCTGCCCAGTCCTCCTCATCGACCCATTTCCCACACTGAATGGCGTCATCGTATGATGGTCCTTCTTGCCACTCCTCCTCCTCAAGTGATTCAACGACCTCGTCGAATCTCGCGTCGTGTAAGGACTCGTCTTCGAGACCCCGAACAGTGTATCCAATTTCATCCCTTGGATTCCCACAAGAGACGATACGCTACACGCCCTGCTCCCATCGACTCAAATGCTCACCTTGAGCAACCCTCATCTCGGGAGGAGCTTCAACAAAAACGCCCATTCTGCGTCAAATTCCGGTCAATGTTCCCTTCGATTAGAATCGCGAGACCTTCATCCTCTAACTCTACCTCATTAGGATGACTAGCTAGGTCTCGTTTTATCAAACTAATCTTCTTTTGCTTTATTATGATAAATAGGTAACGTGTTTAATTTTGTGAACATCTGTTTATCTACATTTGCCATTTTCTTTTGAGTTAAGTATTCAAAATTTGTCTGGTGCATACTCGTTCATGCTGCAGGTTCACTTTCTTGATGAAATTCAGCAATATCTAGTAGGCGATTCTATAACTCATCTTTAGATGTATATCTCATGCATCCAACAAAAGTCGCATAAGGCTCAACTATACTTGCTGTTTTAACTAGATATACCTTAAGGAGGAGACTATTTTGAATGCTTTGTACTAAACAATTGGTATCACTACTTAGCGTATCCTATTTACCCCTCCTTTTACAAAATACGACTTGTCTCACTACATTCTTGTAAGATCTCCTTACAAGCAATGGAAACACAATTCCTCACCTCGATATCCTATTATGTATGTCTTATACATGAAAATTGTGCATTATAAGTTATCTCACACTAAGAATGCAAATATGACAAGTGACTTGTATTTTCGATACGTTCTATATTCTCTAGAATTACATCTAATCACTTCACATTTCTAAAAGACAGTATTTAACAAGACCAAACTTCCTTCTCTACTGTCTAAATTCATACCTTATGAATTACCATAAGCTGTTCTCTCTCATATTTAGTTTCTAATACTCCATAATTCAATTGATAACTATCAATCTATCTTTAACTTGTGGCCATTAAGGAGGAGAGATTGTGAAGTAGTAATGGCCCCAAGTAATTGTGAAGTAGTAATGGCCCCAAATAATTGTAGCAAGATTGTGAAGTAGTAATGTGTGATGTAGTAATAACCCCAACTAGTAAGGAGGAGAAAACTAGTAAGGAGGAGAGATTGTGAAAATTGCAAATAATCAATGAACTATTAAGAAGGAGAGATTCTAGTAAGGAGGAGAGATAGACAACTAGAAAGAAAGAGACAACTAGTAAGGAGAAGAGTTTGTGTAACCACCCATACTGAAAATACTATATGACTATTATAGTACGCCGACTATTATGAAACTCTACCTTTCCTTCACAAACTTTTAAAAATCATCGATGAAAATGCTTAATCAATTCGATTAAGAACTAGATGATCTGTTACAAGAATCATCCAATACAAGTATCACACTCTTAAGGCAATATTATCATTTGCCTAACTCTACCTATCCTTCACAAACTTTTAAAAATCATCGATGAAGTTGCTTAATCAATTCGATTAAGAACTAGATGATCACAAGAATCATCCAATACAAGTATCACACTCTTAAGGCAATATTATCATTTGCCTAACAATCATTCGATTATTGCCGTATTTGTTCTTTCATTTATTGAGTCGTAAATACTTAGCAATAGGTGACTATACATATGCTATCGCTATCGCTTGTAAGTTCAACCTAGGGCATGCCTTGATATAAAATGAATATTCGTAATGGCATGTTATTACTAAGGATTGAACAACGCTTTAAAGAGATGTATGTATAAGTCAATTGTAGTAATGGTTCCAAGCAAATAGGAGGAGATTGTTAGGAATATGCACGTGAATCAGTGATATAAATGTATGCATATTCCAACACGTGATTTGCTTGTTCCCATTACAACGCATGTTTCACAAGTGGCTAAAAGGGCCGTCAGGTTAGTGTGGCAACTTGTTGAAACAATGCATAGGTCACTAGACTAGGAAGTCTTTGTACATATCCGAGTCTTTGTCCTACCGAAATGATGACAAACCTTCATATGAATTAAGCTCTTCAAATTGCCGGGACGTGACCATCGGCAGATGTCTCACTAGACATTTCCCTTCGGCTATGATGCCTAAATAGCCATCTCTACATCGAGCAGTTCTATATCGGCGATTCTCGTATCCGCAAAGCACTTCATCGAAAGCTAGAGAAGCTATTTATTCAAGAGGAACATCGTGACCATCGGTTTCTACATCGCGATCTATAATGACAGATCTCGAGATCGGCCAAATCCTCATCGAACAAAGCAGAGCGTAAGATCACGAGATACATCGGTCGTTATTCAACGCACTTCAAGCCAAAATAGATCCGTTACAAGATCATCGACAAATCCAAGATACGCATCGATGTCCGCACCTTCACGTTTATCCAATAGACATTTCCTCTTGAGAATAGTGTTCGCGGTCTTCAAAGCTTCATTTCGAAAAAGGCCAAGCACGGGACGCTGCACTCCGGTCAAAGCTATGATACGTCCAAATCGGTCGGGCGCATCCAGGCTAAGCTCGACACGTCCAACTATGTCCGGCGTATCACGGACCATCTTCAAGACTCAAACCTAACGAAGGTCTTTGCCCAACAAATCCAAAAATGCACTCTATTGCATTATGAGATTGATCACCAACGGGCTTAAACCTATTCAATACACCAACGGTCACCTCTTCTTCTCCGGCTATATAAGAAGACTCTCATCCTCATTTCCAAAGAGAGGAGCACAAGAATATACAAGCGTGTATGCTTATGCTTGAAAAGGTTGTGGTATTGATCTTCATTTCTTCAATCCAACCACTCCTTCGAGTGAGAAATCACAAGTGTAAGAACAAACACTTTGTGAGAGAGAGAAAAGAAAATCAAAAGGCGAGAAGCTGCGCGATCAACAACCTTGTTGTTGATTTGAGTTCTTCTTCCTTCGAAGAACTCGGTCTTCTGATGGTCTCAACTTCATCATCCGGTAAAGAGACCAAGTATCTTACGAATCGTTGAAGCCGAGATCAAGCTTGAAGATGTCCGATGAAGAGGCGGAACTTACATGTCCGTGCATTCATATCGGCGAGACTTATACTACATTATAAGCTGTGTCGATTGTGCAATAAGGTGTCATCATATTTGGTCGAGTGCTTAGCACTCAGTTGTTCAAATACTTGCTATTTGAATAACTCCTAATATTCTCTTCTCACAACAAATATATCGAGTTGAAACTACAGGAAGATGTCTTAATAAATATTAAGTACATCTTCTAATGTATTTTCGATATATTTGATTTCGCTTTCTTCATTTCTCCTTCTTTTTCCTAAGGAGATTGCTAGGATAGAGAGTCTAGGTTGATGTACTAAGCATGTCTGCCTTTGAGCAAACCTCTGCTGAATTTAATATAATATATGTATGTTACATTCAGCCTTGATTTCTCTTTCTTGTATAATTTGCCTTATCATGTGCAATCTGTTTAAGGAAAGTAAATGATGCATCTAATACAGATTATAGTCAACTGTTAAGCTCTCTTTCATATCAAACCCTTACAGTTACTTTAATCTAAATTGTTTGACTTATGCTGTTAGTTCTTCCGCTGTCAAATCTTATTCTCATCAGCTAAGTTCAACATATATCTTCCAA
>CM028368.1:29771182-29850373 GCA_016624345.1 Platycodon grandiflorus
AGATTGATATATTAAATAGCATACCCTAGATGAACATAAAGGTCATTGTATTCCAGAAATTACAAAGTGTTTACAAACGGGAAGTTAAGCATCGAGACACTTGTAATGAAGCTGAATTTAAAGACATGCGAGATAGAGCGAGAATAGGCAATATAGGACATGTCTTTAAACCGATGGTTTAAATTTCATGCAATCATAATAAAAGCGAGTTCATAATAAACATGAAAGTTTTAAAACATAGACATTGTTAATTAAACAAGTTGTTTAATTACAAAGTTTAACAAAAAGATTATACAAAATATTATCGGTAGGTTCGAGATGATGACCTAGATGATGCGACCTTTGCCTTTGCGATGAAGATTGCCCATAGCTTCTTGATGCCCATTTAGAGTCAACGGCCTTAAGTCTTACAATCTCTTCGTTTCTTCTTGCTAGCTCTTCTTTAGTATCGCCAATTCGGAGAGAGCTCTTTGTTCTTACGCTTGAGCGAGCATTATGCTGATGAGCTTGGTCTGCGATCATTGTTGAGTCGAGCTATCTCCTCCTTCATGGGCCAGGCGAGGTATCAATGAAGCGGCGATCTCGGTATATTGCGCTCCTTGCGAGTAAGCCAAGTGCTTGGTTGTGAGATACGCGTCGCTCGCACGGAGGAGTGGACGAAGCGATTGGCACTGCGCGTTGGGAGTGAAGCACAAGCTTGTAACCGGCTTCAATCATGTCGACGACTGCATCATCTTAGTGGCGAGGTTGTCCCAGTTGGTTTCGAAGATGGCGGATGTCTTGGAGGAAGAGGTGAGATTTGGGCGCGAGGGCGGCTTGGGCGAGAGATGGATCGTGGCGGGCATCAGCGGCCTACCCTTTGAAATCTCCGTCACTTGGGTCATGCGGTCGGCTGCACATGGGTGATGTGAGGCGATGCAGAGAGTGCGGGGCCTTGGTCAGGTCAACGAGATGACCTCAAAATCTTTCAAAAATTTATGTACTGACCTCGGCGGGATAGGTATCGAGACGAGTCGGGATGACTCTTTGGAGAGAAGGATGGTCTGGCGAGGGGAAGGATGGTGGTGGCTTGGGTAGGGGAGGGTGGAGGATGGGTGGTAGAGGCGGGATTGGGTGGAGGAAGGTGAGAATAGGTGGTAGAGTGAAGGAAGGCTAGGGAAAGCGAACGAGGAAGAGCCTTTCTATGTAGATGACATAGGAAAGGGGGTGAATGAAGAAGGAGGAGAAAAGAAAGGGAAAGGCTAGGAGAAGGGAAGAGAATAGGGATGAGAGGGTTGAAGCCAAGGTAAGTGGTGACTACATCAATGAAGGTGAGACCACGGGGTGAAGAAGGATGGAAGGATGGCGAGATAATGGAGAAAGCTGGGGTTTAGGCGAGAGAGGAAGGGAGATGTCGATTTGGTTGGAAGGAAGGCCTAGGTCCTTGGATTGCAACCCATTGGTTGAAGATCATAAGATCTTGAGCCGTGAGTTGTGGGAGAAAAGAGTTGTGACCGAGGCGGGAGGAAGAGGGTCATAGTAGGCACCCCATTGAAAGATGATTTCACTGCGGACATAGGGTGACGGGGAATTCTCTTGGGGTAGTCAAGGGTGGCTAAGAAAGGGTCAGTGTCGGCATGGTTGGGTTTAGGCTGCTGTCTACGAAGAGGCAGAGCCTGCGCCTCGGGGTGTAGGTGGTTATAGGGATTGGTTTTAGGCGTTTGGGAGTAGGCGGGTCGGAAGAGGGAGATGGGCGTTTGGAGGATGGTGGTTGAGAAGAGGTGGCGGTGAGAGATATATGGCTCTTGTGTGGTGGTTGTTTGGATGGGAGCGAGATGGAGGAGGTGAGGAAGCGAGGTGAGGTGGTAGTGGTAGTAGGCATAGGTGGTGAAGGTGGAGGAGAAGTGGTAGGATCGGCGGTTCTGAGAAGTGCACCTGTCTTGGCTCTTCTGCGTTTGCCATGTTTGGACTTAGTAGGAGTGGAAGAGGAGAAGCGGTGGTGGAGATGATTTGGTGGAGCTGGCTGGTGGAGGAGCGGTGATGGAGAAAGTGGTGGTGTGGAAGCGGCAGTCGGTGCTGACCGGTGTGGAGGAAGAAGTGGATGAGACCTTAGGAAGGCCAAATGATTCGTCGTGGGTAGGAGGGTTTGTTTGGTTTTGGCTTGGAGGATTGGGAGGTAGGTTTAGAGGGTTTGGAGAGGTCGGTGGTTGGAAGGATGATGTGTCCTTCTCAGCGGTGCCTTTGTGACGAGCTTCTGGGTGCTTGAGTTTAGGAGTGAGAGAGGGAGAGTGTTTGGGCTTTTTGGTGGAGGCTCGGCGGGCTCATATGGATCATGGTCTAGCTGCGAGGTCAAAATGTTCGGGTAGCTCGGCCCCAATGGGTGTAGGCTCCTCCTCCTCGGCTGGTAACCCGGACGTGTAGGTGACTTCCTCTTTTACTGGCGGCTTGGGTGAGAGGCGCGATGCTTGATAGCGGCGGCCAGGTGCGGCAGCGGCAGCGGCGGCCGCGGCGGCTCCGGCCGCGTTGGTTGTCCTTTGGCCATATCATCCCGATAGCGGGTGATGTTGTTGAAGTGAAGACGTAGGTGTTGGACACCTTGATGAGGTCGTCGATGGCGACCGGCTCATCAATCTCCTCATAGCGTCGGAGGATGACATTGATAACCCTTACAAAGGGCCTCTTCATGGAAGGGTGAGCTTGGACTTAGCGCTACGGGCGGCATTGAGAAGATGATCTTTGCCCGGTTGAGTTGCTTGGAAGGACGGCCTTGGTCCACATCATCAGTGTTGGGAGTGAAGATGTCCCTCGAGCCATTTTGAATAAGATGCTCTTGTCGAGCGGATGGGCGATATGATAGGGGTTTTACGGGAAGAGGTTCTGGACATCTCGGAGAACCCTGCAGTTGGGCGATCCACCGTCATTTCCCGAGCAAGTCTTGGTTCGGCATCGGTCAAGTCAATTTGCCTTGACGAGCGGTCAAGGATTTCTCCAACATCCTTGTAGGTCAACTTGATGTAGTGGCCTCGATGTAGCCCTTGATATAGCTTAAGTTGGTAGCTCGGAGGCTTAGGCGGAGGAGGAGCGAGAATCATCATAAAACTCCTCGGCTAGATGATTCTTTGTAGTGGGTGTCGTTGAGTTGGAACAAGGAAGAAGTACACTCGGCCAAATCTTTTAGAAAGGCATCACCGGGATGTGCTAATGATGGAGTCTCGATCTATGGTCATCCCAGGATGATAGCTTGACACAGGAAGGATCTGATTGGGAGCTCGGCGGCCATGCGGCCACTGGTTGGCTTAGCGGGCGGAGGATGAAGTGGTGGCGGCGGCCTTAGAGGATTTAGACTTTCCCATGATCGCGGATGTGAGAACGACATATATAGAAATCGGCGGATATGCAGAAACGACGAGATAATCATGAAATCGGAGATATTAACATAAGCAGTGTATTCGGATCAAAACCCAAAATATAGACAATTTAAAGCATAATATAAGAACAGTTCATCATCGGGTTTCAAATATCTACGAGTTTGTCGATTCAAGCAAACAAAGCGATATAAATTGAAAACATAGTACCACGGAATCTCTACAACACATTTTACACCAAAGAAGCATGATTCAAGCAACAATCGCAATATAGCACGGTTCATCAATAGCGGACGGTTTAAAAGCTTAAATTAGGTCAAAACAAGATCCTAAAACTGGATTTAAATGACTCAAGAAGGTGTAGAAATCCTTACCATTGATGATTTTAAGCTTGAAAACTTGAGAACTTTGTAGGTTTAAGAGATTTGAATCAGATTGTAGATTCGAAGGTAAGAGGTTTTTGAAGTTTGAAAATGGCGGTTATAGAGCAAGTGAAGAGTCAGCGTGCGATTTGTCCTTTTATACCTCGACACGACCAATAAATGACATTTGATAAAATTTGAAGTCCGCATTTATTACACGATGAGTCAGCATGCGTATGGCGCGCTTAAGTGCGCTTATTGTCAAGGTCTATATTTTATAAGTGCGCCTATTTTATCAAAGTACGCCTATTTTATCAAAGTCGCCTATTTTGAAGATTTGCCGATATGAATATAGATGGCCTAGTTTATAAAATGACTTAAGGAATTTGCTAGAAAGGATTAAGGATTGAGGTCAAGCATACCAAGCTCTCCTCTTAAATAAGCAAACCTGGTTGAATCAAGTGGTTTTGTGAAGATGTCTGCGATTCTCTGTAGGCACATATTGCATCGATGTTACCTTTTTCAACATGATCTTTAAGAAAGTGATATCTCACATCAATGTGCTTTGTTTTGGAGTGCATGACGGATTTTGAGGCGAGATTGCGTGATGTGTTGTCACACATTATAGGACAATCATCGGTTTTGATCTCATAGTCAACTAGTTCTTTTTGATCCACAGCGGTTGTGGCGGCGGCTACCGACGGCTATGTATTCGCTTCAGTTGTTGAAGTTGAAACAGAGGTTTGCTTCTTCTGGCCCATGAGACAAGTCTATTTCCTAAGAATTGACATGTCCCACTTGTGCTTTTCTGTCAACTTTACATGCGGCAAAATCGGCATCGAGAATAGCCTATAAGATTAAAAGATGAATCTCTAGGATACGATTCCCAAATTGGGAGTATCTATCGATATCGATGATTCTTTTGGCTTGTAGGTGAGACTCCTTTGGATCGGCTTGAAACCTAGCACAAACACAAACAAAACATGATATCGGGCCTACTAGCGGTTAAGTATAAAAGTGAACCAATCATGCCTGTAGAGAGTCATGTCCACTTTCTTGCCCTTCTCATCTTTGTCAAGATGGCGGTTAGTAGCCATAGGAGTCTTGAAGGCTGTTTGCATTCTCAAGACCAAATTTCTTGATGACATCCTTTGCATATTTGGCTTGATTGATGAAGATACCATTTGAACTTTGTTGAATTTGAAGACCAAGGAAAAAGTTGAGCTCTCCCATCATGCTCATCTCAAATTTACTCTGCATAAGCTTTTCAAACCTTTTGCAAAGATTTTCATTAGTAGAACCAAAGATAATATCATCAACATATATTTGAACAAGTAAGGAATGACCTTTATGTTTCATAATGAAAGAGTAGTGTCAATTTGACCTCTTACAAAGCCTTGAGATATCAAGAACTTTGAAAGGGTCTCATACCAGGCTCTTGGAGCTTGTTTAAGTCCATAAAGGGCTTTCCTTAGCTTGTAGACATCTTCTCTCTTGAGCAGTCTATGAACCCGGTGGTTGCTCAACATAGACTTCTTCTTGAAGTTCTCCATTCAGAAAGCACTCTTTACATCCATTTGATAAACTTTGAAGTCTTTGTAAGAGCATAGGCCAAGAATAATCGATAGCTTCTAATCTTGCAACGAGAGCAAATGTCTCATCATAGTCAATACCCTCCTCCTGTCTATATCCTTGGGCTACCGTCTTGCCTTGTTTCTTGTAATGTTGCCGTTTTCATCCATTTTGTTTGAAAACCCACTTTGTGCCAATAACTGCTTGTCCTTTAGGCCTAGGGACTAGTGACCGGACTTGGCATCTGTCAAATGGTTTAGCTCTTCTTGCATAGCTTCCACCCGGCTTGGATCTTCGAGGCTTCATCAATCTTTTGGGTTCAATGTTAGATACAAATGCAGTAGAATACATGCATTCATTCCTTGAAGCTTGTCTAGTTTGAACACCGGCATTAAGATCTCCAATGATTTGAGTGATAGGATGATCTTTTACTTCCTAACTTGCGAGTTGAACTTGTCCATTGCATCGGCGAGTTGGATTCTTGAGAAGTAGAAGTAACTGAAGCTTGGTTTTCTAAAGGGTAGGTTAATTCCAAGGTAGGTTGTATGACTTACGGTGTGGAAGGCAAAGGGGATTCGGGGTGTTCATTTGTTGGTTCGTTTGAGGATTCTAACAGGTTGACTCTTGGAAGATCTTGTGAAGAAGGAGGATCGGCGGATCGGGGACTTTTTTACTGTCTCATATTCATCGAATCATTAGTAACCTTAGGAGCCAAATGTGGCCCAATGAAATCAAATTCATCAAAAGAAACATGTACGATTCAACAACTTTAAGTGAAGTTTTATTGTAAACTCTGTATGCTTTTGAAAACTTGGCATATCGAAAAATTCCTTCATCACTTTTGGATTCAAACTTACCTCTATGTTCTCTACCATTGTAAAGAACATAGCATTTACAACCAAATATTTTAAAGAATCCAATGTTGGGAGCTCGCCTCTCCATATTTCATATGGAGTTTTGTTATGAAATTTATTTATGATGGACTGTTTTGTGTGAAGCAGGCGGTGTTCACGGCCGAAATACATAGGCGGTTTGGCTTCAATCATTGTCTTTCTGCTTCATGAGAGTTCATTCTTCCTTTCAGCAACTCCATTTTGTTGAGGTGTGCCAACTAGAGAATTGTGACCAATTCCATGGTCATCACAATATTTGGCACACCATTGTTCTTGAACTCTGTTCCATTGTACGATCGACATCGAGATATCATCCGGCACAGTGTAGTCTTCGAAGAGTTCGATAATGATGTCATATGCTTCATCTTTGGAGGACATCATTTCTACCCAAGTAAATCTTGAGTAATCATCAACTACCACAAGAGTATACTTGCGCCACCAAGACTTGTAGTAGTTACGGTCCAAACAGATCCATGTGAGAAGAGCCGTAGAGTGCAGTTGTTGATAGGCAAGGCTTGCTTTTGAAGGAAGATTTATGTAGTTTGCCCGTTGACATGCTCTGCGAGAGGCGTGTGATTCAGGTGATATTTTAGGCAAACCAACAACTAGATTGTCTTTTGATAGCTTCTCCAGGTATTTGAAATTGAGATGACTAAGCCTTTTATGCCACACATTTGTTGTCGGTTGATGACCTAGCAACCAAGCATAGATTTGATTTTCTTCCAACGGCATTTAGGTCAACGGCATAGACATTCCCTTTTGAACCTGTCGGGATAGTTGAACATGTCTCATTGTCCTTTATGAGACATTGACTAGAGGAAAAGCTGACATGTTAGCCCTTTATCACGAAATTGTGATATGCTTAGCGGTTGTGCTTTAAACCTTCAACTAGAGAGACTTTGTTGATGGAGAGATTGCCTCGATTATACTTCCATAACCAATGGTCTTCCCTTTTGAGTTATCTCCAAATATGGTGAGGGACCCTTTGCTTCAACAATGCTTGAGAGAAGATTTGGATCACCGGTCATATGCTTTGAGCATCCTTTGTCTAGATACCATAGATCTTTCTCTTCTTCATTGTGACCATAAAGCATTCTGAAATATAGACATTTAAGAATATGGTCCCCTTTTATTTTTGGGTCCTCAAGGTTAGCAACCTTTTGGGATCCACACTTGTTTAACCTTTGGAGGAGTAAATCCTCTAGATTTAGGTGTGAATCTCGAAGGCATTCATGAATCTCATGACCATGGCATTTGCGAAGAGCATTTGTGAAATCCTTCAACATGAGTAATGATTTCTTTTTGAGGCTTCTTAATATCGGCGGTCTTTGGAATGATCTTTCTGCGATAATTGGCCTATAGGACTTAGGTGATAATGCCTTTTCTTGTTGATGTTAGGTTTACCATAGGTAGACCTCTTATCAAAAGATTTTGTATTCTGAGCACATGTCCTTTAAGCTTTTATCTGCAGAATTCACTTCTTTTACCCTTTTATAGGCGGTGTTGGGATCAGCGTCTTGCCTTTGACAAATTTAATAGGTTTGAGTGAGAATTCCTAGACTTGCTATTAGTCATCCTGTTTTCTTAGGGTGACTAATGGCGAGTTTTAGTTGCTCGAGACTCACTATTAGCGAGTCATTCTTTGGCGGTGCTTTCTTTTGGACTTGTCTTTTGTGTTTTGGGATAAACAAAAGGAACTTTGTTAAAGCCAAGTCCTTGCCTTTTGGGAGGCTAGCTGGTCATAAGAAACTTCTACCCAATTCTTCCAATCACTTGGATGTCTCATCCTTTTGAGAACTAGAAGAACTACCTACTTTGAACTCACTTTGGAAACCAATGCCGTTTTGTCATCTAAAGTTTTACGGTTTGAGAGAATGGCATCAAAGTTTCCTTTAGAGTTATTCCAAGTATTGACAACCTTTTGAAGGTCATCTTTCTCGGAATTTATCTTCTTGATGTGTTCAAGTAGGAAATCCACTTTTTCGGTCAAAGCTTTGTTCTCTTTTTGCAATTTGATACTTTCACTTCTTTGTCTATCAAGATCTTTGATCTTAGACATCAAGGTTGATTTCTCGAGACAGCTAGTTCATGCTTCTTGGCTAATTTCACATAGGCGCTTTGAATTTTGAAAACTCTTCGGCATGTCTTTGTTAGCTTTGATGAGCTCTCCCTTTGATGGTTCATTGAGCTCATCATCATCATCTTGTCATCTTGTTGAAATGGTAGTGACCTCAGAATCATGTGGTGACTCCCGGCCATAAGGCATATGTTGGCTTCTTCGGCAAAGTCACAAGAGTCATCCTCATCGTGTCGGTGTCACACCATGTAGGCGGTGCTTTCATCAATGTCTTGACCACCATCCCTTTTTGTTTTTGAAATTTAGTTTCGGACGTTTCTTATAAAATTCATATTTTGGCTTTGGACATTTAGAGGCAAAATGGCCTGGTTTCCTACTTAAAACAAACTAGCTCATTATCCTTTTGATGGTCTGCGATTTATAAGGAGCGAGAATTTTTGGTTGAGCGGTTGTTTTATAAGGAACAGCGGTTTTGTGAGAAGACGCCTATGTGATGATGGTTTATTAAACCTTTTGAAACGTTGATATTTCTTTACAAACATAGCAAAGGCTTCGTCGAAAGAATATCATCATCTTCATTTGGAAGTAGAAGGTGTTTCATCGGGTTTTGAACAGGAAGGTTCGATAGACATGGTGGTAAGGACAAGTTTTTAAAACTCTTTTCCATTTCTTGAGCTTGTTGGATCTCAAGCTCATAAACGAAAGACTAGCATAAAGGTTTCTAAGAGTCAATTTGTTTAAATCTTTTGACTCTTTCATGGCGTGATTTTAACATGCCATAGGCGCCTAGTGCATTTAGAAATCTCATGTTTATTTCTTTCTTTTCATACTTCTTTCCTAATGAATAGCAAGAGTTGACTACCTCATAGAATCTGTCATAGGCACTTCGCGAGACTCTTTGGGATCCTTTTGAAGGAGTCAAACTTCGGATGCGGTATATAATTTGTTGTTCTTTGTCTCGCCATCACCTTCAAGATATTCAAGGATGGCTTCCCATCTCCTTTCTTTGTGTCCAAGTTGATGATCTGCGATAAGTGCTTATATCAACACGGTGGTAATGATGTTGATGGCCTTTCCATCGAGCATCATTCTTTCGTCTTCATCATCCCACTCTTCTTCGGCTTTGGTACTTGGGTGCAGCGGTTGGATCTACCGCGGCCGTGTATTAGGCTTCATTGGAATTCGGGTCCATCGTGACACATTTCCACAAACGTTTGTCAATTGAATTCATATGTCTTTTGACTTTATCTTTCCAGATGTCAAAGTGAACTTCATCCAAGACAGGACAATGGTTCACGTTTGAGGTTTCCAACATTTGGTGAGCAGCCATGATCTTTAATCTCTCAAGAGGTTAATCTTGGAAAAACTAGTTTTCAAAGAGTTAAGCTCTGATACCAATTGTTAGGTCCAAGGTTGCTCTATATAGGCTAGAAGGGGGGGTTGAATAGCCTATGTCCAATTTTTGAAATTGATTCAAAAATCTTACTTCACTAGGGATTTAAAAATTTTGCGGGCGGAAGTCTTGTGAAGCACGGGACAAGTTGAGAATGGGCGATCTTGGCGGACAAGATCGCGGTTCTTCTGATTGGAAATCGGAAATTTAAAGCAACACAATCAAATCACAATCACACAAAAGAGACAGATATTTAATATGGTTCACACTTATAAATAAGTGCTACGTCCACAACCAAAGTGGTCAACTTTGGATTTGAAAATCGTGTACTAAGTTTTTCCACTAGATATTTTACAAACTAAATCTCTAATGGATTGTGTACAAAAATTTTGTTGACCAAGTGTTTGTGTGGGAGAATTGATATCAATAAGATACAATTCTCGTGAGCTATGAAAAGCTAGGTGTTGCAATCAATGAAGAGCTTTAATGGACTGATCGTCTTAGAGTGAGGCTCTTCAAAGAAGGATGTACAGATAGGACGTTTAAGCTTTAATGCACTTGAAGAAGATGAAGAAGATTCAGAGTTGTAGTTGTTGAAGAGTATTGAATGCAGCAATGGATTCTCCTTTTATATGTAGGAGGAAGCTTGGAGCCGTTGGTGGTCTTCTAATTTGAATTTAAGAGCAATTAATGCTCTAATCGGTTGTTGACTCGATAGGTGGCCGTAGCTTGCGTCTGTCTCCGACACTTTGCTAAAAATAGGCGGTTGCTTGCGGGAGGAATGTCCTTTTCTGAGTGTATGCCAAGAATGGAAACCTTCATTGAATGTGATTTGCAGGTTAACGTTGCATCGAAGTCAATGAAAGCCTCAAATCAGGACATGTCTTCGGCAGTTCTCTTATCAGACGTTCTTAAGGTTCTTCAACATTGCTGATGAGGCTTGGCTTGGATGAACTTGTCCGATATCTTGAAGAACTCTGCTTAAGCATACTTCGGCAGATGTAGGGAGGATGGCCGATATCCTTACAGGCTATCTTCTTCAAGGCAACTTACAATAAGCAATCCTAGGCTATTCAAGCTATGTCTAAGTACAAGTTGCCACTCTAACAGACACGCAGGCCCATTAGTCACCTTGACTTAGACTTAGGTTATGGATTCAAGCAAATCTAGGCTAAGATGCAACACATGGAGTTGGTAAATAGTATAGATGTCATTTTGATACCTTCTGTTAATTCATTCACATATTTTGATCAAAGGACTCTAGCCTGCATGTAAGCCTAAATTGATGATTAAGAAGGATTTTTGTTAGCTTATGCGTTCCCCAGATATGTGTTATGATGCTATGCGAGTTATAAGGTACTTGTTTGTGTATTATCATCTTTATAAATATACAATATTCATACATTTGGATAATTCTTTTTGGAAAATGAGGGCATTTTACCCAAGGCCTAATAAGTCTAGTAATCTTACATTTCTTCAAAGAAGATGATGCATGTGCAAATATCTTAATTTCTATGAAGCTTCAAATCCTTGGGGAGCCATAGTGGATGGAGCATCTTGTATAATGTGGATCACCTTGCTTTGTTTGTTCAGTATATGTCTCTTGTGAAAGAGAGAAAATATGCATTTGTATTTGAGTTGAGGATCTTGATTTCTTCCTTGGAAAACATTCTGATGGGCAACTGAAAAAGGGCTTTTCTCTTAGGACTGGTATTGAATTTTGGATTATCAGATGTCTGTTGTGATAATGGCATGTGTGATGAAATGCATAACATCACGTGGATTTTAATTCAAATGTTTATCGTTGTGATTTGCTGTTGTCTTTTATAACTCCAAAGCTGGATTCATCATCTGCTTCATGTCTAGTTTTAAAATCTTTGAAGGGGGCATTCGCTTCTGTGGATGAGTATTTCAATATAACTTGAATCTAGAAAGCATATGTGTTGATATTGCATGCCAATTATGTTGCTGACCTAACGTAATGAAGGTCGTCTCTTCACAAACTCCTCACTTTAGACCACAAAAATATTTTTGACCAATATCTGGTTCCTTTGAAGGTTTTGTTTTCTTAACGGTAGATAACATGTAAAGATTACACCAAAAATATCAGTAGAACATAAGACCATCACCACCACTACAATACAAAAGAAAAAGAACGTATGCATGTTTTGCAGATCTAATTGTTCAACTATGAAGTAGCTCAAATTGATATATATGAAATACGGAATGATGTGAATGATGTGTGAGTTCCCAATGATGATGCAATAAATTTTGTTTCTGAACTTTTCCATCATGAATAGGAGCTTTCACTAAATGTGAAAATGGAAATATTCTATTGTCTCTTACTTTCAAGCTGTATTCCTGACTTTTCTGAATTACTTTCTAGTATGAACAAGAAATCTAATAATTTTGTCATCAATATTCTGGTTGTGATTTTATTGATTTACGTATGAGTGGAATGGGAAGTCTTGCCTGAAAATTTTGTTTCTTTTACACCGCAGATTTTTCTTTTCCTTTACTCCCTCCGTTCATTGTAACAATTATAAACTTTTTATTTGATTATGTTACATGAAGATTTAATTTTTATTGGAGATTTATAAAAATTTACTTATCTTTATATAATTTTGATACATATATCTTTGTAATTAAATATTTTATATGAGTACTCTTATATGAGTCCATGACCCTAGAAATAAACAAACACCCATACATCAAAATATTCAAAACTAAAAATCAAAGGTTTGTCCCAGAAAAAGATTTGCACTTTTCTCATTTATAATACTCCCCCCTCTGCCCCAAATAAAGAGTCAATGCTTCTCAATTTGGTTTGTCCCAGAAAATAGATTTGCACTTTTGAAATTATGTGACAACTCTACATATTTTTATTTTTTCATCTTTCTTCTAAAAGATAAGGTGTTTATCTAATATGTCAAACAGAAAAAATATACGACTTGACTGCAATTTATAGAAAATATAGAGAAGAAAAGGTACGGATATTAAAAAGTTTAGTGGTAAAATGTTGTTAATTTTTTAGGGACGGAAGGAGGATATGCATGAAAATGGAAAAATGTACTAAGAAAATAAGGAAAATCAAATAAATATGTTTTAGAAAGAAGGTATATATCAAAATGTTTATGACTCATTATTTGTAAACTAATACCAACCAAATCTGAACCTCGGTAATCTTCTTCCTCCATTTGCAATAAAACCATTATACCCAAAACCATCTAAATTCCTACTCGCTGCTATCCAACATCAATTTTGGCCTTAAACCTTGAGGGCAACGTTTCAGCACTTGCCCAACATAATTTATTCAAACTAATGTTATCATGAGTTCTAAAAGTCTTTATCTACCAGAAATGGGAAGATTTGTCTTGAATAAGAAAAGGCACAACTCGTGGAAGAAAAAACAATGAGAGAAAAATCTCATTGAGACAAATTGAGTTTTGAAGTTAGGTAGTGGCGAATTTAGGGTTTGTGAGAATGAGCAATGAGAGAAAAATCTCATTCAGACTAATTGATTTAGGGATAGAGGGTACGGAGTATTTAGGAGTGAATTTTGTCTAAAAGATGAGATGTTAAGGGTTCGTGTTAGGAATATGCATGTGAAACAGCTGATATATATGTTTACAAATTCCTACACAGTGATTTACTTGTTCCCATTAGAATGCATGTCTCACAAGTGGCTAAAAGGGTTGCGTACCGGTTGGCGTGGCAACTTGCTGAAACATTGTATAGGTCTATAGACTAGAAAGTCTTTGTACATGTCCAAGTCTGTGTCCTACCAAGTTATGATGACCTTTCAAATGGATTAGCTCTCTAAACCACCAGTAGACATCTCTACGAGCAATGTCTCACCAGCAGACATTTCTACCAGCAATGTCTCTACAGCAAACTTCACTCCTGCAGTTCTACATCAGCAGTTACTTACGTATCAGCCATGTTCTCTATCAGACGACTGCAAAAGTACTGCAAAGTTCAAAGAGGAACATCGGTCGTTCTCCAAGCTTTAAAGTTCACAAAGTTTCGCAAAAGACACTCTGCAAATCTCTCTGACAACTTAAAGATACGCATTGATCTATTATCCTCTGAACATTTCCTCTTCCGTGCTTGGCCCCAATCTTCAAGACGTAATCGATAAAGGACCTGTCACAGTGTGCTTACCAAGCCTGCATATCAAGTCACATCAACTCAGCCTGAATCACAGACAGAAATCAAGACCAAATCTTCATATAGATTTTTACCCAACCGTTCAAAACAAATGTACTATGATACATTAAAGAACAAACCTCCCAACGGGTAAAAATCAATTCAAAGTAACAACGGATTCTTCCTTCTCTCTGCGTATAAAAGAAACCTCTCATCCCCCCTTCTATAAGTGCAAAAAATGTGCGAAAGTGCTCAAGTGTATGAGAACACAAAGAGTGGGAAAAACACAAAGTGTAAGAACAAACACTTTTTGGGAGAGTAATCTGAAATTTTAAAGGGAAAAGGAAGCTTTACGTAATCAAGAACTCCCTTCTTGATTTGAGGTTTTTCTTCCTTCAAAAGACTCAGTCTGTTCAGCAACTAACCTTTAAATCCACAGCTAGAGACAAAGTGTCCAGCCTACTGTTGAAGACTGCACCGCTTGAAGATGTTCGATGAAGAAACAGAGTTTAATATCCACATTGCATTCATACCGACAGACTTACATTCCATTGTTAGAGTTGCTGGTTGTGCAATAAAGTGTCATCATACTTGGTCGAGTGCTTTGCACTCAGTTGTTCAAATACTTACTATTTGAACAACCCATAACACCCTCTTCTCACATCTACCTCACCTTTGCCCTGCCATTTACTTTCCCTAAGGTACTTGGTGAGAGTTAAAGGATGAGGGTTGGTTATAAGTCTTCCCGGCATCCCAATTCACTTTTCTTCTACCCTGGGGAGATTGCTAGGTTAAAGAGTCTAGGTTGATGTACTAAGCATGTTTACCTTAGAGTAAACCTCTGCTGAATTTTAATATAAAATACACTTGTTTACATTCAACCTTTGCTTATCTTTCCTATAATATATGTTCTATGTATTAAAGCAATCTATTTTGTAGAAAGTGATTACTACATCTAATGAAGATTTAAGTTCGCTGATATGATGAACTTGTACCTATTTATTCACAGCTACTTCAATTGTCTATGTTATATTTATGCTGCTAGTAATTCCGCTGCTTAACTATTTTACATCAGCAAATTATAACAACCTCAACCTCCCAACAGTCTTTAAAGTCTTCCGTGACTACTCAAATGAAGTCTACTGATGCACATCAGCTAATCTCTACATCAGCTATGTTGATATAAAAGGAAGTTGACCTTACCTGATAAACATTTCATCATGTCCTTAAACATATTTCAAAAATGGATGAGATTTTTAAATGAAGGTAATATAGGCTATTCACACCACCCCCCCTTCTAGCATATATTCTGAGCATGTCAACATGGACCTAACAGTGCACGTAAATTAGGTTTTTTTTTTTAGGTTTGAAGTTGGGTAGCGGTGGATTTAGGGTTTGTGAGTACGATAATCGTCTTATGGTTTATTAATGGTTTTTGTGTGAAATCAGAGATGAGCGTGCAAAGCATTTAAGGTTTTTTTTTTTTTTTTGAGGTTAGGATGCGGTGCCATTAGGGTTTGTGTGGATGAGAGATGAGAGTTAAATGTTAATATTTTATATTTATATGAACCGAGTTGGGCTTCATGTATCCCAGAATAGTTGGGCTTCAGGTGTACCATTAAGGTTTATTAAATGACTTTGTATACTTTTTGGGCCAAATTTGTTATGCTACCGGACTTGGCTTACCCTCCCCAGAAAGGAAATGAGCTAGAATAGGTTCTTCAAAAGCTTGCTAAACCCAAACTCATTTCTAGAGTTGGGGATGAGAGTAGTTACGAAATCATACCTTAACCGCAGTCCAAGAAAGATATGTTTCTCACTTAGAGCTTCATTGTTTAGCTCACAATCACCCTGTCCGTGCAATGTCCCCTTTTATATACTTTTTTTTTTTTGTTGTTGTTGTTATTCATTTTTTTAATTAAATTATCATATATAATTTATTTTACCTTATGTTTCTTCGCAATAGTATAGTGTTGGAGGTTATGTTAAAAATGTATTGTATCCAATTTTTTTATTTTTTATTTTCCTCCTCTTTTTGCTTATATATGCTTAATTGAAAAAGATATATGTCGTACGTTTAACGTACGGGGGTAAAGACTAGTTGAAAGATAAATCCAAAACAAAAAATCGAGAAAAAATAAGATAAAGTGAAAACCTCAAATCAAAGTCACAAATCACAAACTCAGAGAGAGATAAATCAAAAGTTCTAGTCGAAAAAGGAATTAATTGTAGTTGTTTTAAAAGATGGATAGCACGCAACATCTTAAAACAATAAGAAAAACATACCGTTAAAAAAAGATAACAATACAATGGAGATAACTTAAAACAATAGAACCCACATGGAAAGACAATTTGGTTAGGGTCCGATTCACTTCCGCCATTGCCGAAAGTTGACTAAGAATTAGACACCACAGTAAGCTTTCAGAGGAGATTGGGCTCTTCGGCCAGCCTCCGAGTAGAAAAATCTAAGGTACTGAAAATGATCAAATGGCTTAAACAGCAAGGGGTGGTCCTGGTCCACCAGCTCTTCTGGGCTTTTGATTATGTAACCTTCTTTTGGGATCGAAAACAACCCGAGCGAATACCTTGTATCATTTCCCGTCATCATCACCCGATGGTACGTAGTATACAGCCGCCCATTCAACCATGCCTACATCATTCAAATTGTACAAACACCAAGAAAAGAAAAGCCGATGTTATATCTTTGTGTAACGATCGAGTTCCATGTAGATTAATACCGAATTTCGTTACTCTAGTCAACCTGTGTACCGAATTGGTGCAGTAGTTTAGAAAAAGTTGGGGCAAGTAGGAGTAATTACTTACATGTAGGGAATCTCCGATCATGACTGTGAAAGAATCTGGTGAAGGCTTGACCTTGATCCATCCCCCACTCTTAGTCTGCACCTCTAACCCCTCAACTTCATTTCCATACAAAATGCTCACAGTATTTGGATCTGTGTGCGAACTTAGCCCAAGTTTAGTGTCTGTGGTCTGCGGTCCTTTGTATTTCATGACCCGAAGAAGGTACTTTGTTGAATCCATGTGCTCATCAATATATTTCTCCAACCCAAAGCTCTCTAAAACCATCCTCCTGATCAGTTGATCCAGTTCCGACAATTTCTCCGAGAAAGTTTGCACAGTGTTGCTGCAAAAAATTTGATTTCATAATTATATCTCAAGACTCTCTAGCTAACAATTAAGAGATTAATATTACGTACCAAAAATTGGGATTGCCTTCAGGCCAGAGGTGATTTGTGAAACTTTGAGCTTTCTCGGGGATGGGTGCTTCATCTATGCCCATGCCTTCGTAGAGTGGAATCAATGGATGCTGCCCAACGTAGGCGTGATATGGCTTCGTAGAGGAATTTCTTACCTTGGTTTGTAAAGGAAGATTGAAAAGCTCTTCCAAAGAACTGAATATGGCCTTTCTAAGCTCTGATGGAATTTTAGTGAAGGTTGCTTCGAAACAACCATACTCTTCAAAGGCTAGGCGAACTTGGGCTTTCACTGAATTCCAGACATGACTGCCTGGTTTCAACTCGTGCTCAGAGAAATCAATAGCAGGAAGTTTAAGGGGAGTTTCTGAGCCCATTTAAGTTTTCGTTTTAATCTTAATCGTAAATTGTTCAAATGACTCTAGCCAACTTATATAGTTTCATGAGTCTTTCAGCTAGTTGCTATGTGGTCCTCAGCGTTTTTTTTTTTTTTATTATTATTATTTTTCTTTATATTAATTGGTGAATCCAAAATGTCTCTCTCGCAAAAGAACGATTCCCAAATGAAAGATAAAATAACTATAATTAACCTATATATCATTCCCATAGCGGTTTATATTTGGATTTTGATGTATTATATATCTGTATCCATGCTTTAATATATAGTTGGGAGCCCATAATTTGTTTTCTAATCTTAACTAGAAACCTTGGCTTAATTAATTAAGAATTAGTTAGTATCTGCCAATATATTTTGGTACGGCTAATGCCGAGGGACTGGATGAATTTTCATTTTATAAACACGACAGGGCCGGCCCTGTGTATAGGCCCACTAGTCAGCCGCCCTAGGCCTCCGATTTTTGGGTGAATTACAGGCCGGTCCCTTTTCAAACATTTGTAATCGCTCCAGTCCACTCATCTTTTTTAAAAACGGAAAAAAACGTATTTTTGGGGCCGGCACGCACTGACACACGAAAGTTTAACAACTAGAGTCCCAAAATATTAGGGCCTGCACGCACTGACACACGAAAGTTTAACAACTAGGCAATCCATATGTTATGAATATTATTGTCACAATCTATATTCTATACTACCTGCACAACTAACAATAAACCTATGTGATAATATTCTCTACATATCTTCTCAAATCGTTGCTAATACTAACTAACAAACAAAAAATTACATAACAGTATGGCCAACTTGAGAATTAGAGCATCTTTAAAATTACCATCTAATTTTTTTCTATGGGGCATGACAAATTTAAAAGTTACATAGTCCACTTTCTAAACGTGTTACAATGCAAAACTTTTTTTAAAATATTCTTTCAGACGTGACATTAATGTTTTATAATTAATTATTAAATCAAAAAAGAAAAATTAGTCATACTATAACTGTCTGACAGTAAGAGCTTCTCCAATGCAATTATCTATCTAGTAAAAAATGCTAGACCCTTAGCAAAGATAAATTTTCCCAAAAAAAATCTTCTCCAATGCAAACCTCTAATGCTGAGGTGGAGATGATATGGCATTTAGTTGGGAAGACATCCTCTACGTGATCCTCTACTTCTAAAGAATCACCTAGAGGATGTTTTTTCATCCAAATCATTTATCGTCAGTTTTTATTTTTATTTTTTACGGTCAATCAGTTACAACATGAGTAATGATTGAAGATTTGAAAAGTACTCCTACACCATTTGGGGTCTACCAAACATCACTTTGGGCATACTCGATGATGTTCGGCACCCATTTGGGGATTTACCGTAAAGTTGATCTATGCGGATCACTAAAAAAAATACTCCTACACCATTTGGGGTCTACCTTGCGGATTTAGTGGCCGGATTTTAATGTCTTGGATTCTTTTTTCTTGTAATGATTGAAGATTTGAAGGTATTTTCTTGTAATAGAGAAAATGCCAATGAGACCTAACAAAGAAAAGTTTTAAAACCACTAATCAAACCACTGAATTACAAATGAAAGCAGACTGCAGACACATAATAATCTCTACTCGTACAGATTAATTTTCGAGTTTGCTTACAAGATGCCTATCTCAATTTCAGTAATATTCGATGTCATAAGCCACCAAAGACTTCTAAACATGGCTTCTCAAAAAATATTAAGTACATATAATACCTAGTACTCCTTCGTTTCAAATTGAGGTATTTTTTTTTTTTTAAGTTAAAAGAGTTATTTTTTAGATCACGTTAATACTCTCTTCCTTCCACCCAAAGAGTCAACGTTTAAAAAATCTAATAATTAAAGGATATACAAGTAGCAGTGGAGTTGGTCAAATTAAAAAAAAAATACTTTAAGCACAACTAAGATGCATACAACATAATTGGAGGGTAGAGATGAAAGGAATTATGAACATTGTAAACATAATTTTTGAAAATAGACTTTTTAAATAAAACATCCAAAAATAGAATAGTTGACTTTTTGCGTGGAACGAAGGGAGTAGATAATACAGATATATGAAAGCCCTCAGTTTCCACAGATAGTGTTGTAAGTGCACATTGAGACATACTCCGTCCGTCTCTAATTTATTGTCTTACTTTCTTTTTTTGTCCGTCCATAAATAATTGTCTTGTTTGAAACTTTCCTTTTTATGACATCACTTTTACTATTTTACCCTTACTTTTTTTCTCTACTTTAATTATGAACCACATACACATGGGCATTAAAGAAAACTATATACTATGCTAATATTAATAATCAAGTCAATAGTTATTTTTTAATTCGTGTACCGGGTCAAACAAGACAATAATTTAAGGACAAAGGGAGTAATATATAGTAAACGTGAATTTAGTAACTTCATACAATCAAGGACACTCATTATGAGACAAATTCTTTTTCAAAAAATGGACATTCAGTTTGAGACGAGGGGAGTACTAGTATTTAGTTAAGACCGGAGACATAAATTTTTTGGAAACCAATTAAATGAACTTTTAAAAAAATTTACTCCGTCCTTCCTCAAAAAAGTGTCACATTTCTATTTTTAAAAATAAATTTTAAGTTAATTATCTATAATCTTTAGGGTAAATTACAAATAACCCCCTCAACTATGGGTTGGGTTTAAATTACCCCCCTCAACTACCAATTGAAACAATAAGCCCCCCTAAACTATAGCATTTTCTTTAATCGTAGCTTCTGTTTAGGCACTACTATTTGAGTTGACGTAAACTGTCCACGTAAGACTCATGTGACCATCTTTATGCATTCTTTTTAATCATAGTGCCCTTTTGGTATTTTAATTTACTATATTACCCTTGGTATTTTAAAATCCTAATTTGTACATAAAGATGGTCATTAAAATAATTTTTTGTCTTTATTTTAAATATTATGGTAAATATCATACATATAGATAGTGACGTGAGTCTTTGGTGGAAAAATTTCGTGAATTAAAACCCCAATTTCTAAATAGAAGGTGCAATTTAAAAAAATGTTATAGTTGAGGGAGGCACACTACTTCAATTGGAAGTTGAGGTGTGCAAATCAAACTCAACCCATAATTGAGGAGGTTATGTGTAATTTACCCTACTCTTTATTAATTGTTAGGTAAATTACAAATAACCCCTCTAAACTATGGGTTAGGTTCAAATTGCCCCCCTCAACTATCAATTGAAGCAGTGTGCCCCCCTCAACTATGGCATTTTTCTTAATCGTAGCTTTTGTTTAGGCATTATAATTTAAGTTGACGTAAAATGCTTACCCGAGACTCATGCAACCATCTTTAAGTATTTTTTTTAATACTAAAGCCCTATTACTATTTCAATTAACTATTTTACCCTTATTGCTCTGAAACTCTCTTTGTACAAAAAGATAGTCAAAAAAGCAATTGCTTATCTTTCTTTTTAATATTATCGTAAAAATAATACGTACATTTGGTCATATGAGTATTAGGGGGGCAAATTTCATCAATTCAAACGGTATTGCTTAAATAGAAGGTGTGATTTAAGAAAACTTTATAGCTGAGAGGGGCACATTGCTTCAATTAGTAGTTGAGGAGGGCAAATCAAACCTGACCCATAGTTGAGGGGGATTAAGATGAAAAAAGAAAAGGGTCCATTGCTTTGACACTATTAAAGAATATTTTTAGGGTATTAAAGAAAAACTATACTGTCTATACTAAAAATTAGCATCGTGAAAGGGAAATTGTTGCGAAGGATGGCCTTAACATTGAGCAGTTTGATATATGTGAGAGGATATCTAAAGGTAAATTCTTGCTCTTACTGTTGACTTCCGTGTTTGTTAATTTAGGAAGCAATATTTTAATACCATAGATAGAGGGATTGATTGTTTAATTGATTGATTGTAAATTGATGTAAATTGATTTAGAGTAAGTCTATATGGAAAGTATCAATCCCACGACAAAAAGTAAGTTGGGATCTTTAGTACGCTTTACGTTTGCATTGTTTCTCTCTTACTGTCTTTTGTTCTCTTTCATCCCTCCTTGTATTTGTGTGATTCTTTATGGTATTAGAGCATCAAGTGGTCATGGTAGACAATTCTGAACTCCACAGCAAACTCAAATACATCAAAGCAACCCGAAAATGATGTCTCTTCTTATTCTCTTCCTGTGTTCTTTAACATTCAAAGCTTTATGTCACATTGTCATCTCTATAATGACAATTATTTGAACAAGAGCTCACTTTTTAGGTCAGTCCTAGATACGCATAAACTCTTCTCCACGATTGTTGAAATCACACCACCCACAAAATACTTTGCCAATGGTGTAACCAAAGCTCCTGCATACTTTCACTTTTTGCAGGCATCTGGTCTAGTACTAGGCTGGATTAAGGCCACGATTACAGTCGATGTCCAAACTTACGTTAATCCTTGCAAAACAGCCCCTGAAGCTTGGGACTTATTAGCCAACGAGTTCGGAGTAGCCTCGTTAATTCACATCCAAAAGTTGCAAGACGACCTCCATAACTTGTCCAAAGGGCCTGAAACTTCCATCCATGACTATCTCCTTCAAGCAAAAACAATTTCTATTGCTCTCACTATTGCTGGGGAAGCAATTTCCCTGGAAACGCTAAAACAACGTATTCTTGGGGGTTAGGAGCTTCATATAAGGAATTTATTACAACCCAAAACTCAAGGGGAGAAACCACTTTGTCTGACCTACAGGATTTGCTCCTCCAAGAAAAGGCATTGCAACAAAAATTCTCTATCTCTTTCTCTCATACCTCCACTACCCTTGTTGCCACTAAAGAGCAAAACTCCACACCTAAGCAAACCAGCTCACAGAATTTTGTCCCAACAACCCCTAATTTCTTTCAAGGAATAGGGGGTCCTTTCCAAGGTATGTCCTACTCGACAGTAGCTCATAGAGGTGGGGGAAACTGTGGGAAGGGAAAACGATGGTGGAAAAATGGCCACGATCGGGGTGGTGGTAGGCATAGTTTATTGCACACACCAAACTATTCATTTAATCTTACACCTTTCCAGCGTCCTACCTATACTCCACCAAACCATTTGTCAGTGTCGATCTAAACACTTCATGTCAACTTTGTGTAGACACCCAAAATTCGTACACCTACATTATACGAATTGTCCAATAAATAATTGTTTATTTACAAATGGACTAATACTTGTTTCTATGATTATTTCAGGAAACAACATATACAATGGACTGTCAACGTCCAACAACTACAATGACTTCACTTAGATCAACATCAAGGGTCAAACTCAAAGATTCAACAGGACTAACGACGTCCAAACACACAAACAACCTTCAGTTAGATCAACATCAAGGGTCCAGACTGAAGATACACAGCTTAGAAAGGCCAAAGTGCAAGACACAAAACCTGAAAAAGCCAAAAAATAAGTTTGGTGCGCTGAAGCCTTGCTGAGTACGCTGAAACCATAAAACAGGGTTTGGTACGCGGGCACCATGCCTGTTGCATCGCGCACCACATCTGCATTTGCCCCAAAAGTCAAGCCGCCGGCTGCTGAAGACTTTGAAGGCATTGAGGAAGCTTCGTCCAAACTTAGGCCAGAGAGTAACTCTCAGTTCCTCCCCTATATAAGAGCTCTCATCTCTCCCTTAAAAAAAGGGGGAGACAGCCTCATCCAAGAAAACACACACACACAACTCTCTCTCTATTAAGCCTCTTTTGAGGAAGAAAAGAGAGAAAGAAAAGAGAAAAGAGTATTGACTCTCTCAACACACACAAAACGTATGTCTTCCTTTCCTCGATCGGTAGCAGTAGAAACACAACAATCAGGCTACGAGCTAGCTTGATCCAATATTACACAACGACCTAGAACGTGGCCCGAATTCTGTAAAACGACAGAACGTAACCCCTTCCGTTCGTTAGTTTGCTTAATATGTAAATAAATGTAATAAATGTATGCAATTATTTCAATACATTTTTTTATGTAAATACATGTAAAGTATATTCTGTCACATAAAATAACAAACTTGTGATACGTAAAATACGAGCATGCAAATATGTAGAGACCGAAAGGGCGAGTTGGGTGCGTAAAACCTTCCCAACTCGTAACTTGGCCCCCGAGCCCATAATCTAAAGTTTTTCTCTCGTTTACTTTATAAACAAGAATGGCGACTCTGTTTTCAAAATATAAATGTGTTTTTCATGTTTATCAAACAATAAAATCAACAAAGAAAAACCACAAGAGCGAAAAAGCCCAAGGAGCGATCTGCGGATCAGGGCACTCACAGTGGCGACTCTGCTGGAGATGTTTGTTTTTAAATAAATAAAAAAGAGAGCTAGACTCATTTTTTTTATACATAATTACATGTTCACATGTTTAAATATTTAGATTTTACACTTAAAATCTTCATCTTCCATTCTTTATGATTCAGGTCCCCGTCAATTTATTTAATCTTTGTGCTTTGAAGTTTTTCCTTTTGTGTTTCAACTTTGGAATCATCTTTTTTTATGTTTTGCACCCTGTAATTTGTATAAAAATTATTTTAGTCAATTTTGTAAATAAATAATTATTTATTAGACAAGATAATAGGTGTACGAATTCTAGGTGTCTACACATGGGTGGTTTCACCTCAATAGGCAGCCTTTCCCATGCCTCTAATTGTCGTCGGTTACAGACAACAATCAGGTTCGTAGCATACCAGTGACATTTGGTTACAGTGCTTTTAGGGTTGGTTTTTGAGTTTTTGAATTTTCGTTCAGTAATGTTTGAAGAAAAATAAGTGAGAGATAAAGAAGCTAGTGAGTCCAATGAGAAAAATAAAGTAAAAAATCAAAACCAAAATCCTAAATTCTTGGTTTGAGAACAGACCCTTAAAAACAAACAACAAAAGAGAATACATAAAAAAATAAATTACAGTCCCCACCAAAACACCAAAAAAGTAATGAAAATAAATGCTTCCTATTTGAGGTAGTAGACTAGTAGTTCGGATAATGAACGAATACCAAAAGTGCTAAATACAACACCTTTTTTGAAAAAATATTATTTTGTTCATCATTTAATTATTAAAAAAAAAAGAAAAAAAGGTAGACCACCTCGGGGTGGCGGTCCTTTAGGAAGAAACGCACCTCGGAGTGGCGGTTCTCATAGCGGTTCTACCAAGTTTCGTTAAAATTTTAATGATTCGGTTAACTTTATAAAGAAATGTTAACTTTAGGGTATTAAAGTGTAAAAAAAAATTAACGGAATAATGGATGGAAATGAAGGATCACCTAGTCTAGGTGGTTCTTTGGAGTATGTCTGCCTAGAGGTGGCGGTCTTGTAAATTATTTTTTTTTTCATTTATAACATGGGCAAAATAGTAAATTTACTCGGGGGTGTTGTATTTAGCATAAAAGGAGTGTTGTATTTAGCACCACTCTATTTTTATTACTGTTTTAATATGTCAAAAGTCAACTTGACAACTTGCCAAGTATACCAAAGTTTCCCGGTTAAAAAAAAAGGGCAAAATTCATCACTATTAGACAATTTTCAATCGCTTAAGGACACGATAATTATTTTCAATATGAAAAGGACCTTTTGTTGCAAAACATTATTTATACCCTTTAAAAACACGGAACAGTGGACACCATGCATCTCAAAAACAAAAAGCGAAGCATCGCAACATAACACGATGCACATAAAAATACGGAAGGAATGTTGTGCATCGCAAAACAAAAGACAATGCATTGCACCACAATACAATGAACAAATTACATTTTTCACTTGCGAGACACTAAAGGTTGTGCATTGCAATGTACAAATTTTTGCGATGCACAAATTAACCACCCAAAAAAAAGAAGAAGAAGTGTGAAAAAGAATATTTTGTGGAAAACTTTTCATATACTTACTGCCCTGTAGGTTCTTCAAAGAGACTAAAGACCGTTAAACACTACTCGATAAAGCGTCCAAATCGAAGATAGAATGGAAGGAAAAAGAAAAAGAAGGAAAGAAGAGCTTAGTAAGATAGTCAAATCATGATATGAATACATGTTTCCTGCCCTTCCTAAACGCTTGTTGTTCTTTTTCATTTATCGTAAAATGAATTCGGCCTCGCACCTCACGAAGGGGCTAAAATTGTTTTGCAATTGTGTGATTTCATTCCATTTTCAATTTCTCATCCAATCTCCTACTTTTGTCAACTAGTTCTCTAGTTGGTTAACTTGAGAATGATGAGAGGGGACGGAGGAAGAGATAGAGTTAAGAAAGTTTAGAGAGTATAATGATATGAATTGAGGTTTTTTGAAAAGTGAAGAGAGTGATTGTAGTGTTGGAGAGTTGGAATTGACGATGCATATTTCACACAAATAACGATGCACAAAATACAATTAAAAGCGTTATATGTTGATACGAGACAATTTTTGAATAAAATAGTCAATTTATTACTTAAAAAGAACTTAGTGAATTAAAACAAATATCATGTCTTTAAGCAATTGAGTATTCTACAAAAGGTACCGACTCACAAATTTTTTTAAAAAAAAAAAAAAGATTTCCCTGAATCACAGCCAATCATTAATTGTGATTTTAATACAACGTTAACATACTCTTTTGATATAGTAATAATAATATTTTATACTCCTAATTTCACTCTCTTTGACTCTTTCCTCCAATTCTCCTCTCTCTCACTCTCTCTCTCTCTCTCTCTCTCTCTCTCATATCTATCTCTCTCTACCCTCTAGGGTAGCCGTCTACTAACAGCACCGCCGTCCGCCTCCCGCCCTCCGCCCTTCGCTTCACACCTTTACTTCACAATCACAAATTACTGTGGACCACAAATAATTGACAATCTGATTAGATTTCCTTGTTCTAACTTTTTTCTTTAATCCTTAGTTTTGTCACTTGTATCTTGATTTATAGTCGTTTAATTTAATTTTGTAAATTTTGTGAGACATACATTGCTTTTTTTTATTTTAACATAAAAAAATGTCAATTAAAAAATTTGAATCAGCTTATTTAGCACTAAAAAAAAAGAAAAAAATTGAAGTTTTAATTGAATCACAAAAGAGGACTATTGAGAAAATTTTCTATACAAATACGAAAGTTGAAAATACTTGTGATTGCTTGTTGAATGATGAACACGTTAATAATGTAGATATGGATGAAAATAAAAATACAGAAGAAGTATTAGTTAATGAAAGAAACTAAAAATGTAGACACGGTTGAAAATGAAAATAGAGAAGAAGTACTCCCTCCGTTTCAGGCAAATAGTTCACTTTCTTTTTAAAGAAATCAATATTTGATTAAATCAAATTAAAAATTTTCATACTTTACTTATGTTTTAGGAAATAAAATTTTATTAATTAAAAACTACCTTAAGAATACTATGAATTACAACTTTCATAATATTGAAAAAGCAACTAAATTTATTTAAATTATTGGTCAAACTTTAATGAAAAATTCTTGTTAGCGAAGTCCGTTAATGAGTTTGACTGAGGTTAAACCAAATTGTTCGATTGAAAGTCAAAAATGAGAGTGTGGGAGTTTTTCAGAAAGAAAAAAGATACTCCCTCCATTTTTCTGAAAGAATTCACGTTTGAAAAAATTTAATATTCAATAAATATATAAATAGTATAAAGTTAGTCGTAATGACAAAAATGTTCAAAAATATCCAAGATGCTTATAACATATGTGAAGGATAAAGTTAATGGATTACGAAAATTGTAAGCATAACTTTTGAAATTGACTCTTTAAGTAAAACATAAAAAAAAAAAAAAAGACTCTTTGTATGAAAAATACGAAAAATTTAAATTAAGAAAATTGAGAGACTTTAAATTGTAAGGTTTTGGTCCTCCAATTCACTCTTTCTTTTTAGGTTTGGTTTTTGAGTTTTAAATTTTTGTTCAGTAGTGTTTGAAGAAAAAATATGTGAGATATAAAGAAGCCAGTTAGCCCAAAGAGAAAAAAAGGTAAAAAAATCAAAAACTAAAATCCTAAATTATTGGTCGGAAAACAAACCCTTAAAGACAAACAATAAAAGAGAATAAATAAAAATATAAGTGCTTCCTATTTATGGTAAAATCTCTAAAAATAAAGTAGTTCGGATAATGAACAGATACATGTAATCAAATCTCTAAAAATATTATAAGAAAATAAACATTGAAAGAATTTTCCTCATCACTTATTACAACAACGCAAAAAATGTGTATACAAGACAGAAGAATATATGTAGACACAAAATAAATACATAAGAAAAATAGTATAGTTGGCGGAAGGATAGTCGTGAAGGGTCGAAAAGATTACAGATCCCCGAGCTAATCGAAAAGCACCAGTTCCTCCGGTAACAAGCAACTCACGAGTATCTACTGTTAGCGTACAACAGTACAAGTCCACATCAAACTAGTCCTTGTTAATAGCAGATACAAGTTCTATTGTTTTTAGTATTGGTTTAGTTATCCTTTTCCTTGGTTGACTTGGATTGTGAACGACCTTAGCCCTCGGCTAAACACGTGGCAGACACCGTGACATGAGAGGCGCCAGCTGGACTAAACGCCAAGGTGACGTGCACCCATATCGGTATGACGGCCTGGTAAAAATACTAAGTTAGGTCGCCAACATCTCCCGACATCCTCTCCCAGCACGCTGACTACATGGACCCACAGTGCGACCTGGAGACATGCCAGGCCGACCACAGCAGCATCGAGCGACATGGACACATACGAGGCCAACCTCGACGTGGTTCCTCTCAGCTCGGCAAAAACAGAGTCCTCCAAGGGACTAACTCTCAGCCTGGGAAGAGTCTTATTGCAACTCTATATATATCAGTCCTAAGCAGACAAGGAAACGTAATCCGAAAAATATGGGAATTGATCGTATCTCTCTCATTCCGAAACCAATAAGGATTATGAGTTATCTCCATATAAATAGCACCCTCACAGGCATCATAAGGTACATGCAAATTACTTGTTTACAACATACTTTCTTAGCTTTACATCTCCTCCGAAGTATTGCTAATTCTCATGCCTGAGGGTTATCGCTGGGACAACCCAGCCCCCCTTACGGTGTTCTTTGTTGATCACAGGATTCAAGTTACTTATATTTCAAGGGCAATCCCTGCAACACAAGACGGAATCCTACCAGACTACACACGTGAATTAGACGTGGTCACCATCAACTCTTTTTGCGTGATCAGATTTGTTTCATTGCTGGAACCCGAAGTTTTTTCTGTGATCAATCATGACAACCTCCAAGCATGCACCTCCAGCGACGACCCCGGCCATGCCTGTAGTCGCTCCGCCCGCAGGCCATCCTCCTGAGCAAACTGAAAAAGAATCACCTGCAGTACCCTCATCGGGCCTCCCCCTCCATCAAAACACCCGAGCTCAGAAGTTGGCCAGGGCGATGAGGAAGAAATCAAAGGGAAAACGAGCAACCCAGTTCGTCAAGGCGCTGATCAGGGCAAGACGGGAAGGACAGATAGCAACTCCCACATCCTCAGACGGCGGGGACTCTGACGATAGGGATGACCTCGTCGTGATAGGAGACAGGCAGCCTCTCACCCAACAGGAGATTGATCTCGTCGAACTGGAACACATACGGCAGGAGAAAGCCTACTTGGAAAAACAGAGAGAGCTGGAAAAATGCGAGTACAAATTCTCTCGTAAGTTAGCTGCTCAAGAACCTCGGCTACCGACCCTGGGTCCCCTCCTCCAGGACTGCCACAACGATGGTCGACCTGACATGGAGCAACCCAGGGGTCACGGGCTGACAGCCACCATGGGAGGTCAAAAGATGACGCTCTAAGGGTAAGTGCCAAGAGCCGACTTGGACGAAGGGTGGAGGAAAACCAGAAACCCAGCGTCAAAGATCGCCTGGGAACCTTAGTCAAAGAGCGACCTAGGGCAGCGTACACTCCAGAGTCAGGGCCGTTCCTAGCATTTTATAGGCCCGGGGCAAAGTTAAAAGAAGGGCCCTAATTTAATTATCAAATATTAATCTCATGTATTTTTTTAAATTTAATTTCTGAGAGACAAAAATAATTTTTGCTATTAGTACAATTTCAATAACGGGTTTCTACTTAGCTGAAATTAAGTTTGGGGAAACATTATTATCTAGAAAACTGAATAAATTTTTGCCGAATTTCAGTCTCGTAAAGTAAAAAAAAAATTACTCAATTACTCGAATCAACAATCATTGTAAGAATAATTTGGGATTCTTGTTGCTTCGCACTTCTATTTCATGGTTCTCTTATCAATCACTTAGAACTATGACCTCAAATTAGTAATTAACTAAATTGAAAATTCAATGTAACTATGTAAGATGTGAATAAACTATCAAACTCAAAAGTCACAATAAACAATTGAACAAACATAATTCAAAATTTAACAAATAAACAAAGTCAATGTCACTTTCAATTTTTAAACACACAAAAACATTGTAAAAAGAAAAATAATAATTAACAATGTAACAAAATTTAACAAATAAACAAAGTCTCAACAAACAATTGAACAAACATAATTCAAAATAATAACAAAAGCTTTGAGTTTGGGCCTCAGTTCAAGAAATTTGGATACTATTTTTAGTTTACATGTATACTAATACTACAACAGTTAAAAAAAATTGGGCCCCTTATTAATTTGGGCCCTAGGCGGGTGCCCAGCCTGCCCGCCCCTTGGGCCGGGCCTGTCCAGAGTGGGAATCAGAGCTCGCGATCCCAGCCCGGACAAATCTTACAGATCCTCGCCAATCGATCACAACGAGGAGCGACCTTGGAGAACCGAAGAAGCTCGCAGCTACAGGTCGAAACGCAAGACGAGCCAGCGCAGTACCTCCAGCAGCGATGCATCATCACACAAATACTCCAAGATCGAAGGCCACGATCGCCGATTTAAAAGGAGGAACAGGAGCAGCGACCTAGAGGACGAGGTACTGCGCAAAATGAAGGAAAGACTGGAAGCCCTCGAAAGAGGAAAAGAGGGCAAGCTATCAAGGAACGTGACAGCAACATTCTGCAGAAGGATCAAGGATACTCCTCCAAATCATTGCCTGAAGCTGTCATCCCTAAAAAACTACGCATGAAACACGAATTCCTTGATGCGGGAGCGTTGGGCTACAACCTTCACAAGAACCCAAGCCAAGCTATGGATGCATTACAAGTGGGCGAAGATGGGTTGACATTGTGTCTCGAGGCATTGTTGATGCAAGGAGGGAAATTTCAAGAGTTTGGAAGGACTTTGGAGGTCACGTGTACAACGAGGGATGGTTTTTGGGCAAAAGAAGGCATTGGCAACTCACTGGGTGAAGAGCGATCGCCTTGACCATGGAGGAAGCGATCGCCTTTGAAGCAGAATCGCGGACCAGCCTACTGGCCACAAAGCGATCACTTTGTGGCGCAGGAGGGCGATCGCCCTCTAGACAGAATAGGCAACTTCGAGTTTCCTGCTATGTTTTTGATTCCTAGCTTGTATAGGCTTGACTTTCTATTCCTAGGTAAGGTAGTATCTAAATGCTTGTACAATGAGGATTAGTTTTCTATTCCTTGTAAGATTAGGATGCTTTGTAAAACACCTATAAATAGGGATAAATCTAAGTTGTAAAATTCAGTTTTTGGAATATAATTCTCAAGGAGAAATTCAAAGAACAAAGGTTTGTTCTTATTTTGGCTATTATTTCCTTAGGTCTAGGAGGTAATATTCAAAGGATTCTTTACGATAGGTGAGTGAAGCCTATCCGGTGAATCCAAACGGGATCTTTACGTTAGGAGAGTGAATCCTAACCGGTGACCCGCATTCTATCTTTTTGTTTTCGCTGCAACTTTTCACCATTATTTCCATCATCTTCATCCATAGTTTCGTAAGCAACAAGTCCTGTGTTTGTTACGCATCAAATTGGTATCAGAGCTTAGGTCTTTTACAAATTCCAACTTTGTAAACGATCATGGCGGAAGAGACGGGATGCCCACGTGGAATTACCTTGGAACAAGCTACCAACCTACGAAGAGATCGTGAAATTCAAGAGCTTCGGCAAAGGGTGGATCGCGTTTTGCAATTGCTAGAAAGACCACAAGGCTGTGGAGAGGTTGAGGATTCCAACTCGGATGAGGAGGAAGTAAGGCGCCCAAGGCCTAGGCAACAACAAGTACGGCTTAGGGAGGACGACGATCGAGGCTTGAAGCTCGACATTCCGGATTTTGATGGTGCTATGGATCCGGAAGGATATTTAGATTGGATACGAAGAGCGGAGCGGATTTTTGAATACAAGGAGTATAGTGACCGCAAGAAATTCAAGGTGGCTATTCTCAAACTTACAAGGTACACTTCCATATGGTATGAAAATTTAAAATCTCAACGAAGGCGTGAAGGAAAGTCAAAGATCGAGTCTTGGGATAAGTTTAAGAAATATCTTGATCGAAGGTTTTTGCCTAGCACTTATCGACAAGATAATTTTTCAAAACTCATACAATTAAAGCAAGGAAATTTTACCGTTGCCCAATATGTTGAGGAGTTTGAGAAGCTATCAATTATTTGTGATATGCAAGAGCATGAGGAACAAAAGATTGCTAGATTTATGGGAGGGCTAGATGTCGAGATAGCCAATGTAGTAGAGCTACAACCATGCTTTACGTTTGAAGAAATTTGCAAGGTCTCCATCAAGTGTGAAAGGCAAGTGAAGAAGAAAAGGGTGGGAAATAAGATGACTTTTTCAAAGGGGTATTCAAGTAATTCGGCCACAAGCAACGCAGCACCAAGCAACCCAAAACCCAACACTCAAGTAGAGAAATCCAACAAGAGTACCACAAGTGAGAAGGTCGAAGGAAAGAAGCCGATCAAGAGCAAGGACAACGTCAAGTGTTTTAAATGTCAAGGATATGGTCATTACCAATCCGAATGCCCCACCAAAAGAGTTTGACTATACACGAGATTCGAGATATTGAAGACAACCTTGCAAATCAAGATCTAGAAGATGAATCCGAAGAAGAAGAGGTAGAGGAATTTGATTTCGAAGATGTCAAGGGGGAGACACTAGTTTTGAGGAGATCTCTACACGCGAAGCCCACGGCCATGGAAGAGGAGCAAAGAGAACAAATCTTTCATGCGAAATGTCTTGTGCAAGGAAAAGTGTGTGATGTAGTGGTCGATGGAGGAAGTTGCGCAAATGCCGTCTCGAATATTCTCATCGACAAATTGAAGGTCCCAACAACAAACCACTCTCGTCCTTACAAGCTTCATTGGCTCAATGATGGATCCGAAGTAAAGGTAAATCGTCAAGCCTTAATCTCTTTTTCTATGGAAAATTATCAAGATGAGATACTTTGTGATGTGGTTCCAATGGATGTATGCCATATACTTTTGGGACGACCTTGGCAATATGATAGATATGTGACCCATGAAGGGAGGGAAAATGCCTATATTGTGAAGAAGGATGGTAAGAAGTTCAAGCTAAATCCTTTACCACCCTCCAGAATAGTTCCCATCAAGAAACCCCCGCAAAAGACAAATTTATTGGCAAGTGAACGAGAAGCTGAACAAGCCGTCAAGGATGGCCAAGCAATTCTCGTTATTCCTAAAGGGGTCCAAAGTCAAGAAGGGGAGGAACTACACCCCTTAATGAAACCCCTACTCAACAAGTTCAAGGATGTATTCCCCGAAGAGCTACCACCGGGTTTGCCACCAAAGCGAGGAATTGAACATCAAATCGATTTGATACCCGGAATGCCACTCCCCAACAAACCGGCATATCGATGCAACCCGGAGGAAACAAAGGAACTTCAAAAGCAAATTGAGGAGTTACTCACAAAGGGATATGTGGAAGAAAGCATGAGTCCATGTGCGGTACCGGCTCTTTTGGTGCCCAAGAAAGATGGTTCATGGAGGATGTGCGTGGATAGTCGAGCAATCAACAATATCACTATCAAGTATCGATTTCCAATGCCACGCTTGGATGATATGATTGATGAACTACATGGCGCTATATTCTACTCGAAGATTGATTTGAGGAGCGGATATCATCAAATTCGCATGCGCGAAGGAGATGAATGGAAAACGGCATTCAAGACAAAGCACGGATTATATGAATGGAAAGTGATGCCATTCGGGCTCACGAATGCCCCAAGTACTTTTATGAGGTTGATGAATGGAGTGCTAAGACCATTTTTGGGAAAATTTGCGGTCGTCTATCTAGACAATATTTTGGTATATAGCAAAAGTGAGGAGGAGCATGTGCGACATCTTGAAGAGGTACTACTAGCTTTGCGGAAAAACAAGCTCTATGGAAAACTTGAGAAGTGCTCATTTATGCAACCAAGTGTGACATTCCTTGGTTATGTGGTGTCAAAGGAAGGAGTATTGGTTGATCAAACGAAGATTGAAGCAATCAAATCTTGGCCGATTCCAACAACTATTACGGAGGTACGTTCATTTCATGGGCTAGCTTCTTTCTATAGACGCTTCATTAAAGATTTTAGTACTATTGCAAGTCCCATGACCGAGACCTTGAAGAAAGGAAAATTTGAGTCGACTTCGGCGGCCCAACAAGCTTTTGAAGAGCTTAAGGAGAAGTTATGTAAAACACCGGTTTTAGCCTTACCCGATTTCTCATAACCTTTCGAAGTTGAATGAAATGCTAGTGGAGTGGGTATTGGAGCTGTGTTGACTCAAGGAAAAAGGCCCATTGCTTATTTTAGTGAGAAGCTTGGAGGTGCGAGACTCAACTATTCTACCTACGATAAAGAGTCTTATGCTATGGTTCGAGCTTTGGATCATTGGAGTCATTACCTAAAGCCGAATCATTTCGTCCTTCATTCCGATCACGAGGCATTGAAGTACATTCATGGGCAACACAAGTTGAAACCAAGGCACGCGAAATTGGTGGAATTTCTGCAATCCTTCAACTTTTCTTCGAAATATAAGGATGGAAAGAACAATGTGGTAGCGGATGCATTATCTCGAAGATATTTTATGCTCACCATGATGGATGCCAAGCTACTAGGGTTCAAACTAGTATGCGAATACTACAAAGAAGATCCGGATTTTGGCTCAATTGTTCTCGATTGTGAGCAAGGAAAGAATGGGAATTTTGTGCTACAAGAGGGATTTTTGTTCAAGGGCAATCAACTTTGTATTCCCAAGTGTTCGATAAGAGAATTGTTGGTACGAGAAACTCATGGAGGAGGACTAGCGGGACATTTCGGCATCAACAAGACATTGGAGTTATTACAAGAGCATTTTTATTGGCCGAAGATGCTTGGAGACGTGCAAACTATTATCTCTAGATGTGCCACTTGTCAAAAGATGAAGAGTACGTTCCATCAAGGTTTGTATACGCCTTTGCCCGTGCCAAAGCAACCGTGGAGTGACGTATCAATGGATTTTATTGTGGCCTTACCGCGGACGCAAAGAGGAAAGGATGCTATCATGGTGGTGGTTGATCGATTCTCGAAAATGGCGCATTTCGTGCCATGTCACAAGACGGATGATGCTTCCTTAGTTGCGGATTTGTACTTCAAGGAAATTGTGCGTTTGCATGGAGTACCAAAGACAATAGTGAGTGATAGAGATAGCAAGTTCCTTAGCCATTTTTGGAGATCTCTTTGGACGATAATTGGAACGAAATTGTTGTTTAGCACATCTCATCACCCACAAACGGATGGACAAACGGAAGTCACCAATAGGACTCTTGGAGTTTTACTACGAGGACTAGTGGGAAAGACTCAAAAGGATTGGGATTTAAAGTTGGCTCATGCGAAATTTGCTTACAACCGTACACCAACATATGCAACTCAACATTCTCCATTCGAAGTTGTGTATGGGGTTAATCCTTGTTTGCCAATACATATGGTTCCCACTCGAAGAGGGAAAGAACAACCGGAAGCGTTCAACAAGTTGAAAGATATACAACACTTCCATAAACAAGTTCGTGCAAGAATCGAGAAGGTGAACGAGATGTACAAGAAAAGAGCCAACAAAAGTCGAAAGCAACCGGAATTTTAACCCGGAGAGTTAGTGTGGCTACATTTGCGGAAGGAGCGATTTCCTAGCAAGAGGAAGAATAAGCTAATGCCAAGAGCCGAAGGACCTTTTCAAGTGCTAGAGAGATTTGGTGATAGTGCTTACAAATTGGACCTTCCCGAAGAATACGCAATTAGTTCTACATTCAATGTGGGAGATTTGTCACCATATTTGGAAGATCGAATGCTTGAAGAATTGAGGCCAATTCTTTCTCAAGAAGGGGAGGATGATGCGGGAGCATTGGGCTACAACCTTCACAAGAACTATGCATTACAAGTGGGCGAAGATGGGTTGACATTGTGTCTCGAGGCATTGTTGATGCAAGGAGGGAAATTTCAAGAGTTTGAAAGGACTTTGGAGGTCACGTGTACAACGAGGGATGGTTTTTGGGCAAAAGAAGGCATTGGCAACTCACTGGGTGAAGAGCGATCGCCTTGACCATGGAGGAAGCGATCGCCTTTGAAGCAGAATCGCGAACCAGCCTACTGGCCACAAAGCGATCGCTTTGTGGCGCAGGAGGGCGATCGCCCTCTAGACAGAATAGGCAACTTCGAGTTTCCTGCTATGTTTTTTATTCCTAGCTTGTATAGGCTTGACTTTCTATTCCTAGGTAGGGTAGTATTCTAAATGCTTGTACAATTAGGATTAGTTTTCTATTCCTTGTAAGATTAGGATGCTTTGTAAAACACCTATAAATAGGGATAAATCTAAGTTGTAAAATTCAGTTTTTGGAATATAATTCTCAAGGAGAAATTAAAAGAACAAAGGTTTGTTCTTATTTTGGCTATTATTTCCTTAGGTCTAGGAGGTAATATTCAAAGGATTCTTTACGATAGGTGAGTGAAGCCTATCCGGTGAATCCAAACGGGATCTTTACGTTAGGAGAGTGAATCCTAATCGGTGACCCGCGTTCTATCTTTTTGTTTTCGCTGTAACTTTTCACCATTATTTCCATCATCTTCATCCATAGTTTCGTAAGCAACAAGTCCTGCGTTTGTTACGCATCATTCCTGGAGCCACGTGTCGAGCTTCGAGGCAAAGATGGGAGTATGCACCAGGGATCTGGATCTGTGGTGTGTTATGTTTGTAAGCACGTTTGAGGAGGTTGTCCTCAACTGGTTTGAGGAGCTTCAAGAAGGCTCCATCAGAGATTGGTACGACTTGAAGAAGGCCTTTCTGAAGAAATACTCATTAGCAGACGATCTCCCTTAAAAGAAATTTGGCCTTTTTGGAATCAAACAGCGACCTGGAGAGTCCCTAGAAAGTTATTTGGATAGATTCAAGCGTGTCACTGAAAAATTGCTAAACGTCCCTAACAAAACCATAATAGCCTTCTTCCAAGCTGGATGCCGATCTACCAAGCTCCTATCTGAAATCGACATGCGACCACCCACTACTAGTGCGAAGATGTATATTACCGCACAAAATATTGGGAACGCCAAGAAGACCCTGGCAGAACAGGCAATAGAGGATCAGAAACCCTCAGGGACCTAGAAACAGAAAAAGGAGGACAAATCTGGAGACCAGAAGAAAGAGGGGAGTAGCAATGGACACGACAAAGGAAAGGGGAAGAAAAAATGGGCTAAGAAAGAGGAATTCTATGCCCCATTAAATAAAACCAGGGAGCAGATTATGAACGTGCTTCTGCAGGAGAACATGATTGACCAACCTCCACCTCAGAGAGAGGCCCCATACCCTCGCAATCTCAACAAAAGGTACGCCTACCACAATGGCATTGGGCATACCACCGAGGATTGCATTCAACTGAAGAAAGAAATCCAGAAGCTGACCGACAGGGGGAACTCAGAAGGTACGAACAGAGAGGTGGAGAAAGAAGAGAAAAGCCAAGGAAGGCCCCGAGAACAAATACAGATGAGGACGAGGTTCTGGTCAATACAATCATAGAGGAATGGTCGAGCATCACCAAGCTCAATACGCCATTCAACAGTCTCAACCATACTGTCAGCCCGCCTAAAGTTTGAGGAGAAAAAGGATTTACATTCCTACCTAACGAGCTGGCCGCCAACCCCACCGTCAAGGGGCACGCTTTGACCATTGAAGCGAAGATTGGCAATGGAAGGGTGAAGAGAGTACTAATCAACACAGGAGCGGGGAAGGATATTCTATTCTACAAATGCTTCCAGGCGATAGGACTGGGAAGCTCGCATCTAACTCCAAGTAGAATCAAGCTAGAGGGCTTCACCGGACACAAGGTCGCTGTTAAGGGTACAGTCGACCTTAAGGTAGTCCTCGGTGCCAAAGACAACTCCTGCGCCGAGGTCATAACCTTTTTGGTCCTCGACATTCCCTCTCTATACAACATCATTTTGGGTCTGCCAACCCAAACAAAGTTCGATATGGTGATTTCCTCATCTCACCAGAGAATCAAATTCCCCACAGACAATGGGGTCAGAGAGGTGAAGAATGATCCGAAAAGTGCCCTGAACCACCTCCTCAAAGAGAGGAAAGCCGAGGAAGCTCGGCTCAAGAGGAAAAGAAAAGTAACCTCGGTCCACGAAGAGGTCCACTAAATAGACCTCCATGACAAGAGACCGAAATTAATAATAATCAAGGAAAGCTCAGAGAGAAGCCCCTCTGGCGACCGAGCATAGCAATCAGCGCGGGCTGACTTCTCCAGCTCGCACATAGAGGGTGACGAAGACGATGATGTGCCCGACGTGTTCGAAATGGACGCCGAGCACACCGACTCGACCCCAGTCACCCAAATGCTCGAACAAAAAGATCTCTTTACCTCGCACCTCGACATAGGCCCGAATGACTACCTGCCCGATGTGCCCGCCATGGATACCGAGCAGGCCGACTTATACCGGTCGCCAACAAGGATGCGAAGAAGCCCAACAAAGTCGTCACGATAGAGAGCCTTGATCCAAGGGATCAGCCCGAGATCCAGCCCCACGAAGACCTCGATGAGGTGGTCATCAACTTCGACTACCCAGAACAAAAAATCAAGGTTGGACTGGAAATTGACAAAGATGAAAGGGAGGCAATAATTGCATTCCTCCAGGAGAACAAGGACGTGTTCATTCATTCATCAAGGTGTTCAATCATGTTTTCAAGGCTAAGGAACGAACCATTTCATCATGTTCAATATCAAGGAACCAACTCATCTAATCATAATCATAAGGTCATTACCAATTTCAGACTCCGTAGAGTCTAAAGCCAAATTTACATTTAGTAACCAAGCATGTTTTTCACATATACAACATGATTCCCATGAAATTTACTTTCTAAACATGGAGAGACAAGGGTTACCCTCAAGTAATGCATATTTCATGGTACTATTTCCTTTTAAACATCAAGCATGGCATATAACATCATTGTTTACCTATTTAACATGGAATACATGGGTTATAACATGCTTAAAAGCACTGAACATGAAAATAGAAACAATAACTTACACTCTACCAAGACCACCTATAACAAACTATGATTTTTTCGAATGGAATTCTTCCCCTCATCAGGCTCTTCGATTCTACGGCGTCGGATCGCCAAGACTCCTCCAAAATCTCAAGATCTCTCAAGTTTCTTACTCTAGAACTCTCTCTCTCTCTCTCTAGTTTACCCAAGGATTGAAGATGGAAATGAGGAGTTATGAACTCATTTAGATGGGTTTTATGGAGTAAAATGAGGCTCCAACCAGGCCTAGGTATGTGGCTTCATGCATTTTGTTCAAGGGATTTCAAAAGAAGAGAGGAAGAAAAAATCTCGGGTGAACAGTACTGGGAGAGGGTAGTAGCCTTGGCGCTTGCTCAGCCCCCCCAGCCCAAACCACTCTAATATGGAAACTTGGTGGCCGTCCAGGTGTCCTGCTTTGGAAATTTTTTTGAAAATGTCCGAAAATGCCTCCGAAATGATTCTAAATGACCCTAGGATAATTCTAATCCTCAAGCAAGGTCAAAAGATGTGCAAACCACTTCCAAAAGTTTCGATAACAAACATTGAAGTGTTACGTACGATGGAAACTATCGACTACAAGACTTTAAAATCAGAATTCAAAGTATGTGAAATGCACATAACCATTTTATGCACAACAAGTTATGAATGTAGAATGCACATGTAATATGATAGATACTAAATTTAATACAATAGGGTTTCGGGGTCTTACAAAAGATCCAATGGCTACTCATCTGATGTTGGAAAGATCAAATATAAACCATTGTCCTGATTTGGATGAAGTTCACTTTGATATCTGGAAGGACAAAGTAAAAAAGACATATGAATTCTATTGACAAACGTTTATGAAAATGTGTTATTGAAGGTCCAAGAATTCCCATAAAGGAAAATACACTAGTTGTTGTTGATCTAACTGCTGATCCTGAAATTCTAAAACCTGAAGCAGAATGGGATGAAGAAGATAGGTAGAATGATGCTCTGGATAGTAAAGCCATCAACATCATTACAAGCTGTGTAGACATAAGCACCTAACAACGGATCATCAACCTGGATACTGCAAATGAAATGTGGGATGCCATATTAGAGTATCTGAAAGGTGATGGAGAGACAAAGAACAACAAACTATACACTTGTATTTAGAAATTTGATTCATTTAAGAAAGACCCCAAAGAAACTCTTTGATGCGTCTACGACAAATTCTATGAGGAATGCTTCATGGTTGTTAATGAGGAGGAGAAAGATTTATAGTATCTGGATAGTGGCTGCTCTAAGCACATGACTGAAACCAGGATCTCCTCTCCAATATTATTGAAGCAAAGGGTCCCTCAGTTATTTTTGGTGATAACTCAAAAGGAAAGATAGTTGGCTATGGATCTATAGTTCGATCAAAACTCTCCATCAGCGAAGTATCTCTAGTAGAAGGCTTGAAGCATAATCTCCTAAGTATATCATAATTCTGTGATAAGGGGCTGACCTGTCAATTCACTTCAAGTCATTGCATCATCATGGATAGCGAGACCTGCACAACTATCTTAACTGGATATAGATAAGGAAATGTGTATATGGCCGATCTGAATAGTTGGAAAGAAGTCTAGTTAGTGATTGGTGGCAAAGAGCTCCAATTATAACAGTTGACAGTGGCATAAGAGACTCAGCCATTTTAACTTCAAGAACATTTCTAAGTTATCAATGGATAACTTGGTTTTTGGACTACCTAAGGTATCAGCTCATCATGACAAGCTTTGCAAGGCATGTGACGCGAACCAAGACCCAAGGCCCAAAGCCCAATATTCCAAGAGATCCCATGGTGATAAACAAAGGCCCAATGACAAGAGCCCGACTTAAGAAGGTTCAGGAAACTTTCATGATGCTTGTGGAAGAAGTCAAGGACAACACAACACCCAAGGATGCTAAAGGCAATGAAGGGAGGGTCATTTGCATACTACAAGGACGTTTCGGTAAAGAAAATGTTGTTTGCCTTCAAAGCGATCGCCCTGCACAACCACGGGCCATCGTCTGTGGACAAAGAATGAAGTAATCACCCTGCACCAACTAAAGGCGATTGCTCTGTAACCAGAAAGTCACCTTGGATTCTGTGGGCAAGGCGTTCGCCTTGGATTGACCTAGGGCGATCACCCTGTGGCCAGTATGAAGACTTTTCACTGTTTTATGGAAATTTTGGTATTTTAGGTATTCTTAAGTATTTTTAGGTATGTTTGTTTCCTATTAAAACGTTTCCTATGGTTAGTAGGATTGTTAGGCCTATATAAAGGCTTCTCTTTCATTGTAAAACTTTAACTTGGAGATATATTTGATTAAATTGAGTTTTCACAATATTGTGAGCTTTTGAGAGATTTCTTGGATTAGAATTCTCAACCCTTGAACTTATCAAGTTTGTTGAGCTGCAGGCTTGTGACGTTCCGTGATCTTGGTTCCTAATCAATTACGATTAGTGGGTTATAGTTTCACCCCAAGGTTCTAGGGATTAAATCCGCCCTAGGGTTAAGGGAAGCTCCCTATCTTTTCGTTTCAATTCGTTGTTTCTGTTTTCAATCCGCGTTCTTGATTGGTTCCGCTTTGTCACGATCTTGGAATCGCATCAATTGGTATCAGAGAAACAAAGAGGTAACCAACGATTTTGTTCATGCGTTCTTCATAAAATTTTGTTTTTATCTTTTCTATATTTCGTTGGATTCATAGTTTTCTTCTTTCCTGTGTTTTCTTCTAGCAATCTTTGTTTTGTGGTGTTTCTTTCCAAACCCTAGTTATAAAAAAAAAATATATTATTGCTCCAAAGAAAATCCCTTGAATCAAGACAATTAAAGCTTGATAAAAAAAAAAAAAAAAGAAGTTGAAGGAGCCGAAATTTGTTGACAAATTTTTTTTAGGGTTTTGGAAAATTGCTTCAAAGTTGCCAATTGCATTAAAGTGGTATTGCTAGAAATACTTCCATACATCCATCTTGTTCATCAAATCTTTCCAACATCCATTAAAATTTCATTCTTTTCTTGCTTTCACTGTGAAATTGCATCTCACTTTGAATAGTTTGCCAAAAAAATTTAAACCCTAGATTGCATTGTTTTAGTTCCAACTCGTAACGTTTTCAAAACTTGCACTCCATATTGATAATTTCGTGGGTAAAAGAATTTCTCCAAGAAATTAGTGTGTGTGAGTGAGTCAAAAGTGATACATGAGCAATTGTGAGTTGTATGTGTCTCTACATGTCACAAGAAAATAATGAAGCACCGTTGCCTAGGGGTAATGGAGGAGCAACTATAGAGGGTCCGGAGGATCCTAATGAACATATGTTGAGAATGATTGAGGATATTACTCAGCGTTTGGCTAGATTGGAAGAGAAAGGGGAAACACAACCTCAAGGGAATCCATCTCGATTCCAACCAAGGACGGGGAGGTATGTAGAGGAGGAGGATGAGTGGGTAGAGAGAGAGAGTATGATGATGATAGGAGACGAGATAGGATGAGAGGAGAGAGGATGAATAACCCACGATAAGAGAGAGAAATTTTCAACATAAAAATAAAAGTTCCTCCTTTCAAGGGTAAAGCTGATCCGGAGGAGTATTTGGAGTGGGTTAGGAAAGTTGAGGTGTTATTCGGTTATAATAATTACACGGAGGCTCAAAAAGTCAAACTTGCCTCTTTAGAGTTCATTGAGTATGCTAGTGTGTGGTGGGAACAACTAATGATCAACCGAAGGAGGATTGGAGAGGGTCGCATTAATACGTGGGAGGATATGAAACGTATTATGCACAAGAGGTTTGTCCCAAATTACTACCACCGAGACTTGTTGAGGAAGGTCCAAAACTTAACTCAAAGAAGCAAATCGGTGGAAGAGTACCATAGGGAATTGGAGATGACCCTTACTCAACCCAATATCGATGAGGATGTTGATGCAATGATCTCCAGGTTCATTAATGGGCTAAATAGAGAGATTGTGAATGTGGTCGAGCTCCGGGAGTATGATGAGATGGAAGATGTTATTCATGTCGCTGTCAAAGTAGAACGGTAACTTAAAAGGCGGGTTACTTTCAACCGTGGAGTTACTTCTTCACCTTCTTCTTATCACACAACCAATAAACCTAAGTGGGAGGGAAACAAGAACCCAAGTGTTACACCGGCCAAACCTTATGGGAGACTTTAAGGGGTAAGGAAGTTGACAAGGGAAAAGGTGTAGTGAACAATACACTTAAGTCAAGGGAGATCGTTTGTTATAGATGTAATGGGAGGGGTCACATAGCATCTCAATGTCCCAATAAACGAGTGGTATACATTCATAATTGGGAGTATTTCTCAGAGGACGACAAAGAGGAGGAAGTGAAAGAAGGGGATGAGGAGGATGATGAAAATGTCGTCGAAGCCGCATGGGGAGAGACTCTTGTGGTGAAGAAGGTGCTTAATATGCAAGTAAAGGAGGAGTGCGATCAACAGAGAGAACATATCTTTCATTCTCGTTGTTTCATTCAAGGGAAGGTATGTGATCTTATCATTGATAGTGGTAGTTGCACCAATGTTGTTAGCACCGAGGTGATTGAAAAATTGAATATTCCTGCTGTAAGACATCCTCAACCTTACAAACTTCAATGACTTAATGATTGTGGGGAACTTAAAGTAACAAAACAGGCCTTGATCACTTTCTCTATTGGGAGATATAAGGATGAAGTTATGTGTGATGTAGTCCCTATGCAAGTTGGAAATGTGCTTTTGGGGAGGCCTTGACAGTTTGATAGGCATGTGATGCATGATGATTTTCTCAACCATTACACTGTGAAGCACGATGGAAAAAAACTATACTTGTTTCATTAACCCCTCAACAAGTATATGAGTTTAAGGTACAACAAGCCAAAAAGCGTGAGAATAGTGAGGTTGAGAGGAAAAATAAAGACAGTGGTGGAAAAGATTTGAGAGAAAACCCGAGTGGTGAGAAAAGAAAGAGTGAAACAGATAAACACACGAGGGTGGAAACACGAGAGGAGGATGAAAAGAAATTAGTTGAAAAGTCAAAGGGCAAAGAGAGAGTGAAACCAAATTTCTATGCCAAATCAAGTGAGGTCAAGAAGGAGTTGAAAAATAATAGAGAGGTGATGATAATTATTTTTAAACAAAATTTTGTTACTAACGATATATCCAAAACTGTACCTCCATTTGTTTTGTCTCTCTTACAGGAATATGAAGATGTCTTTCCCAAAGACAAACCTAGTGGGTTGCCACCTTTTCGAGGGATAGAACATCAAATTGACCTCATACCCGGTGCTACTCTACCAAACTGACCAGCTTACAGAGCCAATCCAGAAGAGACGAAGGAAATTTAAAGGCAGGTAGAGGAATTGCTCAAAAATGGTAAGGTTAGAGAGTCTTTAAGCCCTTGTGCAGTACCGATAATTGTGGTACCAAAGAAAAATGGTGAGTGGTGAATGTGTATGGATTGTAAGGCTATAAATCAAGTGTACGGATTGTAAGGCTATAAATCAAATAACAATTAAGTATCGTTATCCTATCCCACGATTGGATGACATGCTTGATGAATTAAATGGTGCTATAATCTATACACGCATTGATCTCAAGAGTGGTTATCAACAAATTAGAATTAGAGAAGGAGATGAATGGAAAACAACTTTCAAAACTAAATTTGGGTTGTATGAGTGTTTAGTTATGCCTTTTGGGTTAACCAACGCTCCTAGCACCTTTATGCGGTTAATGAATCATGTCCTTCGAGAGTTTATTGGCAAATTCGTAGTTGTCTATTTTGATGATATCCTAATTTATAGCAAAAACATGGAAGAGCATATGGTTCATCTTCGTACCATCTTAGATACCTTGCGAAAGCACTCATTATATGCTAACTTTAAAAAGTGTGATTTTTGCATGGATCAAATTGTTTTTCTTGGATTTGTTGTAAGTGCTGCAGGTGTGGAAGTGGATGAGGAAAAGATCAAAGCAATCAAGGAGTGGCCTACTCCTACGAATGCTAGTGAAGTAAGGAGATTTCATGGATTGGCAAGCTTCTACCGCAGGTTTGTCAAGAGTTTTAAACCAAGAAGGAAGACCAATAGCATATTTCAGTGAAAATTTAAGAGGAGCAACATTAAATTATTCCACTTATGATAAAGAGTTATATGCTTTGGTGAGGTGTCTTCGGACATGGGAGCATTATATTCGATCCCAAGAGTTCATCATTCATACGGATCATGAATCCATTAAGTACTTAAAGGGTCAAGGTAAGTTGAATAAAAGACATGTTAGATGGGTATAATTCATTGAATCTTTTCCTTATGTGATTAAGTATAAGAAGGGTAAGGATAATATAGTGGCTGATGCATTGTCTCGTAGGCATTCTTTAATCACTACCTTGCATTCTAGAATACTTGGTTTTGCTTTCATCAAGGACTTATATCACAATGATTTTGATTTTCAATCCATCTAAGCAACATGTGCAACAGTTGCTTCTGAAAAGTTTTATAGACATGAGGGTTATTTATTTAAGGAAAATAAACTATGTATCCCTAAATGTTCTATACGTGAATCGTTAGTTTGTGAGGCTCATGGTGGTGGTCTCATGGGGCATTTTGGTGTGCTCCAAACTTTGGAAACTTTGAAAGAACACTTCTATTGGCCTAAGATGAAATTTGATGTTATTCATATCTGTGCCAATTGTATAACTTGTGAGCATGCCAAATCTCGAGTGGAACCTCATGGGTTGTACACTCCCTTGCCTATTCCTGATTCTCCTTATACCGACATCTCTATGGACTTCGTACTTGGATTGCCTAGGTCTAAACAAGGGCATGATTCTATGTTTGTGGTAGTTGATATATTTTCTAAAATGGCGCATTTTATTGCTTGTCATAAGACTGATGATGCTAGTTACATAGCAGATTTATTTTTCAAGGAAATAGTGCGTTTGCATTGTATGCCACGAACCATTGTTAATGATAGAGATGCCAAATTTGTGAGTCATTTTTGGCGTGTGTTATGGAATAAATTGGGTACAAAACTCTTGTTTTCAACTTCTTATCACCCACAGACCGATGGTCAAACTGAGGTGGTCAACCGAGTTTTGTCTCAATTGTTAAGGGTTATGTTGCAAAAGAATTTTAAATCTTGGGAAGAAAGCTTGCCCTTTGTTGAGTTTTCTTATAACCGTTCTGTGCATACTGCTACTAACTATTCTCCTTTTGAAGTGGTATATGGGCTCAATCCTTTAAGTCCACTTGACCTCATTCCTATACCAGTTGAGGAACGTTCTAGCATGGATGGTAAGCACAAAGCTGAGGTCATTCAGAAACTGCATGAGCAAGTGAAGCTGAACATTGAAAAGCATACTGCTCAATATGTGAAGGAAGCCAACAAGGGACGAAAACAGGTTGTCTTTGAACCCGATGATTGGGTATGGCTACATTGAGGAAGGAACGATTTCCTATGAAACGTCAATCCAAATTCCATCCTAGGGGAGATGGTCCCATTAAAGTCCTTGAAAGACTCAATGATAACGCATATAAGCTTGATCTCCCAAGTTAGTATAGTGTCCATGGAACTTTCAATGTCACTGATCTTTCTACTTTTGATATAGGTGATGATTCGAGGTCAAATCCTTTCGAAGAGCAGAGGAATGATGCGAACCAAGACCCAAGGCCCAACATTCCAAGAGATCCCATGGTGATAAACAAAGGCCCAATGACAAGAGCCCGACTTAAGAAGGTTCGGGAAGGTTTCATGACGCTCGTGGAAGAAGTCAAGGCGAACACAACACCCAAGGATGCTAAAGGCAATGAAGGGAGAGTCATTTGCATACTACAAGGATGTTTTGGCAAAGAAAAGGTTGCCTGCCTTCAAAGCGATCGCCCTACACAACCATGGGCGATCGCCCTATGGACAGAGAATGAAGCGATCGCCCTGCACCAACTAAAGGCGATCGCTATGTAACCAGAAAGTCACCTTGGATTTTGTGGGCAAGGCGTTCGCCTTGGATCGACCTAGGGCCATCGCCCTGTGGCCAGTATGAAGACTTTTCACTGTTTTACGAGAATTTTGGTATTTTAGGTATTCTTAATTATTTTTAGGTATGTTTGTTTCCTATTAAAACGTTTCCCAAGGTTAGTAGGATTGTTAGGCCTATATAAAGGTTTCTCTTTCATTGTAAAACTTTAACTTGGAGATATATTTGATTAAATTGAGTTTTCACAATATTGTGAGCTTTTGAGAGATTTCTTGAATTAGAATTCTCAACCCTTGAACTTATCAAGTTTGTTGAGCTGCAGACTTGTGGCATTCCGTGATCTTGGTTCCTAATCAATTGCGATTAGTGGGTTAAGGTTGCACCCCAAGGTTCTAGGGATTAAATTCGCCCTAGGGTTGAGGGAAGCTCCCTATCTTTTCGTTTCAATTTGTTGTTTCTGTTTTCAATCCGCGTTCTTGGTTAGTTCCGCTTTGTCACGATCGTAGAATCACATCAGCATGCCACCTCGAAAAGTTAACTAAGTCATCTTTCAAAAGCAAGCCATGCCTATCAACTACCAGACGTCTACAGTTGTTGCATATGGATTTGTTTGGTCCAGTTACTACTGCTAGTCTTGGTGGCAGCAAGTATACACTAGTGGTGGTTGATGACTATTCAAGATTCACTTAGGTTAAAATGGTGTCTTCAAAGGATGAAGCCTATGACATTGTGACAGCCCTATTCAGAAGACTTCAAACACAGAAGCTGAATGACATTGTTAATATTAGATTAGACAATGTGACTAGATTCAAGAACAATGGTGTGGCCAAATATTGTGATGACCATGGAATTGGTCACAATTTCTCTGCTACTGACACACCACAACAAAATGGAGTTACTGAAAGGAAGAATAGAAAACTTATTGAAGTTGGGAAGACCATGATTACTGAAGCAAGGCTGCTTATGTACTTTTGGGCTAAAGTTGTCAACACAGCCTACTTCACCAAAAACAGGTCTTTGATTAACAAGTTTCATAACAAAACTCTATATGAAATATGGAGAGGTAGAGCTCCCAATATTGGTTTCTTTAAAATATTTGGGTACAAATGCTATGTTCTTTATAATGGCAGAGAACATAAAGGTAAGCTCGAATCCAAATCTGATGAAGGAATATTTTTGGGATATGCTAAATTATCTAAAGCATATAGAGTTTATAGTAAGACTTCTCTTAAAGTTGTTGAATCTGTACATGTCTCTTTTGATAAATTTGATTTTATTGGGCCACATTTGGCTCCTAAGGTTTCTAATGATTTTGATGAGTGTGAGATAGGTACAGAACAGCCAAGCTATAACTCTGAAAATGTTCAAGTTCCTCCAAGGATTAATATGATAGAACTTCCAACTAATAATAGTGGGCTAGCCAACACTGAATCAGATAATCAAGAAGCTGTTGTTCCATCCACTCCAGAAGTTGTTCAGCTAACCTTAGAACTTACCTACCATCCTAAAAACCAAGCTCCAGACATTTCCACTTCTCAAGAACTATCATTTGCTGCTGATGCTATCGGACTAGACTTACCTGCTAAAATTAGAGAAATAAGAGATCACACATCACTCATGTCATTGGTGATCTCAATGTTGGTGTTTAGACAAGACAAGCTTCAACGAATGAATACATGTACTTTATTGCATTTGTCTCAAACATTGAATCCAAGAAGGTAGATGAAGCTCTAGAGGATCCAAGCTGGGTGAAAGCTATGAAAGAAGAGTTGAATAAGTTTGAAAGATGCCAAGTTTGGAGATTTGTTCCTAGGCCTAAAGGACAAACTGTTATTGAAACTAAGTGGGTTTTTAGAAATAAGATGGATGAAAATGGAAACGTCACTAGGAATAAGACAAGACTGGTAGCCCAAGGATATAGATAGGAGTAGGTAATTGAATATGATGAGATATTTGCCCCAATTCCAAGATTGGAGGCTATCAGACTCTTCTTTGCCTATGCATTTTTTAAGGACTTCAAGTTATATCAAATGGATGTTAAAAGTGCATTTCTGAATGGTGAGCTGCAAGAAGAAGTTTATGTGGAATAGCTACTAGGATTCCTAGACAACATAAGAAGAGAGGATGTATACAAATTGAGGAAGGCACTGTATGAACTCAAGCAAGCTCCAAGAGCTTGGTATGAGACCTTCTCAAAGTTCTTGATAACTCAAGTCTTTGTGAGAGTTCAAATTGACACTACACTCTTTATCATTAAACATAAAGTCCATTCATTACTTGTTCAAATTTATGTTGATGATACTATATTGGCTTTACTAATGAAAACATTTTTAAGAGGTTTAAAAAGCTTATACAGAGCAAAAAGTTTGAGATGTGCATGATCGGCGAACTCAACTTCTTCTTAGGACTTCAAATCCAGCAAAGCTTAACTGGTATCTTCATCAACCAAACCAAATATGTAAAGGACCTTAATTACTAAATATTTACTTGTAACCATCACCTATCTAGGTGTAGTATAACTTGTTTAGATTTGATTAGTAGCCTGCGAGCTACATACTTAGTTATTCAGCCTTAGACTATCCCGACTCATCATGACGGACAACAAATAGAGTGGCTACCAAAGACTCAAGACTGCTACGATTCTCATTACTTAGGACACTAAGCATTGAACTGATAAAGGAAGCTGAAAAACGATAAGGAGCAGCGTCACCGACTGATATTCAAGATAAATCTCTCAAAACAAACTACTAGAAAACTGATGCCCAAACAATGTCTCAAAAATTACATCAGCTGATCAAGGTACAACAGACAAAAAGGAATATATTTTTATATTCTCTAAAAATATATTCTCTACACAAATTTGATCACAAAGTACTGCTCATCACGTGGCCCTTACCAAAAAAGTACTGTGTGATGTGAGAACACCATAAAGCTTTTCAAAACACGTAAAGTCTTCTCTAGAAGATCTTATTGTCCTCTTCAAAAGCATTAAATCCCGGACATATCCTTCGAGACTTTGAATTCAACCACTACCAAGACATTATCCAATAGTTGAATTAAAACATCTCTCAATGGCTACCCACGTATTTCTCCCTATAAATACCCCAAGCGTCTGCTCAAGCAAGGTATGGACAATGGTGAAAAATGTATTAACAATACATCGAGAACAAGTTCTAGTGGAAATAGAGAAAGTAAAAGTGATGTGCAAGAGAAATACTTGTGAAGTTAGAGTACATTCAAGCATTTCCAATCAGTCATCTACCGATTGCCCTTGAAGCTCATCTCTATCATTCTCCCAAAATAATGAAGGATGAAGACATCACTCACCAAGTGTATAATGACAAGAAAGAGAGAAGAAGGAATGGACTGTCCAAAGAGTTCCAATCTGTTAGCATCTAATCTAGAGTCTAGGTTTTCATTCTAAATCTCATCAACACACTCAACCTTAATAAACATTGCAATGGTTGGTGTGGATTTGATCACATAAACTCATATGAGTCCGAATATCCCTAAAAGAGATGTTCAAACTTTCTAATATTGAACATCATTTTTAATATTCTTACTCATCTCACTGACCATAATTTCCTAACCAACAAGAGTTCAAAATGTATTTGAATTTCTTGATAGTGCCAATTTTGGTCAAGAGAAATAGCAAATGGAGATATCATCTATATTTTCATTGGCCTCCCAATAGGATTAGTTAGCTAGTATGTTTTTCTTTATTGTTATAATTTATTTTTTCTGTAATATGCATTTAAGCAAGTCAGCTAAACCACAAGTATGACTTGACTGAATTCTTTTAATGAAGTATCTTATGCAGTGACTGATCTCTAGTCAGTCAACTGCTAAATGCAATGTTGTGTACAGTTGTTTTATATTTTATTGCTTATCAAATTACCTTGTGTAAATTACTTCTACAAAAGAACTGAACATGCATTTCTATCTTATAGCAAACTGTCCTATTGTCTTATTTAGAGCAACATCAAGTTTTTAAGTGACTGAATCTCTTTATGTTTTCTATCTCTTATTAGTCACTTAAGTATCGGTCAATTGATCCCATTAGCAGACTGATGAATCAACTATTAAATGAACTTTTGTTGTCTATACTGATTAGTCAATATGCTTATCTGATTCAGTTGAATACTTGCCATTGGTAAGCTGACTACATCAGCAGCTGACTACATCAGCAGCTGACTGATACTCTAACTGCTTAATCTTCATCAACTACCCATACTCTGATTAGTTAGTACAATCCATAAAGTCAGTTTCGAAAGAAAATTAAAGTTTGATATATAAGCTATTCACCCCCTCTCTAGCCTATTTCTAAGCTCTATACTCAGTAAGCGGACCTACAGTGTTGTTAGTCCAGTACACAATGATGGACCGATATTTATATCCAGAGCTTAACACAATTATGACCTATTCAAGAGGACTCCAGTCCTTACAACCTGGAATCACTCGACATAGCTAACCAAAGTCACGCGTATTGCTACAATAGTGGCGCTATACCCTTTCCTGTGGCCACAGAAGAAGCTGGACAGAAGTATCAAGGCCCACAGCTAGTACGTGTCCCCAACCCTTGCAATAACGACATGTCATCATACCCCTAAATCTAACAAATATATATCAGTTAGACTTAATGCATGCAATGCACAAGTAGATATTTATTTGTCATCAAGTAAATCATATTGTGTTAGTAAATACTGAACGCACAACATTCACAGGAGCCGGTCAATCATACCAACTATATATCAAAATAACACATACCTATTTGCTAGTGAGTAAACAACACATTTATCTAGAACAATCGAGTCCTTAAGTATTGGACACCGACAACCAAATCAAGAAACATCACTGAGTTCATAACTATTGAATATCATCCATAGCCATATCAAAAGTTAGTCATTCAGACATACTATACAATACAATAATAATGTACGCTATTATTTACACTATAGCGTCAACACCTTTTGTGTCACATATTGTGTTTGCAATTATTCCATATATCAGTATCATTTCTCTTATCTTACGATAACAAGGACATTCCAATAGTTCCTATCATATATCAAGCGTAATTACTTGTAAATAACTACACATCATGTTCCTGTTACATACTGGGGTTAAACAAATTTTTTTGACTAATGTTTAACGAAATTGTTTGATTAAAAGTTGAAAATGAAAAGTGTGAGAGTTTTTCAGAAAGAAAAAAGATACTCCCTTTATTCTTAGTCTACATCCTCTCTATAACTACCGTGTGTCCTTCCCTTCCCAGAACCACCAACTAAATCAGAACATAAGTCATGGGCCATCCGTGGACCATATATTTTAATTTACTTGGTGGTACAAGAAGGTTACACAGTAATGGTATAGAGGATCTGGAGTCCTCTATTCCATCAAAAGATTCTACATTTGAAAATTATAATATTTAAGTGATAACTTAAATAATTACAAAAACGTTTGAACATAGCCAAGAAGTTTATTGCATATTTGGAGATAAAGCTGAAAGGTTATGAAGATTGTAGCAATAAATTTTCAAAATGGATTCTTTAAATAGAATATCAAAATATAAAATAAAAATAAGAAAATCTCGTCTAGCTGCTTGTCGCCTGACTGAAAACTCTATGGTCTCAGTCTTTTCGAAACTTCTGTCTTTAGCCTGATCTTTTAAAAGCTTCCTTTTGACTCCACGCAGAAAATGAAATAGAGAAGGAGAAGTCTTGTGGTAAGAAAGAATGAAGATAGAGAATTCCGTAAATAGTATTGTTGTTATTTTATATGGGCTTTGGCCCAAAAGTGCAGCCCAACTATGGCCCAAAAGCCCACCCCTTTTTTTTCCCTCAGCCTTGGTCGTGTTTTCAATTAGAAAGAGGGAAGACTTGACTTGGTCTCTTCCCAGGTCGTTATTTGCGATCACTGTTTCGGTTCCTTCTCCGGCGATTTCGCCGCTAGCGCCAAGGTTGAGTTGGTCGATTCGGTAAGCTCCTCCTTATCTCTTCTCCCTTCAGCCCCTATATAAACCCCCACACCCTCTCCCTTGAAGGCACAACAATCAACACACGGGTTTTTCATACACACAATTGAGGGTTTCTCTTTCGGGTAAATAGAGAGAGTGAGAGAGTTTTTGGCAGTGAACTAGTTTTTCGTGGGTTGCTTTCTTGGTGATTTGTTGCTTCCCCATTCTTGGTTCTTAGGTTGTCTCTCTCCCTCAAAGCTAAGAGTGATTTGAGCAGTGTGTGTGTGTGTGTGTGTGTGTGTGTGTGTTGCTTGGTGAGGCAAATAGAGAGTATGGGTTGTGGTTTTTTGAGGTTAGGCTGTCCGGAGTTGTGGCTTCTACTGTGGCTGTCCTGAGTTGGTTTCTGTTTATACTGGCTGATTTATTGGGACTGTTTTGCTGCCTTTCGGTTGCATAATAACACCTTGGATCGGTGACCTTGGATTGTGGCTGGATTTCGGATTAAACGGATACTTGGGCCTGAGCCGAAAATCTCTAATCTTTAAAACTATTTCTGATTTTTCAGTTTCATCTTGTTTTAGTATTACTTCTTGAATTGTTACTAATCTATGTTATATTTTTCTTTTTGCATTGTTCGCGGGTTTTGGCTACGGAGCTCTAAGTCCTCTCAACAAGTATAAATTGAGTTCAATGGAAGCTGATGTGATATTTCAAACTGTTACACTCAATATTTTTCTGTACGAAATGGAGTGAGTAGCTTTTGACAAAAAGCTATAGTGTAGTGAACGAAATTATACACTCCATCCGTCCCTAAATTATTATCATTTTTTTTATCCTTATTACAATAATTGTCTTGTTTGAAAATTTTTCTTATTTTATGCTTACTTTTTTTCGTACTTTAATTATGGACCATAGACACATGGGCATTAAAAGAAATTATACATTATACCAATATTAATAATCAAGTCAATTATTTTTTCTTAATGGCGAGTCAAACAAAACAATAATTAAGGGACGGAGGAAGTATCTTTTATCCATTTTTATAAACAAAAATTGAAGATTTTATAAACAAACAAACTAGACGTACACACAACAATATTTTTATACTCCCTCCGTCCCTAAATTATTGTCTTCCTTTCATTTTTTATCTGTCCTACAATAATTGTCATGTTTGAAGGGCTATGCTAAACAACGCACCCAAAAGTGCTAAACAACGCACCCTTATTTATAAAATTACCAAGCTACCCTTAAACTTAAAAAAATTTAAAAAACAAAAACTAACTTAACCCCCCTCCCCCACCCCTCATTTTAACTTTCTCTCATTCTCTCTTCACTTTTTCTCTTCACTTTCTCTCACTTTCTCTCACTTTCTCTCATTCTCTCCACTTTTCTAACAAAAATCCTATATTCCTTCAACATTTACTCAAAGAAAAAAGGTACGTTTCTTTATAATTTTTGTAATATTTTATTAAATGTATTAGTTTGAACTAAATGAACTGAAAAAAAAAATCGGATTTTAGAGGGTCGGACCGGCTATTATGGAAAAGAACCGGGCCGGCTATATAGTATTGGGCCGGGCCGGCTATATTTAAATAAGGTCGGACCGGCTATATTTAAATATAACCGGGCCGGCTATATTTAAATATAACCGGGCCGGCTTCCCTTTTTTTTTTTTTGAAATAATAATGATGTTCCTATTACATTATTTTTTGCTATATTTTTTTTAGATTAAATTGCTTTATTATTAAAATTTTAAATTACTATATTTTTGTTAGATTAAACTTTATAAAACATAAATTTAAACATAAATAAAAACATAAATTGCTATATTACATTATTGATTATTTAAACATAAATTTAAACTTTTAAATTGTTAGCTATATTTAAACATAAATAAGAACATAAATTGCTATATTTAAACATAAATAAAAACATAACTTTTTTTTGATCGATTATATAAAACATAAATTGATATATGTTTGTTGTTAGATTAAATTTTTGTTTTACGTAAATTTTATAATTCTGCTAATTGTTATTGTCATTTATTTATTTTATAATTTTGTTTTACGTAAATTTTGTTAGCTTATTAACTTGTTATTGTTAATTTTAGATGTCAGGAGTTGGTGGCAGTGGCGATGGTGACCAATCAGGACAGCTTATAGCGGGAGGTGAAGGATCGCATAGTAGCCGCATCCGCCCGAGCCAAAGCAAGTAAGAGGCGGAGCGGGATAGTCGGCGGCCTCCACCGATAGTTCATCATCCGGCTAGTGTCACTCGTGAGCGGACTCCACCGGCCTTTTCGACTGGTCATGGATCCTTTCATTCTGGTGGTCCTTCGCCAATGGCTGAGAGTGATTTGGCGGCTGAACGTGAATTAGAGGAAATTGGAGGTCAACTGTTTCAGTCGGGTCCTTCTGCTAGTAGTCAGGCGACAGGTTCGACCATGAGGCCTGGAAGGGGAAAGGGTGTGATGAGTGCTTCGCATTTTCAGCAGTTGCATCGCACCTATCAGATGCAGATGGGAGACACTAACGATGACTCTGATGATGATGATGATGACGACGATGACGACGACGACGATGACGACGAGGATGTTGCTATTGGTCGAGGAGGTCGAGGTCGTGGGCGTGGGCGTGGGCATGGTCGTGGACGGGGACGAGGAGTTGATACCATTACAGTCATCTGCATCATGTGTTCACCAAATCTGCCTAGTCCTCCTCATCGACCCATTTCCCACACTGAATGGCGTCAACGGATGATGATCCTTCTCGCCACTCCTCCACAAGTGCTTCAACGACCTCGTCGAATCACTCGTCGTGTAAGGAATCGTCTTCGAGACCCCAGGAACAGTGTATCCAATTTCATCCCTTGGATTCCCACAAGAGACATTACCGCTACTACACCTGCTCCCATCGCCTCAAATGCTCACCTCGAGCAACCCTCATCTCAGAGGAGCTTCGGCCAAAAACGCCCATTCTCGTCAAATCCGGTCAATGTTCCTCCGATTAAAATCAGCAGACCTTCATCCTCTAACTCTACTTCATTAGGATGACTAGCTAGGTCTCTGTTTTATCAATCTAATTTTCTTTTGCTATATTAATGATAAATGTGTAATGTGTTTAGCTTTGTGTACGTCTGTTTATCTACATTTGCCACTTTCTTTTGATTAAAGTCTTCATAATTTGTCCTGGTGCATACTCGTTCATGCCTACAGTTTATTTACTTGATGAAATTCAGCATACCTCTTAGGCAGATCTTATATGTCATCTTTAGATGTATATCTCATGCATCCAATAAAAGTCAGCATAAGGCTCAACTATACTTTCCTGTTTTAACTAGATATACATTAAGGAGGAGACTATTTTGAATGCTTTACTACTTAACAGCTTATCCTATTTGCCCCTCTTATTACAAAATAAAACTTGTCCCACTACATTCTTGTAAGACCTCCTTACAAGCAATGGAACACAATTCCTCACCTCGATATCCTATTATTTTTTTTATGTATGTCTTATACATGAAAATTGTGCATCATACGTTATCTGCACACTGAGAAAGAAAATAAACCTGATTAATGACTTGCTGCATCCCAAGCTTTTTGATTCACATATCATATCTCAAAAGGAACTGTCTATATTCTCGGAAGAATTGCTATAAGCTAATCAAATAAGCATTTCTGTAAAGACGACATAAAGGAACGACCTTCTTCCTCACTATCCGTACTACAATATTCAATACTCAATATCCTTTATTTAAACTTGTGGCCATTAAGGAGGAGAGATTGTGAAGTAGTAATGGCCCCAAGTAATTGTGAAGTAATAATGGCCCCAAATAATTGTAGTAAGATTGACATTATTCAGAATCACACTAGAGATTGTGAAGTAGTAATGTGTGATGTAGTAATGACCCCAACTAGTAAGGAGGAGACAACTAGTAAGGAGGAGAGATTGTGTAACTACCCATACAGCGAAATACTATATGACTATTATAGTACGCTGACTATTATAAAACTCTACCTATCCTTCACAAACTTTTAAAATCATCAGATGAAGATGCTTAATCAATTCGATTAAGAACAACATGAACAGTATACTTATACTTTCTACTTCGTGCTTAAGCAACATTCTTCAGATCATCCAATGCAAGAATCACACTCTTAAGGCAATATTATCATTTGCCTAACAACCATTTCAGTTATTGCTTCGTATTTGTTCTTTCATTTATTGAGTCGTAAATACTTAGCAATAGGTGACTATACATACGCTATCGCTATCGCTTGTAAGTTCAACCTAGGGCATGCCTTGATATAAAATGAATATTCAGTAGTGGCATGTTATTACTAAGGATTGAACAACTGCTTTAAAGAGCTATATGTATAAGTCAAATTGTAGTAATGGTTCCAAGAAAATAGGAGGAGATTGTTAGGAATATGCCTGTAAATCAGCTGATATATATGTATGCATATTCCAACACAGTGATTTGCTTGTTCCCATTACAACGCATGTTTCACAAGTGGCTAAAAGGGCTGCGTATCGGTTAGTGTGGCAGCTTGTTGAAACAATGCATAGGTCATTAGACTAGGAAGTCTTTGTACATATCCGAGTCTTTGTCCTATCAAAGTGATGACAAACTTTCATATGGATTAGCTCTTCAATTACCAGCTGACGTAACCATCGGCAAATGTCTCACTAGCAGACATTTCCCTTTAGCTATGACTGCCTAATAGCCATCTCTACATCGCGGTTCATCGGCGAACCTGTATTCGCCAAAGCACTTCATCGAACAACTGCAGAGAAGCTATTTATTCAAGAGGAACATCGTGACCATCGGCGGTTTCTACATCGCAGTTCTATAATAGCGATCTCGAATCGGCCAAATCCTCATCGAACAACCTGCAGAAACTATAAGATCACGAGAAACATCGGTCGTTACTCAAACGCACTACAAGTCAAAATAGATCCGTTGTAAGATCTGTCTGACAAATCCAAGATACGCATCGATGTCTGCACCTTCACGTTTATCCAATAGACATTTCCTCTTACGAAGTGTTCGCGGTCTTCAAAGCTTCATTTCCGAAAAAGGCCAAGCACATGACGCCGGTCAAAGCAATGATACGTCCAAATCGGTCGGCGCATCCAGGCTAAGCTCGACACGTCCAACTCGTCCGGCTGTGTCACGGACCATCTTCAAGACTCAAACCTAGCGAAGGTCTTTGCCCAACAGATCCAAAAATGTACTCTGCTACATTATGAGATTCAGATCACCAACGGGCTTAAACCTATTCAATACACCAACGGTCACCTCTTCTTCTCCAGCTATATAAGAAGACTCTTACTCTCATCTCAATATACGAGCAAGCAGTGTATGCTTATGCTTGAGAAAGGTTGTGGTATTGATCTTCATTTCTTCAATCCAGAACCACTCCTTCAGAGTGAGAAATCACAAGTGTAAGAACAAACACTTTGTGAAAGAGAGAAAAGAAAATCCAAAGGCTGAGAAGCTCTGCTTGATCAACAACCTTGTTGTTGATTTGAGTCCTTCTTCCTTCGAAGAACTCAGTCTCTTCAGTGGCCTCAACTCCATTATCCAGTAAAGAGACCAAGTATCTTTTAGATCGTTGAAGCCAGATCAAGCTTGAAGATGTCCGATGAAGAGCCGAACTTACATGTCCAGATTGCATTCATATTGGCCAGACTTATACTACATTATAAGCTGTGCCGATTGTGCAATAAGTTGTCATCATATTTGGTCGAGTGCTTAGCACTCTGTTGTTCAAATACTAGCTATTTGAACAACTCCTAATATTCTCTTCTCACAACAAATATATCGAATTGAAACTACAGGAAGATAACTTAATAAATATTAAGTACGTCTTCTAATGTATTTTCGATATATTTGATTTCGCTTTCTTCATTTCTCCTTCTTTTTCCTAAGGAGATTGCTAGGTTAGAGAGTCTAGGTTGATGTACTAAGCATGTTTGCCTTTGAGCAAACCTCTGCTGAATTTTAATATAATATATATGTTTATTACATTCAGCCTTGATTTCTCTTTCTTGTATAATTTGTCTTATCATGTGCAATCTGTTTAAGGAAAGAAGATGATGCATCTAATACAGATTTTAGTCAACCGTTAATCTCTCTTTCATACACAATCTTTACAGTTACTTTAATCTAAATTGTTTGACTTATCTTTGTTTGTTCTTCCATTGCTAAATCTTATTTTCATCGCCTAAGTTCAACATATATCTTCCAACTGCATGTTTCATATCTGCTGATTCAGGATGTCCATGATCTACATCTGCTGATCTAGGATGTCCGATCATTCTAACTTCGGCTAAGCAGTTAAGATAAGGAAGATGATCTGCCTGTATTAATCATTTCATCTATTCTTCAGATTATTTGTAAAAATTGGATGAAATTTTTAATACATCAAGTATAGGCTATTCACCCCCCCTTCTAGCCTATACACTGAGCAACCCTTGGACCCAACAGATGCCTACGACAGTTTGGGTATACACAAGTCATACCGTCTCAGATATACATCCCATCTGTGGTGTATAGAGGTCGGAATGCCCATAAGTACAAATGCAGGCACGAGCTTATGAAGAGGGCATGACAAGAATGGCGACTTCTTCTGCTCAATTTGAGCGCCATTGGGTCCTCTGTAGCGAGTTACCCACATGAGGCGGTCGACGGTTACATGGCTTGGTATCTGGAGCATTCGCATCCTCGAGTCTCGCCGCGAGCTAGGAGTGCCGATGCAGCTGGGGAAGTTGATCCCCACGAGATACCCGAAGCATCTACGGTGAGTAATTATATTAATTTTTATCATCGTCATTTTTTATCAATCATTACATATTATATTTGATTTTGAGTAACTATTAAATATTAACACTTGCAGCGGCTGCGCTGGGTTGGACACCAATGGAGCTTCGAGTCCCGAGCGGGAGGAAACGGACGAAGTTGTCTTTTGGGAGACACTTGATGACTTGTGTAATAAAGTGAGAGAATGGATGTAGATGAACATGTTGGGTGTTTAATTTTACTTTAACCAGGACGAATATATGTATTATTTACTTATGTTTGATACGATGTTTTGGTTTCAATCTTTATGTATGATAAACATTTTCCTGACTTTGCATTCTATAATTGTTGGACATTTCAAATTGATAGAAAAGTGCCTAATTAAAGTACATATGTAACATTACACAATATAGAAAAGTTCATAATTAATAACATTACACAAATGTTTTCTTTTTACACCAATGTTGTTCAAATTGCTGCAGTCGTTGCCTCCAAAAAGGAAAATTCTCCCAGTGTGCAATGTTGGGATCACAAATTAGTTTCCAACCGGGTATAATCTTTGGCATGGGAGAGAACCCAGGCATATATAATGCAATGAAGTGGTTTCCATTAACCAAACCGAAGTCTATCTGTTCATTTGGCGGTGCACCTTCTTCGGCCGAGACTTTAGTGGTAAGTATGTCGTACTCTGTGAAGTGACCAACATGTGACTATCTTTTGGTACTTGGTTGCAATCACAAGTCCCAAGTCCATGAGATCCAAATAATGCTCTTCGGTCTTTGGAGAGTGATACCATTCAAGTCTATATTTTCCTGCATTTACTACATGCTCCCGCAAGCTCGTACATAAAAATCCCGTTTTCCACGAGCTCATGTAGCAAATCGAGTCTCACATCAAGCCAACTCTCCTCGAAACCATCTTGAAATAGGGCAATGACTCGAACCCACAATTTCCATCTCCCTTTACATTTACATAATCATCAATGAAGTCATGAATGAAGGATGGTACTTGATCTGCGAATGGAAATGAATTACCCGTACTATGCATCGATGAAGATCGACCTCGACCTCGACCTCTACCTCGACCTCGGCGGAGATGGACATTGGGTCACTCTTCATGGAGTATGTCCGTTCTACGTGCTCCCGGTCGGACAACTCCCTTTTGGTCGAGTTTTCCTCGAACGTCCTTTGTGATGCTCATGTATAGGTGTACCTAAACATTGTAACATTACACAATATAGAAAAGTTCATAATTAATCATTGTAACATTACACAATATAGAAAATAAATTAGACATATTATATTTAGATGTACTGTTGTCGCCGCATGAGAATGAAAGTAGGCGTGAAATCGGGCGGCATAATCTTTGTCTTCGGGCACATTTTTATATCATACATCGGGTTGTTGAGCAATTCATACGCCACGAGTAGCTCCCTCCATCCGGTTCATCAAATCTTTCTCCCTCCATATGTAAATTCCTCCAAAACACATGGATACCGTGGGGATCAATTGGTAGATTAGCGGCCTCCAACAAATTCATTTCATGTACACACGGTAAGCCATGTGTTAGTCTGAACGAACAACCGCATTTTTCAGCATCAGTACCAATATTCTTTTTCTGACCCCGTACGTCAACCTCTTCGATGAGCAGTTCAATACAATGGTGTGAGACTTTACCTCTCAAGTTAAAAAACAATAACCTATCTGTTACTGTCAAATCAAAGTTCCTTGCCCTTTCAAATGTAGTCTTGATCTCATTGAATTGGAGCTCGATCAAGTCATGGATCTGCAGGACTAAACTATCCAAAGCGTTTGACGATGTTTTTAACCAACTCTTTAACATCCCATGTGCACTCTCAACTCGTTATGCGATATGACATAAAAATAAATTAGATCAATGTAAAATTGGATTTCTTAAACCATTAAATTAAAGATAAATTTAAAACTAGTACCTGTTGGTAGTAGTAGTTCCAAAATGCACATAATTTTTTGTCCAAGCATGGACAAATCGATCTCTGTACGGCTCCAACCATTCCTTCTTCACGTAACTGAGCTGAGCTGGTATCCATTTCCATTTTTCTTCCATCTGAGCCAACATAAGATGATATTCATCCTCAGTACTGGCGTGCACTATCCTTTGCCATCGTGAACTAAATGCTTTGGTAAATTTTTATTCTTCATCACTGTACCAAATATTTTTCCACGTTCTTGGATATGTGTCGCCTACATAAAAGACGTTTTGACTCGGGAAAATGATGCTCAACGGCACTCATCAAAGCCGTTCTCGATCGGTAACTATCACATCGGAGCCGACACTATAAAACATCATCCGCAGTGCGACATTGCCCAAAAGAAGCTTGCTTTCCTCTCATTTTTAAGAAGGCGAATGCTACATGATAATTTTGCCCGTCGATGTAATCCCAATGATCTCCAACATAGGCATATCGTATTTGTTTGTCCGATACGTACAATCCATACACAAAACATACGGATATAACGTCAGCAGCTCCTGCGCCTTCGGGTGAGCAAACATGACATCGCCCAGAACGTTTGTCCCCTCCATATGCCTAAATCACGTCTGGTATCCCAAATTCTTTAACAAGGAAAAAAAATATTGCATCTTTGTCATGTTGCCCATTTTATTCATTCTTATCTTACGTTGGGCATTTTGCACTGCGAGCATTAAATAAAATTTACGTCAATAATGAATCTAAAAAATGTTATCAATTATTTTAAACATATTTCTCACTTATCACATTGATTTACGTACTGTCTCAAACTGCTGCAATTTTCTGGATTTTCTTTCTTTATGGCGTTGAGTATCTGTTTCCCTTTATGTTTGCATGACTTAATTCTTTGATCATACCGAATTCCTTCTCGGTAAACACCGTTTCAGATCTATGCCAGGTGATAATTCGACAGTTGATGGTTGTGTTTGCCCTTCTCTTTCTTAATGATCACCTTCCACTTACCATGGGTATTTTCTACGGCTATTACTTGACGGGCATTCTATTTTCTTTGTGCCTCTCAAATTTCGATCCGCTTCGTCCAACTCTCCGTCATATTTGTAAACCCCACCCTCTCACATCCAAACCACAACCTTTTACATCCGTTCGCTCTTCTTTTACGCCTTGAATTCTTTAGGTACATATTATTTTCTTTTCCTCTTGCTCTAATCCACGCTTCAACTTCTTCTCGACGGCAAACACATCATCGATCGCAAAAAATGTGACACGTCGGGAAATCTTCCGTATCATCATTAACGATGTGAATACCGCAAATAAACATAATGTAACATTAAAAAAATAATTATCCATGTATTGAATTAAAGTATGTTACTTCATTTATAGTTATATTTAACATATAAAACAAAAAAAACAATTTTTTTTTTTTTTTTTTTTAAGGAAACAGGGACGGCACCCTGCTAAATTTTATTAATAATAAAAAAATAGTACAAACTTGAGGGGGACAACCAGCCTGGCCCTTATAAATGGGAGGACGGAGGAGCCTAACCTCGAAAAGGGAAATACAATTAGAAACAGCAAAATTAAGAAACTCTAATGTGAGGAGTAGCATTAGCATCCAGCATCAGAAGGCCACGAGTAAACCTTGGCAAATCCTGCAAGGAGGAAAATTCAGTATCTTCACGAGAGTCGCAAGCTAAATTAGCCAAACTATCAGCAACTTTGTTGGCTTCACGAAAACAATGCTTGAAGGTAAAACGGTGAGCAGCCTGAATGTTAAGAAGATCTCGAAAGAAATAAGCAAACTTCCAAGGGGGCGAATGGCCCGAGACAAGGCAGTCATATATGACTTTAGAATCCATCTCAATAATAACATCAAAATATCCATGATCCGAAAGCCAAATAACACCATAATGCAGTGCTCTTATCTCAGCTTCCGTATTAGAGCAAAGACCATAGAATCGAGAATAAGCAAAAATAATATGACCCGAACTATCCCGCACAATACCTCCTCCACCACTACAGCCCGGATTCCCCTTACTAGCACCATCGGAATTGAGTTTGAGCCCATCAAAAGGAGGCTTATTCCAAATAACCTGCTGAATAAGAACCTCCTTGATACGATTTTTACAAATTTTCAAGCAACCATTTCTCTCATAGACTTTCAAGTCTTTAGCTTGTAAAATAACTGAAAAATCTTGCTTGATAGCTTGAATAATCCTCAAAGCAGGAAGCCTCGAGTTATCGAAGACTGCTTTGTTCCTGAATTTCCAAAGATTCCACAAAATAATGGAAGGGAGAATAGAGCAACTCAAGGAACTTTCGCCACCAAGAGAAACAATCTTTGGGGTATCGAGCAAAACGTGGAAATAACGCCATATGTCGAATCAAAATGATTCCAAACTTCATTTGTGTGGCTAAAAAGAAACACATGATCAAATGTTTCGATATGTCCGGATTCACAGCAAGAGCAGTTCGAAGCGAGGGAAAAACCTTTACTCCAAAGGCCTTCATCCAAAGGTAATTTCTTGCGGTTTAATTTCCAATGGAAAATACTGATCTGACGAGGAAGAAAAGGATGCCAAATAAAGCGGCGGACATCAAATATGGATTCTTAGATTTCACGAGAGAGAGAGCTAAAGAGAAGGATCCCGAAGATGAAAGATCCCACGGTAAATCATCGAATCGAGATGGATATGCGCTCGTATGATAGAAAGAATCTTTGGAACTCGGCAAACAGCAACGGCGGCTCGGGTAGCAGCGGCTCTAGAACCGCGGCTTGGTGAGTCGGTTGGACAGCTGGAAGATGTCTTTAACAGGCTAAGGGGCAATCGAGATAGGCGAAGGCTATGATGATCTCTAATCCAGTTATCATACCAAATAGAGCAATCTCCTTTGCCAATGACCCGAGAAAATATGAGGCTCGAATCGTTCTTGCCTTGAGGAGGCGCAACCAACGTGAGAACCTTTAGCAAGAGCTAAAGTGGGATGAGAGTTAGCACAATATTTTGCTCGTAAGAACTTGGACCATAAATTGTCTTGAGTTCTAAAAGCCACCACGACTTAATACCATAAGCTTGAATGACATCCGATAAAGAGGAAATACCAATTCCTCCCTCCGACGTAAGTTGGCAACAAGACTTCCAAGAGATCCAATGACTTTTATTTTTTCCTTCAAGACGACCCCGAAAAAATTAGCTAGGATTCTTTCAATAGATGAAGCCACCGGCGGAGGATCCAAAGAAGCAACTTGATAGGTAGTGATGGAGTGCAACACATGTTTGATGAGAGTAAGACGCCTGGATTTAAAAAGGGCTCATCCATGAAGAAATTTTATTCGAAGTTTTAGGATCGGGCTATCAAAATCTTGTTTTTCTTTCGACCAAAATAAAGAGGACAACCAAGATAAATGATAGGGAGTTGACCCTGAAAACCCAAAGTAGCGAATGGCCCGAGATCGAGTGTAGAAAGGTTAGGGTGCACGTAGAAGAAACTCTTGCCCACGTTGATCAATTGACCGACATCCTCTCATAATTATAGATTAATTCCTTGTGCTTTAATAGAGAGTTTTTACCACCATTACAAAAATGACGATGTCATCGCAAAAGCCAAATGAGAGACAATGGGACAGCCACTAATCGTCGAATAAACCACACCGAGGCAATTGAGAATGGAGCCTAGCAATACTCAGACTAAACACCTCACCGCAATTATAAACGGACTCGGAGATAGAGGATCACCTTGGCGCAAACCTCGAGTGGAATGAAAGAATCCCGTAGGTTCCCCATTAATCAAGACAGAAAACCAATTATCAAATAAAAGCCGCCATACAAGGTCTATGAAAATCTCATGAAAGCCAAATTTCGGAGAACCTTGGTTAAGAAAACCCAAGAGACACGATCAAACGCCTTGGCCATGTCTAGCTTAAGGACAATATTAGAGCCGGTGACCTTTTTCCCAAATGACACATCATCTCCGAGCCGAAGATATTATCTGTATCATTCTCCCTTTAGTAAAAGCACTTTGGTTGTCGAAATGATAGAAGGGAGAATATTAGAAAGCCTTGATGACAGGATCTTGGATATAACCTTGTTGCAGAAATTACACAAACTGATTGGACGGAGATCCTTGAAGGAAGAGGGTCTGTCAACTTTTGGAATCAAAGCAATCAAGGTACTAGACCAGGCTTTAGGGAGGGAGAAACCAGAAAAGAATTCAAGAATAGCCTCACAAAAATCATTACCAATAATGTCCCAACAGGAAGAGTAGAATTTCCCAGTAAAACCATCCGGGCCAGCAGCACTATCACCTCCCAAATTTTTTACAGCTGTCAGAATTTCCGAAGGTAAAGGAGGAGCAATAAGAATAGAATTCCAATCATCTGAGATCAAATTGGGGATCATATCCAAATCATAATCAACCAACATTCCTTCCGACTGAAGCTGATTCTGAAAATACTCAACAGCAGCTTGTTTAATAGCCTGATCAGTATTCAGATCGTTTCCGTTCCCATCTTTAATGGAATGAATATGAAGGCGGCGCTGAGTCTGTTTAACAGATGCATGAAATAATTTAGAGTTACCTTGCCCCTCCTTAAGCCATTTGAGGTGCGACTTTTGTTTCCAATAGGCTTCTTCACGAGACAGAAAAAGACGATACCTGGCTTGGGCTTCCATAAGATTTGTTCTATTATCATCAGAATTATTAAGCTCAAAAATTAATTCTTTTTCCAAGACTTCTTCCTCAGCATTGCGAAGATTAGCAAAAATGTTACCAAAAGTGGCTTTATTCCAGCCTTTAAGGGCATTCTTGGTGTTGCGCAGCTTACGAGAAAAACGAACCATAGGGGATCCACTTAGGCAAATTCCAAGCGATTGAACTTGCTCCTTAAAAGAGCCATGGGTAATCCATATATTAAGAAACCGAAAAGAAGATGGTCTGGCAGCACTAACCAATACACTTTAATTAAAGTATGTTATTTTATTTGTATATATAGTGTAATTATATTTATAGTTATATTTAACATATTTAACATAAAAAACAAACATTAAATAATAAAATATAAATAACCAAGACTATTTAATTTACAAATAAAAAAAAAAAAACCAATACACTTTAATTAAAGTATGTTATTTTATTTGTATATATAGTGTAATTATATTTATAGTTATATTTAACATATTTAACATAAAAACAAACATTAAATAATAAAATATAAATAACCAAGACTATTTAATTTACAAATAATAAAAAAACCAATACACTTTAATTAAAGTATGTTATTTTATTTGTATATATAGTGTAATTATATTTATAGTTATATTTAACATATTTAACATAAAAACAAACATTAAATAATAAAATATAAATAACCAAGACTATTTAATTTACAAATAATAAAAAAAAAACAATACACTTTAATTAAAGTATGTTATTTTATTTGTATATATAGTATAGTTATATTTAACATATAAAACAAAAAAAAAAACAAAACAAAACAAAACAACACAATTTTATTTACAAAAATAAAAATAAAAATAGACAAGGTGGGCCGGGCCGGCTTTATTCAATATGGCCGGACCGGCTATATAACAAATGGGCCGGGCCAGCTTATTTGTTATATAGCCGGGCCGGCTATAATGAATAGGGCCGGACCGGTTGTCTTTAATTAGGGCCGTTCCGGCTATTTTTAAATAGGGCCGGACCGGCTATGAATTTTGAAAAAAAACCTAATTTAAATGAAAAATATTAGATTAAATTGAAAACGTACGAGTAAAATAGCTATCTGCGGTAAAATTGACATTATTGTTGTAATCCATATCTCCGTATATCAAGATTTAGATTGAAAAGAGGGAGAAAGTGAGAGATAAAGTGAGAGTGAGAGTGAGAGTGAATGTGAGAGTGTGAGAGTTAAAGTGAAAGTGAGAGTGAAAGGTGAGAAAAACTATTTATACTTGTTTTACCTTAGTTAGTTTTTGTAAACAGTACATTAAGAAACAGTACATTAGATAAATAGTTTATTAAATTTTTCCGAACAAATAAAATCTAACTGCACTAATATATATTAATTAAGATCCTTAATCATTTTTATCTTTCATACTAATCAAGGGCGTTTTTGTCATATTTTAAAAAATTCATTAAAAAGGGTGCGTCGCTTAGCACTATCGGTTGCGTCGTTTAGCGCCCATGTGTTTGAAAACTTTCCTTTTTAGGACATCACTCTTACCATTTTACCCTTACTTTTTTCCCTACTTTAATTATGGACTACATATACATGGGCATTAAAGAAAATTACATATTATACCAATATTAATAATCAAGTCAATTATATTTTCTTAATTCATGTGTCGGATCAAACAAGACAATAATTAAGGGACGGATGGAGTAGTATTTGCATTTTTTGTTTAATATTTTTTTCGAGTAGTGCTAGGGCCACTAAAAAAGTACTCAAATTTTTACACTAAATGACGTGGCTGATGTGTCTTTAGTGTGCCCAATGATTTTCCTTAGCAACTCAATGACCTAGGCTCCTAGCATTACTCTTTTTTTCTTACAGTTGAAGACAATCAACAAAACCCAAACAGCAGTCCCCACCAAAACACCAAAAATCTAATGAAAATAAATGCTTCTTAATTATAGTAGTTCGATCCATGGAACCCAATCACGAAAAATACTTCATTAAATATTATATAAGGAAATAAACATTGAAAGAATTTTCCTCTTACAACAACGTTAAAATGTCTATACAAGACACAATAATTTATGCAGATACAAAAAATAAATACAGAAGAAAACTAAAGCAAGGTAACCGAGAGAACAGCTTGCAAGCAAAGGTATGGATCAGTAGTGCAAAACAGTAACACTGAGCCGTTCAATAGTATAGTTGGCCGAAGGATAGTCGTGAAGGGTCGAAAAGATTACAGATCCTCGAGCTAGTCGAAAAGCACCAGTTCCCCCGGTAACAGGCAACTCACGAGTATCTACAGCCGTTGGGTCGTAACCGAGAATATTAAAAGAGCTGCCATTGTACTTTCCAGTTTGGAAAACAACAGTGAGGCCGGTAAACAGGCTAAAGTCACTCATGGAAGAGGAAGAAGCAAAGAGTCCATGGGCTCGTCCAACAAGCGCAGACCCTGGATAGGGTCCCGTTGTCAATATGTAGTCTGCTACGTTAACTAATCCAAAGAGATTGGGTGGACGAGTAATGTTAACGGCACTAGCCACGGTGACTTGGTTCCCGTCGGGACCACCTGGTCTAACATAGAACTGAAGTCGAGTGAGCTTCTCATTTGGTTGACGTGCCTTGTGGAACCACTGATCACCTCGTTCCCTCGCAAGACAATGGGTGAGAAAAAGGGAAAGGATTATTAATAGAGTACTTACAGATAGCCTCCCCATTTTAATTTATGAGTGCTTTGTATGTGTATACGGCCTTTTGAGTGTGTGAACTGTGAATTTGTGTGTGCTTTGGATGTGTATGCTGCTGCCCTTTGAAAGTGTGTGATTAAAACCGTAGAAGATTGAACGCTTATATAGACATTTGGAATAGCTACTATCAACCGGCTAAAGCAGTCAACACTATCAACCGACATTTTAGATGCATGCCTTGTCGACGATGAATTAGACAAATACACATTTTGACTAGGTCTTGCAGCCTAATAAGTCGCGTCAAATTTCAAATGTAAGACCGACTGATACACATTTTAGTTTTTTTTTATTGGATTTGTAATATTTTAGTTAAATAGATTAATAATGAATTTTTTGGAAGCAGTCATCATTATATATAACTAGTTTTACCCCGTGCGTTACGACGAAAAAATTGTGGATTAGCAAGGACGATTTACCAAGGAAAAATAATTCCATGGTAATTCCCAAGGAATTTACCAAGGATTTTTATTTCCTAAAATGCCAAGGCTATTACCGAGGAAACCGATTTCCATGTCAAATTCGGCGAAATTAGGGAGGAAAAATATTCCTTGGAAAATTTGTAAGGAATTTACCAAGGGAACCATTTTCCACGGCAAATTTTGACGAATTTATTGAGGAAAATTATTCCTACGAAAATTTACTAGGAATTTACCAAGGAAGATATTTCCTTGGAAAATTTCCTTTTTAAAATCCTTGGCAATCTATGTTGACCTCTAAAAATCTTGGGGCAATTATCCCTCCAAATTTAGTTAGGAAAATTCCAAGGAAATAATTCCTCCTAAATTACCTAGGGATAGTTTTCGTTGGGAAATTTGGTGGATCCAATTCTTTTTGGCACTAAACTTCCCTCCATATTTACCAAGGAGTATATTCCTAGGCAATTGTGCAAAACCTTAAAAAATTGGTGGGAAGATTCCCGTCATATTTGCCAAGGAAATTTCAAAGGAATAAAATGGTGAGGAATTGTTTCATTGGTGAAATCCTTGGTTTTTGTTTTGATATATATATATATATATATATATATCTTAATTACTTAGTTAATATTTAAATAATTAACCACCAACATAATTACAAAAAAAACAAGAATATTCATCTATGTATTAATATTTTTTTAAATAGGAACAGAAATCTATTTTCATTAATCTATGATATATGTATAAAATTCCCAAGTTCACTTATAATTTTTTTATATTTAAAAAAATTAGCAAAGGTAATTAAGAAAAGTCGGTTTGGATCACAAGGAGTGGCCTCAGACCATTTTCTTAATATATATAAATATATGATTCTTTATTATATTTTATTTTTACTAGATTTTTTTTAAACATAAAGAATTTGTTTCGCTTTTCAACCATCCAATAGAATCATCGAATGCATCTATTGGTCGTGTAGTGAGTGATGCGAGGTGTAAGAGATTCTATTAGTAAATTATCAATGATTTCTTACAAAATTAACTAATCAAAACTTAATTTGAAATACATGTGCAAATCAGTAGCTTGAATATTGATCACAATCAAGGCTCCACCACCATCACCTCTTCCTCCCCTACCACCACCATCCCTTAATCGACATAATCACACTTCCACCCATACCCATCTACCATGCTACTACTACCACCATAGTCACCGCACCCCCCCACTATGCACCACCAACCCTGCTTCTCCATTCGCCATCACTATCATATCTCGACTATTACACAACTAACACTACAACCACCACCAGAAATCAACATATTAGAAGTGACATTTAGAGAGTGAATAATTTTATTCTCTAAATTAGAGTTTGATTGACTTTATTCTCTAAATTAGAGACAACTAAAAGACCGAATGGTAGTAAAAATCGTATAGATATGTGGGCGATAGCGGTGGTGGTTGATGGAAGGACATGGAAATGGTGGTAGTGGACAGATGGTGGTGGTGGTAGTTTTAGTGCGGTGACATGTTGGTAATTGTTGTAGATGAGTTATGGTTGTAGAGTGGTGGTAGAATCGTTGTCATCGTAGTGATGTTAGCAGTGGGGTGTTAGTGGTAGCTATGATTCGCCTAGATGGGGTATTTTGGTGTAATGATATTGGTGGCAATGTTTTAGTGGTGGTTGTTGGCGGTATTGTTGGTTTAAGTGGTGGCGCCGCCGATAATAAAAATATAAAATATGTGAAAATATTTTTGTTCAAAATAATAATTATATTCAAAATCATACCTTTTAGTAATTTTTTTAGGGTTGTAATATAAAATAATGACATAATTTTTCAAAAATGATAAATAACCAGGATACAAATTGAACAACTACTTTTATTTGAAATAAAATAATTATAAGTTTATGTCCATTAAATTGTGACTTCTAATTTGATAAATTTTAGTAGAAATTTTCCCAAAAATTAAAACTCCCTCCTCCTCCTCCATCCCAAAAATCCTCAAAAAGTTTCAAAGTACCGCCAACAACACCCCCTTCCCGTCAAAGATAATCCCCAAATCAGTCGATTACCCAAAATCCCCAAAGTAGTGAATTCGTCTTCGACTTGGAGCAAAAAGAGGTGTGAGGAACGACTATTAAAAACCCTAAACCTCGGCCATTGCCTCACTTGTCACTTGCCGCCGAGTCGTCGTCGCTTCGCCTTTTGCCGCACACACTCCCAAGTCCAAATCCCAAACTCTATCGGCTCTCGCCCACGCAGGTCTCACACACAATTGCCCTCTAGCCTTCGCGTAAGGAACACAACGCGAATCTCTGTCTCCTCCTAGCGTATGGAACTCTCTCACCTATCTCGGACAGCTCGCAATGCTTCGTTATTGCAATTTTGTTCTAGTAAGTTAATCTCTAATAACTCGCTTCGAACCCTAATTTATTTTTAGTTTTCTGATTATTTTGCTATTACGGGTTTTCTAAATTTGGTTAAAGATTTTGCTTTGTTGTGATTGGAATTGTAATAAACCTAATTTTCATCATTTTAAACTTTGTACTCTAATAAACCCTAATATGGATGTTTGTTTCTTTGAAATTTCAATATATGAGTCCGGCATGTTTGCTTATGACATGTAACACCCGAATCCTCGTATGCATGATTTACTTATGTTATGTGTGAATTATGTGTTAAACTTGTTTTATTAGCATGCTAGTTAAATTATGCTTTTATTTATATTTTAAATGCATGTTTATAGGAATGATTATATTTATTATACATTGATAAATTGATTGTTATGGTTCTCGATGTCTATTTGATGTGTTAGAAATGTTGTATGCTCACACCTAGGAGTACCCAAGAGTTCAAACCAATGAAATAGAGTAAAATTGAAGTTTCTGACAGAATGTTTGTCACGGCCGTGTGCCTTTCCTTGGCACGGCCGTGCAAGAGTGTCAAATTTTTCCAGAGAGTTTGGCACGGCCGTGCAGCCTTCCTTGGCACGACCGTGCGAGAGTGGCACGGCCGTGCGAGTTCCTTGACACGGCCGTGCAAGTCGTGCTGAGTTCAAAATCAGGATTTTTGAAATGACAATTGTGCCCTTAAAACTTACCACGTGTGTGGCTCTCCTTAAGCCACAACACTACCCTTTCCCAATCTGAATTTGTTACACATATATGAGTAGAGAGACTTCATCTTCTCTCCATTTCTTCCCTCCAAATCCTCCATTAGAGCTCTAGAGTGTGTGTGTGAGAGTTTGGTGAGACTAGTGTGTGTGTGTGAGTTCCCGGAGATCCAACCATCCGATCGACGATCCGAGACCGTCATTGTGTTGGTGTTGAGCTAGGGAGCAACTTGGGTGGCTTCGATTTCATTTTAGTTGCTTTGATTTTCGTCACAAGGTAAGTTACTAAACCCCTTTGTATGCTTTAAGCTTCAATGTGTGTTAGATCATCAATATTATTGTATGACTTACTTTATATGTTGTTTTTATGTATAAATCTCTAGGTTGAGATGAGTACATTATACTTGTGCTATGAGTATGTGTTGAATGATGTTAATGAGCAAAGGTTGGCACATAATGTTAGGATTTGAACAAATAGAGAACTTGAGACTTGAAAATGGCTAGTCTTGCACTTAGCATTGAAACCCTAATTTGGTGAACTTTAGTAATGACTCCGAGTAGATTTTAGGGAAGTTTATGACTCCCGAACAACATGTTAGATTACTACGAGGTTTAGAGTCCGATTGATCGAGATTCTAGTCCTCCGTACTTTTGATCTTGTAAATTAGAGACTTGTGTATAGCTCTAATGTGTTGAATCGAATGTTTACATATTCGTTAAATGATGATGGGTGATAAAATAAAATAACCTACTTGTCATTTGTCAAGTTCACTACTTTTGAACTTGATGGTTATTTGCATTAGATGAATAAGAACATCTATTTGTGCATTGTGTATGTCCAGCTGGCGTCGTGAGTCGAGTAAGGTAGGACGACCTATGGTCTTCACAAATTAACGTTTGTGATCGCCATAAGTCGCCGTACCGAAGTTTCACACACCCCTTTTCTGTTGGCCACAGTTGAGAAGTAGCCCCAATGTTGTAGCAATACGCATGACTTTGGTTTGCTAGATTGAACTCGATGGTATTAATCGGGGACGTCGATACTACACACACGAGTATCGAGGCACTTTTGGATATTTTGTGTATTGCAGGAGCAACGCAAAGAATGGATAAAGAAATATCATATCCTTTATAACGTGGTTTATTATGAGTACTTATGTGGACATCAAGGTGCTCATTGAAATGTGTTATGTGTGTATATCAAGATGATGTTACTTGCTGGTTGTGATATAAAAATGTATTGCAATGTTAAAGTTATCGTTGAGCATTATGCCATGACATATAGTTGCATTTAGTAACTTATTGAGTTTCGACTCACCCCGTTTGTTGTTTAATTGTTTTCCTTAGATCCGAGCCAGGCAGGAAGCTCACGGTGAGGCCGAGTAGTGCTATCGCTTAGCTCGCATGTGGTCTTTTGTTTTTGTAGCCTTGGAACTCTTTTGTCTATAGTGATAGATAATTCTTTTGGTGAGGACGATTGGTTAAGTAAAGTCATATAGACTTTACTTGGGTAGTATGGATACTCTGTTTGTACCTCTTATTCTTTTGGTAGCCGACATGTGTATGTCGAGCTCGTATACTTTAAAATATGTTTGATTCAGTTATTTTCCCAAGCATGTAGTAGCTTGTGGTTTTTGTACAGTTGGTTCCGGCATGTTGTGGCCGAGGTAGTTAATATTATTAAAGATGTTTCTTCAAACTTATACTTGTGTTTATTTAGTTGGGTTCCGGCTTTAATGTCGCTGATGATTGACTTTATCTTATCAAAGTTTTTGTTATTATGGTTTTGTGGTATGCACGGATTGTTGCGTCACGTGCGTTTATTAATTATTCTCGTTAATTGCTTGTTATTTTGGCGCGTCGACCTTGGGATTTCGTATTGGAATCCGGGTCGGGCGTCCGGTTAATATCGAGCCATAGTTTCTTTGTCGCCAGGATAGGTTCCTTGGCCTAGGTGGGTATTGTTTATTGTTGAGAATCCTAACGTCGAGTGATGTGTGTAGGTCGTAATGGTGGAAACTAGGAATGGAGCGAGTACCGGTAGGGGTGGTGCGAGTCTTTGGAGAGGGTGATGAGGAGCGGGAATGTCAACCGTCCTCGTAATGATTCCGGACAGAACCAAAACAACCAAAATGAGGAGATGGCTAACATGTACTAGAGGATGCTTGAGTTGATTAATGAGATGACTCGGCGGATGAATGCGGGGGCAAGGCCGCGAGTAGAAACACCACAACCGGAGGTGGAGCACCACAGCGGAGGTGGTAGTATTAGAACCGGAAGCAAGATCGAGGAACAACACAACCACACTTGAGAGATTCTTGAAGATGAAACCCCGAACAGGAGAGCCCGATGCCACTAAAGCGGAATTGTGGATCGAGCACATAGTGAAGATATTTGCGGCTACGGGTTGCGGTGATGATGAGAAGGTTACTCGCGAAGCTAAGGGGAGCAGCGAGCACGTGGCAAGTGCTACGGAGAGCGGGATTTGCGAGAGTACCTCGCACTTGGCCTAATTTCTTGAGGAGTTCAAGGCCCGGTATATTCCGCGGTGGTTCGGGAGAAGAGAGAGGAATTCTATGATCTTGAGCGGGGTAGCATGTACGTGGCTCGGTATTGGCTAAGTTCACGAGTTGGCATGCTATTGTACCCACTTGGTTCCGAACGAGGCTAGGAAGACCGAAGTTTATCAAGGGGTTGAAGCCGAGTACGGGAAGCTTGATTCTGCTCGCTAGCGGATTACGTAGTGCGATGGACCGAGCCTATGGGATAGAAAGTGACATCGAGGAACATAAGGGAGAATGAATGTGGGTTCTCAGGTCTTCGCAGATCTTATGGGCGAGGACAAGGTTCGAGTAACGGGGGTAACAACAACAACAACAATCACAGGGGGAAACGAGAATAGGACACCTTCCGATGGACAATCGAGGCAATCGGGTGGACGAGGGAGCAACACTTCTTCTTCTGGGGACAACGAGGTGCTCCCTTAACATGTAACTACTGCAGGGCCGGGACATTCGGAGGAAACATGTTATAGTAAGGGTGGTAATAGGTCGGGCCAATGCTACTCTTGTAAAGAGATTGGTCACATAAAGAGGGATTGCCCTAAACTAAGGGTAGTCGATCGGAATGCGAGTCGGCCGTCTAGCGGTACGAAGAGGGATAGCGACGGTAGGCCCAAGGTTCGGGGTCGTGTCTTTGTGCTCGATCAGCAAGGAGTGCCGAGTCTACGTCCGTGATAGGAGGTAGTCTTTCTTTTTCGGTAGTAGAGCACGAGTTCTCATAGATCCCGGCTCATCGCATTCATATGTTGCATCCCATTTTGTGAAAAATTTTGTGTATTGTCCCAATCATTACCTTTTGTGCTTGAGGTGTCTACACCGTTGGGGAGCATATGTTGGCCGGAGGTATACCGAGCTTGTGACATCTTGATAGGTGATCACACTTTGCATGTTGATTTGGTTGTGCTTCCCATACGTGATTTTGATGTGATACTTGGCATGGATTGGTTGTGTGTTTATCATGCTTTAGTAGATTGCCATAGTAAGAAAGTTACTTTTGCTATCCGGGTGTTCCAGAGTTTGTATTTGTGGTGTATTTGTCAAGAGTAGTATACATGTTATTTCGCTTTGAGGGCTAGAAAGTTATTGTCACGTGGGTGTGCGGGTTATTTGGCGTGTGTGGTTGACAAGAGTATTTCCACACCAAAGTTAGAGGAAGTTCCGGTAGTTTGTGAATTTCCTGATGTGTTTTCGACCGACTATGATATGCCTCCCGATAGGGAAGTAGAGTTTTGTATTGAGCTATTACCAGGAACGCCCCTATTTCTAAGGCCCCTTATAGAATGGCACCGCGGAATTGAAAGAAGAATTGAAAGAGTTACGGGAACTTCTTGATAGAGAATTTATTAGACGAGTGTATCACCTTGGGGTGCACGGTTTTATTTGTGAGGAAGAAGGATGGTACTTTGAGGTTGTGTATCGATTACAGACAGTTGAATCAGGTAACAATCAAGAACAAGTACCCTTTACCACACATCGATGACTTATTCGACCAATTGCAAGGGTCGGTTGTGTATTCCAAGTTGGACTTGAGGAGTGGGTATCATCAGTTGAAAGTTCGAGCGGAAGACATTCCCAAAACTGCTTTTCGCACGAGGTATGGGCATTATGAGTTTGTGGTTATGCCGTTTGGGTTGACAAACGCACCGGCAGTATTTATGGATTTGATGAATCGTGTGTTTCATCAATATCTGGATTGTTTCGTAGTGGTCTTCATCGACGATATACTTGTGTACTCTAAGTCACGGGAAGAACATGAGCAGCACCTGAGGGTAGTATTATCAGTTCTTCGGGAGAAACAGTTGTATGCTAAGTTTAGCAAGTGTGCTTTCTGGTTAGAGGAGGTATCATTCTTGGGTCATGTGGTTTCGAAGGATGGGATAGCGGTTGATCCATCCAAAGTGGAAGCAGTGACAAAGTGGAAAACACAGTACGATTACCGAGGTTCGTAGTTTCTTAGGTTTGGCGGGGTACTATCGGAGATTCATTGAGGATTTTCCAAGATTGCTACACCTCGACGAATTTGACAAAGAAAACGACACCGTTTGTGTGGAATGAGAAATGTGAGACTAGTTTTCAAGAGTTGAAAAGACGCTTGACGACATCTCCTATTTTGACGTTGCCTAGTGGAGGTGACAACCGTGGTGTATAGTGATGCCTCGAAGGAAGGCTTGGGTTGTGTATTTATGCAGAATGGGAAGGTTATTGCTTATGCTTCGAAGAAATTGACAGCTTCCGAACAGAATTATCCTACTCATGATTTAGAGTTGGCTGCGATTATGTTTGCGTTGCATAAGTGGAAACATTACCTATACGGAGCAAAGTTTGAGGTCTTCACGGATCACAAGAGTTTGAGATACCTTTTCTCGCAAAAGGAGTTGAACATGAGACAACGTAGATGGATGGAGAAATTGAAAGACCATGACTGTACGATCCTTTATCATCCGGGAAGCGAATGTTGTAGCGGATGCATTGAGTAGAAAGACGTATGTCTTTTGCTTAATGGTTCGAGAATGGAAGATGTTAGAGGATTTGCGAGATTGGAATCCTTCCGAGACGAACGTGGAGTAATCTTTGCGAATATTCGAGCCACGCCAATTTTGTTTCAGATTAAAGAGGCTCAAGTTAATGACCCAGAAATTATTAAGATAATTAGTGAGATGGGCGAGGAAAAACACCGACTTTGCGATGAGTGATGGAATTCTTACATTTCGGGGAAGAGTTTGCGTTCCTTCAAATGAGGTGGTTAAACGACAAGTTCTTGATGAGGCTCACAAGGCGAAGTATACTATACATCCGGGGAGTACCAAAATGTATAGGGATTTGAAGAAACAGATTTTGGTGGAGTGGGAATGAAACGAGAAATTGCGGAGTATGTTTCGAGATGTTTGACTTGTCAACAGGTAAAGGCCGAGCATCGAGGCCAGGGTTTTGTTGCAACCACTTGAGATTCCAGTGGAAGTGGGAGCATATCACGATGGATTTTGTAACAGGATTACCCCGTACTCGTCGAGGATTTGATGCCGTTTGGGTTATTGTAGATAGGTTGACAAAATCGGCACACTTTATTCCTATTGCGATAACATATTCGTTGAGCCGGTTAGCGTTGTATATTCAAGAGATAGTGAGGTTGCACGGAGTTCAGTGAGTATTGTGTCGGACCGAGATCCGAGGTTTACATCGAGGTTTTGGCGGGCATTACAGGGAGGCTATGGGGACGAAATTGAACTTTAGTACGGCCTTTCACCCTCGATCGGATGGACAATCGGAGAGGTTAATTCAAGTACTTGAGGATATGTTGCGTGCGTGCACGGTAGACTTTAAGGAAGTTGGGATACTCATTTACCTTTAGCGGAGTTTGCCTACAACAATAGTTTCCAAGCAAGTATTGAGATGGCACCTGAGGCTTTGTATGGGCGGAAGTGTAGATCGCCGATTTGTTGGGATAAAGTTGGCGAAGCTAAAATTTGGGGTTCGGAGTTGGTGCAACAATCGGTTGAGAGTGTGAAGGTTATTCGGGATAGACTACTTACGGCACGAGTCGACAGGAGCTATGCGATAATCGGAGACGAAATCTCGAGTTTCGGTAGGAGATTATGTGTTCCTTAAAGTATCGCCACGTAGGGGTACTAAGAGGTTCGGCAAGAAAGGGAAGTTATCACCGAGATATATTGGCCCGTTTGAGATTCTCGAGAAAGTGGGGACTTTAGCATATAGAATTGCGTTACCGCCTTCGATGTCGGAAATCCATAACGTGTTTCACGTGTCTATGCTTCGGAAGTACATGAAGGACGACTCACATGTGTTAGAGTATGAGGAGATTACTTTTAAACCCGATCTATCATATGTCGAACAACCGGTAAGGATTCTTGACACTAAAGAACAAACCTTGCGAACCAAACGGATCCCACTAGTTAAAGTGCTTTGGAGGAATCACGACATTGAGGAAGCTACTTGGGAGACCGAGACCGATATGCGTGAGAAATACCCTCATCTTTTCAATGGATTTGGTAAGGAATTTAGGGACTAAATTCTTTTTAGGAAGGAAGATGTAACACCCCGAATCCTCGTATGCATGATTTACTTATGTTATGTGTGAATTATGTGTTAAACTTATTTTTATTAGCATGCTAGTTAAATTATGCTTTTATTTATATTTTAAATGTATGTTTATAGGAATGATTATATTTATTATACATTGATAAATTGATTGTTATGGTT
>CM028368.1:30450473-30656411 GCA_016624345.1 Platycodon grandiflorus
ATCTTTACATCCCTCCTCTTGAGTGCATATTCTATAACTTCTTCATTCTGCAAAATCTAGTGATTAGAAAGAAAAACCAAATTGTATAGCTGAAAATGTGAAGCTAGATCTCTTAAACAAACCTCAGCAATCATTATGGAGCATGTAGAGTAAACTAGGTAACCCCCTGATTTTGAATTTGCATCCACCATGTCAATTGCTGCAAGTATCAGCTCCTGCAAATAAGCAAAATACTTGGAATTAGCTCACGATACTAAACCAAACAACACTAGATTTACATAGAAGACATTGGTGAGCTCCCTCACAATCTCCATTTAAATATGTTTACTAACATAAGAATGGTTGTTGCGCATCTACCATCTCTTTGGTAAGGAGGAGAGGAACGTAAAAGGGAAGATTACCAAAGAGGAAGTTATTGGGGGAAGGCACCCTTCCCCCCAATTGTGTTTGGAATCACCGGAGGAGAAGTGGCGGGGCAGTCATTCCTCTTGCTTGGTCCAGTAGTAAAGTTGGGGGGAATTAGAGCCATCATTTTCAATTTGTCAATTTTACCATTATACCCTGTTTGCATGCATGGGTATGGGTTTTGTGCCTTTGTTTCAATGGAAAATTTTGTCATTTCACGAACTTAAATGAGCCTAGAGGGAAATGGCACCCCTCCATCTTCCCTTCCCTTCCTCTTTTACACAATAAACACATTAAAGAAATCCATTCCTTTCTCTTTGACTTCCATCCCTAGTTCTACCCCTCTTACGTTGTACCAAATATAGTATTTAGTCATGACATTTAAAGAGAAACAAGCACTTGAAAATGTAGTTCCTACTCAATGTTCTACTTTCAACACAAGCAATCAACACAAAGATAATCAATTAAAAAGTATTCTAGGTAACTTCACTATTTCCTGTAATGTGGTCTCTTTATGCACTTTTAATTCTTTCACCTGTAAATGTTCATCTGTGATATTCAACATTAGCCCTCTTTCTCAGAAGCATGGTCTGTGACGGCCCACGCCTAACACTAGAAATGATTCATCACAGGTCCATATCACCATAATATGCTTAATACCAAGTTGTTTTGTAGCAAGTAATCAAGTCCCTATTAGCCACTCAGATTTTTGTCGTACTTGCAATTTGGGATTGGGGTTGTACGTCCTCGTCAATGCCCAAAGAATCCTCAAGTCTAAGCTTACCCCGGAGGGCCAACCACCAATGTTTAACCCCAACCAGCGTGGTCCCTAGCGGAATCCAACATAAAACTCTTACCATAATATATGAAACAAAGGAGAATCCTGCTCAAGCCCGCGTGACACAATCAAGGGTAGAGTTTAATACCTTTTGTAAAGCCAAACCAAGAGAGCGCCAACAGCTTGACATGGGTCATCACATCACCCAAGAAAATGATGCTCAAGTGTTTTAGAAGCTAGTATCAAACCTTATTAGTCACTAATATTATTTTCCCCTCTTACAATGTGGAATTGGAGTATCGCAATATATTTTGCAATGCTCCAAGCCCATTCAACAATTTGGAAAGGGATGCCACATCACCCATTAAATTGCATAACTCAACATTTTTTAGAAGCAAGTATTCAAGCCATTTTGACAAGGGATTGAGATTATAATCTTCTCCACTTAGACAACCTCGTCAAGGACCAAACAGTTCTTAAGATCTTACCAAGTATATGGCCAACGTGAAATCTGGCAGGGTGTCCACTGCTGACATTAGAACAGCGTGCTACATTTAACCCTTTATGACAGGGTTCATAACAAAAAAGGGTTTCCTTCTTTTTAATGCCTAGACCGAATACCTAAACACATCCAACAACTTGAAATGGATCTCCATTTCGCCTATTAAATGCTTAAGCACAAGTTGTTGATAGCTAGTTGAAACCCTTAAACCAATGATATTTCCTGACCTACGAGCGATTGGATATCTTAGCTTAGAAAAAGAGGACAGTCCAGAGACTGTCGGAAGAGGCTGGGAAGGGTCTATATACGCAACCTTACCCTGCAAGCATAGAGGCTATTTCAGAAGTTCAACCCAATGACCTATTGCTCACAACTGTTATGCCAAGGCTTCCCCTTTATTGTGGTATAATAATTACTTTAGTAGACTCATTCGAGAATAAATTTACTATACTCAACCGAGATTTTCATTAAGCCAAATCTGGCAGTTCAATGCATCAATTATCGTAGCTCCTTGGGATTTTTTCCTTTTCTTACTGTTTTGGTCAAATTTCAACAAGGGATACAAATGATAAGAAAGATGACAAAAATGGTTTGAATCTGGGTACAATGATTATAAGCTATTATAGAAATGAACGCAAAGAGTTTTGTTAACTAGGGAAAGCCCTTGAACAACTTGTTCGCCGGCACAAAACCCCGGGAGGTTTAGGAACCTGCCTTGACCAAATGATATATTAACCAAGTTGGAGTACAAGACTATGAGCGTATGCAAGGGAGCTTAAGCTAGTGAGAATGTGTGTGTAAAATACATGTGTTCCTCCCTTTTTATACCTCAAATAAAAAGAAACAAACAAGCCTAGAATATAGGAAATTGGTTGAAGTTGTTGAGGTATTCTCGCCACAATGTTGGTTGAAGAGATAAGGATCCCTTGCTGGCTTTGTTTGATGAAGGAACGTTTGTTGACTCAGTCTCCTTTATCTGTTGACACACTTCCTAAGAAATAGGTTGTAACGTAACAGTAATTCAACCTGCAAAAAATGTCAAGGTGCAGTAGGAGAACTCAAGTTGTAAGTGTCAAGATGATATATGTAAGTTGTAAACAAGTTGATTAAAAATGTAGGCCCAACAATTACTTACTTTTCAACCATCAAAAATCTTTTTTAATTGGAAGTTGTGCGGCTCCAATTTGAGGTACATGCTCAAGTTCCTTATATTTCCTACGCACCTGCTTGGCTCCAGTTTACAAGAGAAGTATTTCAAGATCATGCATTCTGTTCAAGGGATTTCAAAAGAAGAGAAGAACAAAAAATCTCAGGTGAACAGTACTGGGGGAGGGCAGTAGCCTTGGCACTCGCTCAGCCCCCCCAGCCAAACCACTCTAATATGGAAACTGGGTGGCCGTCCTGGTGTCCTCCTTTGTAAAATTTTCTGAAAATGTCCGAAAATGCCTCCAAAATGATTCTAAATGACCCTAGGATGATTCCAACCTCAGGCAAGGTCAAAAGATGTGCAAACCACTTTCGAAAGTTTTGATAATAAACATTGAAGTGTTACGTATGATGGACACTATCGATTACAAGACTTTAAACTCAGAATTCAATGTATGTGAAATGCACATAACCATTTTATGCACAACAAGTTATGAATGTAGAATGCATATGGAATATGATAGATACTAAACTTAATACAATAGGGTTTCGGGGTCTTACAAAAGATCCAATGGCTGCTCATCAGATGTTATTCATGCCGCTGTCAAAGTAGAACGGAAAATTAAAAGGCGGGGTACTTTCAACCGTGGAGTTACTTCTTCACCTTCTTCTTATCACACACCCAATAAACCCAAGTGGGAGGGAAACAAGAACCCAAGTGTTACACCAGCCAAACCTTATGGGGAGACTTCAAGGGGTAAGGAAGTTGACAAGGGAAAAGGTGTAGTGAACAATACACCTAAGTCAAGGGAGATCGTTTGTTATAGATGCAATGGGAGGGGTCACATAGCATCTCAATGTCCCAATAAACGAGTGGTATACATTCATAATGGGGAGTATTTCTCAGAGGATGACAAAGAGGAGGAAGTAAAAGAAAGGGATGAGGAGGATGATAAAAATGTCCCCGAAGCCGCATGAGGAGAGACTTTTGTGGTGAAGAAGGTGCTTAATATGCAAGTAAAGGAGGAGTGCGACCAACAGAGAGCACATATCTTTCATTCTCGTTGTTTCATTCAAGGGAAGGTATGTGATCTTATCATTGATAGTGGTAGTTACACCAATGTTGTTAGCACCGAGGTGATTGAAAAATTGAATATTCTAGTTGTAAGACATCCTCAACTTTACAAACTTCAATGGCTTAATGATTGTGGGGAACTTAAAGTAACAAAACAGGCCTTGATCACTTTCTCTATTGGGAGATATAAGGATGAAGTGATGTGTGATGTAGTCCTTATGCTAGTGGGACATGTGCTTTTGGGGAGGCCTTGGCAGTTTGATAGGCATGTGATGCCTGATGGTTTTCTCAACCATTACACTGTGAAGCACGATGGAAAAATGACTATACTTGTTTCATTAACCCCTCAACAAGTATATATGAGTTTAAGGTACAACAAGCCAAAAAGCGTGAGAATAGTAAGGTTGAGAGGAAAAATAAAGAGAGTGGTAGAAAAGATTTGAGAGAAAACCCAAGTGGTGAGAAAAGAAAGAGTGAAACAGATAAACACACAAGGGTGGAAACACGAGAGGAGGATGAAAAGAAATTAGTTGAAAAGTCCAAGGGTAAAGAAAGAGTGAAACCAAATTTCTATGCCAAACCAAGTGAGGTCAAGAGGGAGTTGGAAAATAATAGAGAGGTGATGATAATTATTTTTAAACAAAATTTTGTTACTAGTGATATATCCAATACTGTACCTCCATTTGTTTTGTCTCTCTTACAAGAATATGAAGATGTCTTTCCCAAAGACGAACCTAGTGGGTTGCTACCTTTCTGAGGGATAGAACATCAAATTGACCTCATACCCGGTGCTACTCTACCAAACCGACCGGCTTACAGAGCCAATCCAGAAGAGACGAAGGAAATTCAAAGGCAAGTAAAGAAATTGCTCAAAAATGGTAAGGTTAGAGAGAGTCTTTAAGCCCTTGTGCGGTACCGGTAATTGTGGTACCAAAGAAAAATGGTGAGTGGCGAATGTGTACGGATTGTAGGGCTATAAATCAAATAACAATTAAGTATCGTTATCCTATCCCACGATTGGATGACATGCTTGATGAATTAAATGGTGCTATAATCTATACACGCATTGATCTCAAGAGTGGTTATCATCAAATTAGAATTAGAGAAGGAGATGAATGGAAAATAGCTTTCAAAACTAAATTTGGGTTGTATGAGTGGTTAGTTATGCCTTTTGGGTTAACCAATGCTCCTAGCACCTTTATGCGGTTGATGAATCATGTCCTTCAAGAGTTTATTGGCAAATTCGTAGTTGTCTATTTTGATTATATCCTAATTTATAGCAAAAACATGGAAGAGCATATGGTTCATCTTCGTACCATCTTAGATACCTTGCGAGAGCACTCATTATATGCTAACTTTAAAAGTGTGATTTTTCATGGATTGAATTGCTTTTCTTGGATTTGTTGTAAGTGCTGCAGGTGTGGAAGTGGATGAGGAAAAGATCAAACAATCAAGGAGTGGCCTACTCCTACGAATACTAGTGAAGTAAGGAGCTTTCATGGATTGGCAAGCTTCTACCGCAGGTTTGCCAAGAATTTTAGCACCATTGCCACACCATTGAATAAATTGGTGAAAAAAGAGGTAAAATTTCTTTGAGGCGAAAAACAACAAGCCGCCTTTGACCTTTTAAAAGAAAGGTTAATTTCTGCTCCTATTCTAGCTTTGCCGAATTTCAATAAAAATTTTGAGTTAGAATGTGATGCATCCGGAGTAGGAATTGGAGGAGTTTTAAACCAAGGAGGAAGACCAATAGCATATTTCAGTGAAAAATTGAGTGCAACAACATTAAATTATTCCACTTATGATAAAGAGTTATATGCTTTGGTGAGGTGTCTTCGGACATGGGAGCATTATCTTCGACCCCGAGAATTCATCATTCATACGGATCATGAATCCATTAAGTACTTAAAAGGTCAAGGTAAGCTGAATAAAAGACATGTTAGATGGGTAGAATTCATTGAATCTTTTCCTTATGTGATTAAGTATAAGAAGGGTAAGGATAATATAATGGCTGATGCATTGTCTCGTAGGCATTCTTTAATTACTACCTTGCATTCTAGAATACTTGGTTTTGCTTTCATCAAGGACTTATATCACAATGATTCTGATTTTCAATCCATCTATGCAACATGTGCAACAGTTGCTTCTGAAAAGTTTTATAGACATGAGGGATATTTATTTAAGGAAAACAAACTTTGTATCCCTAAATGTTCTATACGTGAATCGTTAGTTCGTGAGGCTCATGGTGGTGGTCTCATGGGGCATTTTGGTGTGCTCAAAACTTTGGAAACTTTGAAAGAACACTTTTATTGGCCTAAGATGAAATCTGATGTTATTCATATCTGTGCCAATTGTATAACTTGTAAGCATGCAAAATCTCGAGTGGAACCTCATGGGTTGTACACTCCTTGCCTATTCCTGATTCTCCTTGGACCGACATCTCTATGGACTTCGTACTTGGATTGCCTAGGTCTAAAAATGGGCATGATTCTGTGTTTGTGGTAGTTGATAGATTTTTTAAAATGGCACATTTTATTGCTTGTCATAAGACTGGTGATGCTAGTTACATAGTAGATTTATTTTTCAAGGAAATAGTGTGTTTGCATGGTATGCCACGAACCATTGTTAGTGATAGAGATGCCAAGTTTGTGAGTCATTTTTGGCGTGTGTTATGGAATAAATTAGGTACAAAACTCTTGTTTTCAACTTCTTATCACCCACAGACCGATGGTCAAACTGAGGTGGTCAACCGAGTTTTGTCTCAATTGTTAAGGGTTGTGTTGCAAAAGAATTTAAAATCTTGGGAAGAAAGTTTGCCCTTTGTTGAGTTTTCTTATAACCATTCTGTGCATACTGCTACTAACTATTCTCCTTTTGAAGTGGTATAAGGGCTCAATCCTTTAAGTCCACTTGATCTCATTCCTATACCAGTTGAGGAACGTTCTAGCATGGATGGTTAGCACAAAGCTGAGGTCATTTAGAAACTCAATGAGCAAGTGAAGCTGAACATTAAAAAGCGTACTGCTCAATATGTGAAGCAAGCCAACAAGGGATGGAAACAGGTTATCTTTGAACCCGGTGATTGGGTATGGCTAGACTTGAGGAAGGAACAGTTTCCCATGAAGCGTCAATCCAAATTGCATCCTAGGGGAGATGGTCCCTTTCAAGTCCTTGAAAGACTAAATGATAACGTATACAAGCTTGATCTCTCAAGTGAGTATAGTGTCCATGCAACTTTCAATGTCGCTAATCTTTTTCCTTGTGATATAGGTGATGATTTGAGGTCGAATCCTTTCGAAGATGAGGGGAATGATGTGAACCAAGACCCAAGGCCCAACATTCCAAGAGATCCCATGGTGATAAACAAAGGCCCAATGACAAAAGCCTGACTTAAGAAGGTTCGGGAAGCTTTCATGACGCTCGTGGAAGAATTCAAGGCCAACACAACACCCAAGGATTCTAAAGGCAATGAAAGGAGGGTCATTTGCATACAACAAGGACGTTTCGGCAAAGAAAAGGTTGATTTCCTTCAAAGCGATCGCCCTACACAACCACGGGTGATCGCCCTGTGGACAGAGAATGAAGCGATTGCCCTGCACCAACTAAAAGCGATCGCTCTGTAACAAGAAAGTCACCTTGGATTATGTGGGCAAGGCGTTCGCCTTGGATCGACCTAGGGCAATTGCCCTGTGGCCAGTATGAAGACTTTTTACTGTTTTACGGGAATTTTTGTATTTTAGGTATTCTTAACTATTTTTAGGTATGTTTGTTTCCTATTAAAACGTTTCCTAGGGTTAGTCGATTGTTAGGCCTATATAAAGGCTTCTCTTTCATTGTAAAACTTTAACTTGGATATATATTTGATTAAATTGTGTTTTCACAATATTGTGAGCTTTTGAGAGATTTCTTGGATTAGAATTCTCAACCCTTGAACTTATCAAGTTTGTTGAGCTGCAGGCTTGTGGCGTTCCGTGATCTTGGTTCCTTATCAATTGCGATTAGTGGGTTAAGGTTGCACTCCAAGGTTCTAGGGATTAAATCTGCCCTAGGGTTGAGGGAAGCTCCCTATCTTTTCGTTTAAATTCGTTGTTTCTGTTTTCAATCCGTGTTCTTGGTTGGTTCCGCTTTATCACGATCTTGGAATCACATCAGCATGCCACCTAGGAAAGTTAACCAAGTTATCTTAAAAAAGCAAGCCATGTCTATCAACTACCAGACCTCTACAGTTGTTTCATATGGATTTGTTTGGTCCAATTACTACTGCTAGTCTTGGTGGCAGCAAGTATACACTAGTGGTGGTTGATGACTATTCAAGATTCACTTGGGTTGAAATGGTGTCTTCAAAGGATGAAGCCTATGACATTGTGACAGCGCTATTCAGAAGACTTCAAACACAGAAGCTGAATGACATTGTTAATATTAGATCAGACAATGTGACTAGATTCAAGAACAATGGTGTGGCCAAATATTGTGATGACCATGGAATTGGTCACAATTTCTCTGCTACTGGCACACCACAATAAAATGGAGTTGCTGAAAGGAAGAATAGAACTCTTATTGAAGCTGGGAAGACCATGATTACTGAAGCAAGGTTGCCTATGTACTTTTGGACTGGAGCTGTCAACACAGCCTACTTCACCCAAAACAGGTCTTTGATTAACAAGTTTCATAACAAAACTCTATATGAAATATGGAGAGGTAGAGCTCCCAATATTGGTTTCTTCAAAATATTTGGGTACAAATGCTATGTTCTTTATAATGGTAGAGAACATATAGGTAAGTTCGAATCCAAATCTGATGAAGGAATATTTTTGGGATATGCTAAATTTTCTAAAGCATATAGAATTTATAATAAGACTTCTCTTAAAGTTGTTGAATCTGTACATGTCTCTTTTGATAAATTTAATTTTATTGGGCCACATTTGGCTCCTAAGGTTTCTAATGATTCTGATGAGTGTGAGATAGGTACAGAACAGCCAAGCTATAACTCTAAAAATGTTCAAGTTCCTCCAAGGATTAATATGATAAAACTTCCAACTACTGATAGTGGGCCAGCCAACACTGAATCAGATAATCAAGAAGCTGCTGTTCCATCCACTCCAGAAGTTGTTCAGCTAACCTTAGAACTTACCTACCATCCTGAAAACCCAGCTCCAGACATCTCCACTTCTCTAGAACTATCATTTGCTGTTGATGCTATCGGACTAGACTTACCTGCTAAAATGAGAGAAATAAGAGATCGCACATCACTCAAGTCATTGGTGATCTCAATGTTGGTATTTAGACAAGACAAGCTTCAAGGAATGAATGCATGTACTCTACTGCATTTGCCTCAAACATTGAATATGATGAGATATTTGCCCCAGTTCCAAGATTGGAGGCTATCAGACTCTTCTTTGCCTATGCATTTTTTAAGGACTTCAAGTTATACCAAATGGATGTTAAAAGTGCATTTCTGAATGGTGAGCTGCAAGAAGAAGTCTATGTGGAACAGCCACTAGGATTCCTACACAACACAAGAAGAGAGGATGTTTACAAATTGAGGAAGGCACTGTATGAACTCAAGCAAGCTCCAAGAGCTTGGTATGAGACCCTCTCAAAGTTCTTGATAACTCAAGGCTTTGTGAGAGTTCAAATTGACACTACACTTTTTATCATTAAACATAAAGTTCATTCATTACTTGTTCAAATTTATGTTGATGATATTATATTTGGCTCTACTAATGAAAACATTTTTAAGAGGTTTAAAAAGCTTATGCAGAGCAAGTTTGAGATATGCATGATCGGCGAACTCAACTTCTTCTTAGGACTTCAAATCCAACAAAGCTTAACTGGTATCTTCATCAACCAAGCCAAATATGTAAAGGACCTTAATTACTAAATATTTACTTGTAACCATCACCTATCTAGGTGTAGTATAACTTGTTTAGATTTGATTAGTGGCCTGCGAGCTACATATTTAGTTATTCAACCTTAGACCATCCCAACTCATCATGATGGACAACAAATAGAGTGGCTGCCAAAGACTCAAGACTGCTACGAATCTCATTAATTAGGACACTAAGCATCAAACTGATAAAGGAAGCTGAAGAAACGATAAGGAGCAACGTCACCGACTGATATCCAAGATAAATCTCTCAAAACAAACTATTAGAAAATTGATGCCCAAACAATGTCTCAAAATTACATCAGCTAATCAAGGTACAACAGACAAAAAGGAATATATTTTTATATTCTCTAAAAATATATTCTCTACACAAATTTGATCACAAAGTACTGCTCTTCACGTGGCCCCTACCAGAAAAGTACTATGTGATGTGACAACACCATATAGCTTTTCAAAACACGTAAAGTCTTCTCTAGAAGATCTTATTGTCCTCTTCAAAAGCATTAAATCCCGGACACATCCTTCGAGACTTTGAATTCAACTACTACCAAGACATTATCCAACAGTTGAATTAAAACATCTCTCAATGGCTACCCACGTATTTCTCCCTATAAATACATCAAGTGTCTGCTCAAGCAAGGTATGGACATAGGTGAAAAATGTATTAACAATACATCGAGAACAAGTGCTAGTGGAAATAGAGAAAGAAAAAGTGATGTGCAAGAACAATACACTTGTGAAGTTAGAGTACATTCAAACATTCCCAATCAGTCATCTACCGATTGCTCTTGAAGCGCATCTCTATCATTCTCCCAAAATAATGAAGGATGAAGAAATCACTCACCAAGTGTATAAAGAGAAGAAAGAGAGAAGAAGGAAAGGACTGTCCAAAGAGTTCCAATCTGTTAGCATCTAATCTAGAGTCTAGGTCTTTATTCCAAATCTCATCAACACACACAACCTTACTAAACATTGCAATGGTTGGTGTGGATTTGATCACACAAACTCATATGAGTCGGGATATCCCTAAAAGAGATGTTCAAACTTTCTACTATTGAACATCATTTTTAATATTCTTACTCATCTCACTGACCATAATTTCCTAACCAGCAAGAGTTCAAATTGTATTTGAATTTCTTGATGGTCCCAATTTTGGTCAAGAGAAATAGCAAATGGAGATATCATCTATATCTCCATTGGCCTCCCAATAGGATTAGTTAGCTAGTATGTTTTTCTTTATTGTTATAATTTATTTTTTCCGTAATATGCATTTAAGCAAGTCAGCTAAACTACAAGTATGACTTGACTAAATTCTTTTAATGAAGTATCTTATGCAGTGACTGATCTCTAGTCAGTCAACTACTGAATTCAATCTTGTGTACAGTTGTTTTATATTTTACTGCTTATCAAATTACCTTGTGTAAATTACTTCTACAAAAGAACTAAACATGCATTTCTATCTTATAGCAAACTGTCCTATTGTCTTATTTAGAGCAACATCAAGTTTTTAAGTGACTGAATCTCTTTATGTTTTCTATCTCTTATTAGTCACTTAAGTATTGGTCAACTAATCCCATCAGTAAGCGGACCTACAGTGTTGTTAGTGCAGTACACAATGATGGACCGATATTTATATCTAGAGCTTAACACAATTATGACCTATTCAAGAGGACTCCGGTCCTTACAACCTGGAATCACTCGACATAGCTAATCAAAGTCACGCGTATTGCTCCAATAGTTGCACTATACCCTTTCCTGTGGCCACAGAAGAAGCCGGACACAAGTATCAAGGCCCACAGCTAGTACGTGTCCCCAACCCTTGCAATAACGACATGTCATCATACCCCTAAATCTAACAAATATATATGTCAGTTGTGTAATATAATAATCATTAAACCCTAGATCTTGAACTTCATAATTATCACAATAGCATACAAATAATCATAAGTAACATACCTGAAGACATGATGTTTGATTCTATTAACTTGATGTAGATCCGAAATCTGCAGTATAATAGCCAAAGAAGACGGAATACGATTTCTCCCTCTTGGCCCAAAACCCTAATGAGTTGTTTGTCGTAATAGATGAATATGATGGGTATTGCATCTCTTTATATAGGCAAAGGGAGGACCGATTCCTATTAGGATTAGGATTTAATCCCAACCGTCCATCAAGGTAGAGTTTAATTAGGAAACTAACTCCTTTTACAAACCAGTATTTAATATGATTTAGTAATCCTAAATCAACCGTGATTCTCACTATTGACCACATAAGGAATTTCTTAACCTGCAAGAAATAAATCTTACAGTCTCCTACTTGGTCAAAGTGATAATCCTGTAATGGTTAATTTTAGAAACATAAGGCGCGCATAACTACTAAATCAATAACATAATGGTTAACATAATACCTTTGCAAACCAAGTTATCCATGGGAGTCATAGCGGTTCCACATTATCAGGTTTTCAATATGGTTCCTTCCATGTACTACAACATAAATAACTTAATTCACTAGGCCTTAAGCAGGAGTATAAATAATGGTCCAATAATGTTCTTTCTTCAAGAACAATTTCTGTTATCAATTATCCATTCACATAATGTATACAAAATATGGAAATAGAAATAAAATTCAGAATATCATAAATAAGATCTCAATAGAAGTTCAATGTATAAGCACAACAAAACCTAAATCAATAATCAGTAATTCTCTCTAGACCCATACTTGAAGTATGTTCATGAAAAGTCTTGAGAGGTAACCTCTTCGTAAGTGCATCTGCAACCATAAGTGTTGTGCTTATATGCTTAATGAACAACTGTTTCTTCTGAATTGCTTGCTTCACAGATAGATACTTAAGGTCCATGTGTTTTGTTCCTTTGGAATATGTATCATGCTTAGAGAAAAATACTGCTGCGGCATTATCACAATAAAGTTTCAGGGGTGCAGAGACAAAATTCAAGTCTCTGAATCTTGAGATGAAATTTCGCAGCCATAAGCAATGATTTGTAGCTTCAAAGCAAGCTACAAATTCAGCCTCCATCGTGGAATTAGCAATGATAGACTCTTTTGCACTTTTCCATGAGATTGCTCAAAGCAAGCTACAAATTCAGCCTCCATCGTGGAATTAGCAATGATAGACTCTTTTGCACTTTTCCATGAGATTGCTCCTCCAGCTAGTAGAAAAACATAACCAAAAGTGCTTTTTCGAGTATCTACGCATCCACCATAATCGGAATCTGAATAACCAACCAACTCTAATTGATCTGACTTCTTGAATGTAAGACAATAATCCTTCGTGCCCTGTAAGTATCTCAAAACTTTCTTTGCAACTTTCCAATGATCCACTCCTGGATTTATTTGGTATCTTCCCAACATGCCAACAGCAAAACTGATGTCTGGCCTTGTGTAAACTTGTGCATACATCAAGCTTCCTACTAAAGAAGCATAGGGAATGTTTTCCATTTGCTTACGTTCCAATTCATTTTTAGGACATTGATAGAGACCGAATTTGTCTCCTTTTTGAATTGGAGCAACGCTTGCAGTACATGTTGCCATTGCAAATCTTTCCAAAACTCTTTCGATGTATATTTTCTGGGAGAGTCCAAGTAATCCACGTGATCTGTCACGGAATATTTCTATCCCAATTACGTAGGAAGCCTCACCCATATCTTTCATCTCGAAGTTTTTGGAAAGATATGCTTTGGTTTCATGCAATAAGCCAAGATCACTACTTGCCAATAATATGTCATCAACATACAGAACCAAAAATATGAACTTACTCCCACCGATCTTGAGGTATATGCATGGATCTACGTATTTTCTTCAAAACCAAAAGCATTAATGGTTTCGTTGAATTTTAGATACCATTGTCGGGAGGCTTGCTTAAGTCCATAAATGGATTTCTTAAGTTTGCAGACCATGTCTTCCTGTCCTTCTAAGGTAAAACCTTCAGGTTGATGCATGTATACTTCTTCTTGCAGCTCACCATTAAGAAAGGATGTTTTCACATCCATTTGATGTAACTCTAAGTCATAATGAGCTATTAGGGCCATAATAATTCTGAGAGAATCTTTCTTTGACACGGGAGAAAAAGTCTCTTTGTAATATATGCCATCCTTTTGAGTAAAACCTTTGGCTACAAGTCTAGCTTTATATCACTCAATATTGCCATGACAGTCACGTTTGGTCTTAAAGACCCATTTACACCCAACTGTTTTGTGTCCTTTCGGCAAATGAGTGAGTTCCCAGACTTAATTATCTTCTATTGATTTTAACTCATCTTTCATGGCATCAATCCATTTATCAGAATTATTACTCGTAATGGCTTGTGAATAGGAAACTGGGTCTTTCATTATCCCTATGTCAAAATCAGATTCTTGTAGATAAACAACATAATCATCAGGAATAGTACTTCGTTTTCTCGTTGAGATCTTCTTAATGCTTGGTTCCGTGTTTGTTCCACAATTTCTTCATTGGCGTAATTTCATTATGGGGTTGTGGCTGATGTGGTGGTAGCTCTTCATCATTTATCGGTTCATCGATAATTGGAGCTACAGGTGGTCCTTCAACGTTTAACGGTTCAACGATGGAAGAATTCACCTTGTCTGCTTGTTTTTTAGGTAATGGGATTGTTACCCTAATTTCGTGAACAGACTTATCCTCCACAAATGTACTCCCACTAATCATGCCATCCTTAATGAATTTGACATTTCCAGTTTCCACAATTCGCAGCTTATGGTTAGGACAATAAATTATATACCCTTTGGATTTTTCGGGAAAACCAATGAAATACCCACTTATGGTTTTTAAATCCAATTTGTTTGATTGAGGGTTATATACCTTCGCTTCAACTGGACATCCCCAAACTTGCGGTGTTTTAAACTAGGTCTCGGCCTTTCCACGCTCAAAAGGGGTCTTTGAACGCTTTACTGGGAACCCTATTTAAAATATATACAGCCATGCGAAGAGCATATGTCCACAATGTAATGGGCAAATTAGCATGACTCTTCATGCTTTTAACCATTTCTAAAAGCGTGCGATTTCGGCTTTCAGCTACACCATTCTGCCAAGGAGAATCAGACATTATGTATTGAGTTACAATTCCAAGTTGTTCGAGGAGTCTGGCAAAAGGTCCAGGATGTTGACCTGTTTCGTCATACCTGCCATAAAATTCTCCACCTCTATCAGACCTTATGATTTTCACTTTTCTTTCTAATTGCCTCTCAACCTCGGTTATAAATACTTGCACAACATTCACAGATTGAGATTTATTATGCAATAGATAGAGATAACAAAAACGTGAATAATCATCAATAAAGGTGATGAAGTAGTTTTCTCCCCCAAATGTTGGAACATCAAAAGGTCCACAAATATCTGTATGTATTATTTCAAGAAGCTGAGAACTCCTTGTGGCTCCTTTCTTTGTGTGTTTTGTTGCTTTGCCTTTAATACAATCCACACAACTATGATAATCAGTAAAATCTAGGTTTGGTAAAACACCATCTTTTACTAATCTTTGAAGTCGCTTACAGGATATATGTCCCAACTTCTGATGCCACAAGAATGAATAGTCCTTTTTCATTACATGATGTACAGTTCCTTGATTATGATGCAGGGTCAAATGAGTTTCAGATATGGATGGAGAAGACAAAGTAAATTTGTAAAGACCATCTACAAGAATTCCAGAACCAACATTAATAGAATTCTTATATAAATTGAAACTTTTACTACCCAAATCAAACATAAATCCTTGTAAGTAAAGTTTAGAAACTGAAACTAAGTTGCGGGAAATAGATGGAACATAAAGAGTTTGAAATAAATCCAAATAATATCCTTTTTCAAGAACAAGACGATATGTTCCAATAGCTTCGACAGGAGCTTTATTGCCGTTCCCTACAGATAAGAAGTTTTCAGTTGGGTTTATGATTTGGGTCGTAAGGTATCCTTGCATCGAATTAGAAACATGAACATTAGCACCTGAATCCAACCACCATGTATTTGAAGGTACATAACAGAAGTTTGATTCTGAAAAACTTACGAATCCCAAGGGATTACCTTTACTTTCGAACCAATTACGACGTTTCTCACAGTTATTCTGGAAGTGTCCAGATTTCCTACAGAAACGACAAACTTCTTCTTTCTTTGCCTTGACTTGAGCAGGTTGGACTTTATCATTCATTTTGGATGGTGCTCTTTTCTGGGCTTTTCCAGCCTTTTTACCAAACTTATGATTCGCTTCTTGAGTAGTGAGATTGTTAGGTCCAAGGTTGCTCACGATAGGCTAGAAGGGGGGGGGGGGTTGAATAGCCTATGTCCAATTTTTGAAATTGATTCAAAAATCTTACTTCACTTAAGTTTTAAAAAGATTTTGTAGGCGGAAGACTTGTGAAGTATAGGACAAGCTGAGAATGGCTGATCTTCACAGGACAAGATCAGCAGTTTTCAACTGTTTGGAAATCTGGAAATTTAAAGCAACACAAATAATTCACAATCACACACAAGTGAACAGAGTATTTAATATGGTTCACACTTATAAATAAGTGCTACGTCCACAACCAAAGTGGTCAACTTAGGATTTGAAAATCATGTACTAAGTTTTTCCACTAGATATTTTACAAACTAAATCTCTAATGGATTGTGTACAAAAATTTTGTTGACCAAGTGTTTGTGTGGGAGAATAGATATCTATAAGATACACTTCTCGTGAGCTATGAAAGCTAGGTGTTGCTATCAATGAAGAGCTTTTAATGGACTGATCGTCTAAGTGTGAAGCTCTTCAATGACTGAGTACAGATAGGACGTTTAAGCTTTTAAGAACTTGAAGACAATGGAGATTCAGTAATTGGAGTAGTTGAAGAGTATTGAATGCAGCAATGAAGTCTTCTTTTATATGCAGGAGGAAGCTTGGAGCGGTTGGTGATCTTCTAATTTGAATTTAAGAGCAATTAATGCTCTAATCTGGTTGTTGACTCCTGATAGGCTGTCCTGCAACTTGCAGTCTGTCTCCTGACTTTTTTTTTTTCCAAAAATAGGCGGTCTGCACTTGTAGGAGTAATGTCCTTTTCTGAGTATTTGCCAAGAATGGAAACCTTCATTAAATAAGAGTTGCAGGTTAACATTGTATCGTATTTAATGAGGTCTTCTAATTTGGGGCATATCTTCGGCAGATATCTATCGGACGATCATGGGGTCTTCAACATTGCTGATGAAGCTTTGCAGTCATGAGCTTGTCCGATAGTCAAAGGAAAACTGCTGGATCAAGATTTTGCCTATTGTGCAGAGAGCGTCCGATGTCCTATAGGCTGTTCTTCTTCAAGACTTATACAAAAAGCAACCTTAAGCTATTCAAGCTATGCCTAAGTACAAGTTGCCACACTAACAGACACGCAGGCCCATTAGTCACCTTGTCTTAGACTTAGGTTATGGATTCAAGAAAATCTAAACTAAATACAACAATCTCCTCCTATTTGCTTGAGTCCATGACCCTATGAATACAATATCAGCTGACCATGTTCGATTCTAGTAATAACATGCTTGTAGGATTAATATATTGAATAAACATGCCCTAGATGAACTTACACCAAGAGGTCATTGTATTCAAACATTACAAAGTGTTTACAAGTAAGAAATTTAAGCATAGGACACTTGTAATAAAACTGAATTTAAAGACATGCAGATAAGCAAATTAGGCAATAGAGATCATGACTTTAAACCAGTGGTTTAAATTTCATGCATTCACAGAATAAGCAGTTCATAATGAAGCATGTAAATTTTAAAACGAACATTGTTAGTTAAACAAGTTGTTTAATTTCAAAGTTTAAAAAATACAAAGTTCATCGGCCGGTACGAGAGGATGACCTAGATGGTGCACGACCTTTGCCTTTGCCAAATGAGGATTGCCCATAGCTTCTTGATGCGTGCCCATAGCTTCTTGATGCCTATCTAGAGTCAACAGCAGCCTTAAGTCTTGCAATTTCTTCTTTGGCTTCTGCTAACTCTTCCTTAGTATCTGCCAATTCGGAGGAGAGATTGCTGTTCTTCTGCTTGAGCAGAGCATTATGCTCAATAAGCCTAGTCCGCTGATCATTGTTGAGTCTAGCTATCTCCTCTTTCGTGGACGCAAGCGAGGTATTAATGAAGGACAGGCGGTCGGTAGTAGTTTTGTGTTCCTGGCGATAGAAAGCCAAGTGCTTTGAGGTGAGGTTGCGCGTCGCCCGCACTGAGGAGTGGACAGAGCGATTTGCACGTTGTTGGGATTGAAGCACGTGCTTGTAGCCAAGGTTAACCATATCTACGATCTTCAGTATCCCGGTTGACATGTTGTCCCAATTTTCTTTGAATAGGGCAGCATTGGCTGAGGAGGTTGCGGAGAGACGGCTGGCTAAAGCATTCTGACTGGCATATATGGACTGCCAGCAGGCATCAAAGGCAGCCTTGGCATCCTTTGAAATGTCCATGACCTTGTTCAGGCAGTCAGTCTGGACAGTGGTAACTTTGAATTGTTCTGCGGACAGCTGATTGAGAGCCGAGGTCAGGTCCGCCGAGACTTGATCAAAATTCTTGACAAACTCATCTACATCAGAGGCGCGGTAGAAGATCTGAGGGCTGGCTGGGGAAGAGGATGGACCAGCTGAGGTAGAAGGATGTGTGGAGATAAGAGGAGGAGTGCTGGTGGCTTGGTCAGTGAATGGATCAGGATGACCGATGGAGGAGTGAGAATGGCCGGAGGATGCAGGAGAAACACTGGTGGAGGAAATGCTTAGATGGCTAGGAGTAGGAGCAGGAGCAGGAACATTAACAGGAGTAGGAGCAGGAACAGGAGCAGGCAGAAGGAGAAGAAGTGGTTGTTGAACGGGGAGGATGCGGGGGACAGGAAAGAGTCTCTCTATGTAGATGACATAGGAGTAGGACTGAATAAAGTAGGGAGGAGGAGAAAAGTAGATAGAAAGGGAAGGAGTACGGAAGAGAAGGGGAATGAGAGGGTTATAGCCTAGATAGGAGGTGACTACATCAATGAAGTTGTAGACCACAGGCTGAAGAAGGACAGAAGGATGGCAGATGAGTGTGAATACTGGGGGTTTAGGCAGAGAGAGAAAGGGAGAAATTTCTGATTTGGTAGGGAGAGGAAGGCCAAGGTCCCTGTGGATGGTAATCCATTGGTTGAAGATCATAAGATGTTGAACCGCTGAATTGTGAGAGAAAAAGAGCTGGGACCAGGCAGGAGGAAGAGGATCATAATAGGCACCCCATCGGAGAAGGATGTCACCTGCAGACATGGGCTGGCAGGGAATCCTCTTAGGGTAGTCTAAGGTGGAGAGGAAGGGGTCGGTATCAGCAGGATTGGGTTTAGGTCTGCTGTCTCTGAAGGACAACAGATCCTGAACTTCAGGATAGAGTTGGCTCTAAGGATTGGGTTTGATGCGTTTGGGAGTAGGTTGGTCAGAAGGAGGAGAGAGAGAGAACGTTTGGAAGATGGTGGATGAGAGGTGGCGGCTGGTGAGGTGGATGGCTCTTGGATAGGGGTAGTTTGGAGGGATTCAGAGTGAGGAGGGGAAGAAATAGGTAAAGTGGAGGTAGTTGTAGGCAGAGTAGGGAAGTGGGGGGGAGAATGAGTAGGTGAGGATTGAGGAGAAGAGGGGTCAGTAGTTCCAGCAAAGTGCACCTTCTTCTTGGCGCTCTTTTTAATGCGTCGGCTTTGTTTAGAAAGTGTATGAGTAGAAGAGGCAGAAGTTGGTGAGGGTGAAGTTGTTGTGGAAACTGCTGGTGGAGGAACAGCCGGTGAAGGATCGGCTGGGTTTGAGACTGTAGGTGTGGGGGGAGCGGCAGATGTTACTTTGGGTAGACCAAAGGATTCATCTGTAGGCTGGAAATTCTGTTGGGACTTGGGTTTGGATAGGTTGGCGGGTTGGAATGTGGAGGTGTCCTTTTCAACCTCAGCTTTTGTTTGAGACTTGCGGTGTTGTTTGAGTCTTGGAGTGAGAGTGGAAGAATGTTTGGGCTTTTTGGAAGGGGACTCAGTTGGCTCATAAGGATCATGGTCGAGTTTTCTGAGATCAAAGTTCTCAGGCAGTTCAACCTCTATTGGTTTAGGCTCCTCCTCAGCAGGTAGCCCGGTTTCAGTATATGTGACCTTTTTCTTACCCTTGCTGGCTTGGGTAGAGGGGCCACCAGTAGAAGAAGCAGCGGCAGCAGCAGCAACGATGGTTGTCCTTTTGGCCATATCATCCCGGTAGTGGGTGATGTTGTTGGCTGTGAATACGTAGGTGTTAGACACCTTGATGAGGTCGTCATCGATGACCTTTTCATCAATCTCCTCATATCTTCGAAGAATGACATTAATGACCCGTACGAAGGGTCGTCGCATAGAGGGGTGAGCTTGAACATCCGCAACACTCTGGGATAACATAGAGAAAATAATTTTGGCCCAGTTAAGTTGCTTTCGGAGGATTACAACTTTGGTCCACAGTAGCTGCTGAGAGGTAAAGATGTCCCTTGCGCCATTTTTGAACAGAATGCTCTTATCGAGCAGATGTCTGATATGATAGGCGTTTTCTGGGAAAAGGTTCCTGGACATCTCAGAAAACCTTTCAGGTTGGGCAGACCCCCTCATCATCTCCCAGGCGATAGCCGATTCTGCATCGGTCAAGTCAAGCTTGCCTTCAATAAGCAGTTCAAGAATTTCTCCTATATCCTTATAAGTCAACTTGATGTAGTGGCCTCTGATGAAGCCCTTGATGTAGCTTAGGTTGACCAACTCATTTGCATTTGCTGGAGGAGGAGGTAGGATCATCCTAGTGTAGAATTCTTCGGCCAAGGCATTGCTGTAGTGGGTGTCATGAAGTTGGAATAGAGGAAGAAGCCTACATTCAGTCAAATCCCTCAGCAGAGCATCACCAGCAGTTGAACTGATGATAGAGTCTCGGTCGATTGTCATTCTAGGGTGATAACTTGACCTGGGAAGAATTCTTAGTGGAAGCTCAGCAGCCTTTGTAGCCCTGGTTGGCTTAGTAGAGGCAGAGGATGAAGTAATAGCAGTAGCCTTGGAAGATTTAGTCTTTGCCTATACAATCGGTAGATGTGAGAACAGCATATAGAGAAATCGGAAGATATGCATAAAATAGCCGATAATCATGTAATCAGCAGATATTAACACAAACAGATACTGTTCAGATCTAAACCCAAAATATAACCATATTATAAAAATCGGCAAGAGCAGTTTATGAACTGGGTTTATAAATGGCTACAGATTTTGTCACTTTTAGTCAAACAGAATGGCATAAGCTGTAGGCATAACATCACAGAAACCTTAAAATCACAATTTTATACTACATAAACAAGATTCAAACACCAATTTCAAAATTTAGCAGTTCATCAATGGTGGACTTAAAATAGGTCAATACTGGAACGTAAAACTGGATTTAAGCGAGTTGAAAAGGTGTAGAAACTCTTACCATTGATGATTTGAAGTTTAAACTGTGAAGATTGTGAAGGATTGAAGGCTTTATGACAAGATTTCAGATTTGATGGTATAGGGTTTTTGAAAAATTGAAAATGGCGGTTGTGGAGAAGTGAAAAGTTACTGTACGATTCGCCTTTTTTTTTTATACCTCTGTCAGGTCAATAAACCCTATTTGATAAATTTTGACGTCCAAATTAATGACTTACAGAGTGACTGTTCACATTACGCACTTAGGTCTGCCTATTTTATAGAATCTCGGCAGAATAGCAATTGACTGTTTTCATAGACAATTCTATATAGGCAGTTTATAACATAACGAAATGAATTTACAGGAAAGGTTAAGGATTTGGATCAAGCATACCAAGCTCTCCTCTTAAATAAGCAAACCTGGTTGAATCAAGTGGTTTTGTGAAGATGTCTGCTACCTGATTTTCTGTAGGCACATATTCCATGCTAATGTTACCTTTTTTAACATGGTCTTTTAGAAAGTGATATCTCACATCAATGTGCTTTTTCTTGGAGTGCATGACAGGATTTTGAGAAACTGAGATTGCTGATGTGTTGTCACACATTATAGGACAATCGCCATCTTGATCTCATAGTCAACAAGTTCTTTGTTTGATCCACGAAGTGGCGGCAGCTACAGCGGCTATGTATTCTGCTTCAGTTGTTGAAGTTGAAACAGAGGTTTGCTTCTTGCTGGCCCATGAGACAAGTCTATTTCCTAAGAATTGACATGTCCCACTTGTGCTTTTCCTATCAACCTTACATGCAGCAAAGTCAGCATCGGAATAACCTATAAGATTAAACGATGAATCTCTAGGATACCAGATTCCCAAATTTGGAGTGTCTATCAAGTATCTAATGATTCTCTTGACTGCTTGTAGATGAGACTCCTTTGGATCAGCTTGAAATCTAGCACAAACACAAACAGCAAACATGATATCAGGCCTACTATCAGTTAAGTATAAAAGTGAACCAATCATGCCTCTGTAAAGAGTCATGTCCACTTTCTTGCCCTTTTCATCTTTATCAAGATGGCAGTTAGTGGCCATAGGGGTGCTGAAGCTGTTTGCATTCTCAAGACCAAACTTCTTGATAACATCTTTTGCATATTTGCCTTGACTGATGAAGATACCAGTTGAACTTTGTTGAATTTGAAGACCAAGGAAAAAGTTGAGTTCTCCCATCATGCTCATTTCAAATTTACTCTGCATTCGCTTTTCAAACCTTTTGCAAAGATTTTCGTTAGTAGAGCCAAAGATAATGTCGTCAACATAAATTTGAACGAGTAAGGAATGACCTTTATGTTTCATAATGAAAAGCGTAGTGTCAATTTGACCTCTTACAAAGCCTTGTGATGTCAAGAACTTTGAAAGGGTCTCATACCAGGCTCTTGGAGCTTGTTTGAGTCCATAAAGGGCTTTCCTTAGCTTGAAGACATCTTCTCTCCTTGAACAATCTATGAAACCAGGAGGTTGCTCAACATAGACTTCTTCTTGAAGTTCTCCATTCAGAAATGCGCTCTTTACATCCATTTGATAAACTTTGAAGTCCTTATAAGAGGCATAGGCCAAGAATAGTCTGATAGCCTCTAATCTTGCAACAGGAGCAAATGTCTCATCATAATCAATACCTTCCTCCTGTCTATATCCTTGGGCTACTAGCCTGGCCTTGTTTCTGGTGATGTTCCCATTTTCATCCATTTTGTTTCTGAAAACCCACTTTGTACCAATAACAGCTTGTCCTTTTGGTCTTGGGACAAGTGTCCAGACTTGGCATCTGTCAAATTGGTTTAACTCTTCTTGCATGGCTTCCACCCAGCTTGGATCTTCCAATGCGTCATCTATCTTCTTGGGTTCAATATGAGATACAAATGCAGTAGAATACATGCATTCATTTCTTGAAGCTTGTCTTGTTTGAACGCCGGCATTAAGATCGCCAATAATTTGTGTGATAGGATGATCTTTCACTTCTCTAACTTCTGCAGGTTGAACTTGTCCTATAGTTACATTGCCGGAGTTTGGTTCTTGAGAAGTGGAAGTATCTGGAGCTTGGTTTTCTAAAGTATAGGTTAATTCCAAGGTAGGTTGTAGAACTTCTGGTGTGGAAGGCAAAGTGGATTCTGGGTTTTCAGAGTTTTCATTTGAATGCTCGTTTGAGGATTCTATCAAGTTAACTTTTGGAGGTACTTGTGAAGGAGTGGGATCTGCAGATCTTGAGCTTGACTGGTCTGTACCTGTCTCATACTCATCAAAATCATTAGTAACTTTAGGAGCCAAATGTGGCCCAATAAAATCAAATTCATCAAAAGAAACATGTACAGATTCAACAACTCTAAGTGAAGATTTATTGTAAACTCTATAAGCTTTTGAAAACTTAGCATATCCCAGAAAAATTCCTTCATCACTTTTGGATTCAAATTTACCTCTATGTTCTTTACCGTTGTAGAGAACATAGCATTTGCATCCAAATATTTTGAAGAATCCTATGTTGGGTGCCCTGCCTCTCCATATTTCATATGGAGTTTTGTTATGAAACTTGTTTATAATAGACCTGTTTTGTGTGAAGCAGGCAGTGTTCACAGCTTCTGCCCAGAAGTACATAGGCAGCTTGGCTTCAGCAATCATTGTCTTCCCTGCTTCAATGAGAGTTCTATTTTTCCTTTCAGCAACTCCATTTTGTTGAGGTGTGCGAACCGCAGAAAAATTGTGACCAATTCCATGATCATCACAGTACTTGGCAACAACATTGTTCTTGAACTCTGTTCCATTGTCTGATTTGATATCTGCAATGTCATCTAGCTTTTGAGTCTGCAGTCTTCTGAAGAGTTCAGTGATGATGTCAAATGCTTTATCTTTGGAGGACATCATCTCCACCCAAGTAAATCTTGAGTAATCATCAACTACTACAAGTGTATATTTGCTGCCACCAAGGCTTGTAGTAGTGACAGGTCCAAATAAGTCCATATGTAACAATTGCAGAGGTCTTGAAGTTGATAGGCAAGGCTTGCTTTTGAATGAGGATTTGTGCAGTTTGCCTAGTTGACATGCTTTGCAGAGACTGTGTGGTTCAGTTGAGATTTTAGGCAAACCCACAACTAGATTGTCCTTTGATAGCTTCTCTAAATATTTGAAGTTGAGATGGCTAAGCCTTTTGTGCCACAACCAGCTGTTGTCATTTGAAGATCTTGCAACTAAGCAAAGGTTTGATTTTCTTCCAACAGCATTAAGATCAACAGCATAGACATTCCCTTTTCTGAATCCTGTCAGAATAGTTGAACATGTCTCATTGTCCTTTATGAGACAGTGACTTGAGGAGAACTGACAAGTTAGTCCTTTATCACAGAATTGTGATATGCTTAGCAGGTTGTGCTTTAGACCTTCAACCAGAGAGACTTTGCTGATGGAGAGGTTTCCTCTCACTATGCTTCCATAACCTATTGTTTTTCCTTTTGAGTTGTCTCCAAAAATGACTGAGGGACCCTTTGCTTCAACAATATTTGAGAGAAGATTTGGATCACCAGTCATGTGCTTAGAGCAGCCACTGTCTAGATACCATAGATCTTTCTCTTCTTCATTTACAGCCATGAAGCATTCCTGAAATATAGACATTTAAGAATATGGTCCCCTTTTATTTTTGGGTCCACAAGGTTAGCAACCTTTTGGTACCCACACCTGTTTAACCTTTGGAGGAGTAAATCCTCTAGATTTAGGTGTGAATCTCAGAAGGCATTCATGAATCTCATGACCATGGCCTTTGCAGAAAGAGCATTTGTGAAGACCTTCAACATGAGTAATGATTTCTTTTTGAGGCTTCTTATTTTCAACAGTCGTTGGAATGACCTTTGGTCTGATAACTGGCCTATAGGACTTAGGCTGATAATGCCTTTTCTTATTGATGTTAGGTTTCCCATAGGTAGACCTTTTATCAACAGATTTTGCATTTACAGGCACAACTCCTTTAGGCTTTTTATCGGCTGAGTTCACTCCTTTCATCCTTTTATAGGCAGTTTTGGGATCAGCAGTCTTGCCTTTGACAAATTTAATAGGTTTGAGCTGAGTATTCTTTGACTTGTCATTAGTTATCCCTGTTCTCTTAGGATGACTAACAGCAAGTCTCTGTTGCTCAGACTCCCTATTAGCAGAGTTATTTTTGGCAGGTTGCTTACCCTTGGACTGGTCTTTTGCCTTCTTGGAATAAACAAAAGGAACTTTGTTAAATCTAAGTCCTTGCCTTTTTGGCGACTGTTGGTCATAAGAAACTTCGACAGCCAATTCTTCAGCAATCACCTCAGATGTCTCATCTTTTTGAGAACCAGAAGAACTTCCTACATTGAACTCACTTTGGAAACCAATACCAGTTTTGTCGTCAAGATATTTTTGGTTTGAAAGAATGGTATCAAAGTTTCCTTTAGAGTTATTCCAAGTATTGACAACCTTTTGAAGGTTATCTTTCTCAGAATTTATTTTCTTGATATGTTCAAGTAGAAAGTCTACTTTTTCAGTTAAGGTTTTGTTCTCTTTTTGTAGTTTGATACTTTCAGCTTGCTGTCTATCAAGATCTTTGATCTTAGACATCAAGGTAGATTTCTCAGAGACAACTAGCTCATGCTTCTTGGCTAGTTTCACATAGGCAGTTTTGAATTTTAAAAATTCTTCCAGCATATCCTTGTTTGCTTTAATGAGCTCTCCCTTTGATGGGTCATTGAGCTCATCATCATCATCACTGTCATCTTGTTGAAATGGTAGTGACCTCACTGAATCATGTAGTGACTCCCTGGCCATAAGGCATATGTTTGCTTCTTCAGCAAAGTCACAGGAGTCCTCTTCATCAGCGTCAGTGTCACACCATGTAGGCAGATCGCTCTCATCAATGTCCTCAGCTACCATCCCTTTTTGTTTTTGAAATTTTGATTCAGGACGTTTCTTATAAAATTCATATTTTGGCTTTGGACATTGATGGGGATCACGGATCAAGCCATCAAGATCCGTTGAGCATACCCGAAGGTCCCATGACAAGATCGCGGATTCAAAAGATTCAAGAAGCATTGTTATCACTAGTAGAGAATACCAAGTCCAAAACAACAATCGAAGATGATCTATCGCGTCAAGGGAGGTTCGTTTGCATGTTGGAAGCCTTAACGACATCACAAAGTGACAAACTTCCATCAGACCACGCGCCCTAGCGCAGCCTAGCCGCGCCCTAGCGCGCCTGTCCTCAGAATGTGCAGAATTTTGGTAAACTTCAGCAGCTTCCCGCGCCTTAGCGCGCCTCTGCATGCGCCCTAGCGCGACGTCACGCGCCCTAGCGTAACCCGCAATGCGCCCTAGCGCGCTACTTGGCTGAAGTTTCAACTTTCAGAAGCAAAGTTCAGAGAAGGACCGCGCCTTAGCGCGCTGGAAGCCGCGCCCTAGCGCACGTACGGATGCCTTGGAAATTGGTTGGATTTTCTGAAGAGTTTTCTTCCTTGTTTTTATCACCCTCGTTTTTGGTGACTAAAATTGGTTTTTAGCAAACCTTGTTGAGTATATAAGACTCATTTCTTCCATTGTAACAGCAACTTTGATGAAGATTAAACCTTGAGTTTATATTATTCACTTTTCAAAGAGAATTGTGAACAAACGAATTTCTTGGAATAAAAATCAACACTTGAACTTATCAAGCTCGAGGATCGCGGGTTTGTGGCGTTCCGTGATTGTTGTTCGTAGACAAGCGCGTCTATCGGGTATCAATCGCACCCCAAGGTTCCTAGCCAATCGCGACTAGCGGGTTGAGGGAGATCCATTTATCAATTCCAATTCGGCGTTTTATCTAATCCGTCGTTCTTCGCGTCTTCAAATTACTTCTTCGATTCGATCCCCTATCGGAATCACATCAGACATTGTGAGGCAAAATGGCCTGGTTTCCTACAATTGAAACAGACAAGCTCATTATCTTTTTGATAGTCTCCTGATTTGTAAGGAGTAAAGCTTTTAGGTTGAGCAGCTGTTTTATGAGGAACCGCAGTCTTGTGAGAAGACTGTCTGTGTGAGGATGACTTATTGAACCTTTTGAAACGTTGATATTTCTTTACAAACATAGCAAATGCTTCGTCAGAAAGAATATCATCACCATCACTGGAAAATGTAGATGGGGTTTCATCAGGTGTTGAGCATGAAGGTTCAGTAGACATGGCTGGTAATGACAAGTTTTTGAAATTCTCTTCCATCTCTTGAGCTTGTTGAATTTCAAGCTCATAGACTGATAGACTAGCATAAAGGTTTCTAAGAGTCAATTTGTTTAAATCTTTTGACTCTTTCATGGCAGTAATTTTTACATGCCATAGACTGCCTAGAGCATTTAGAAATCTCATGTTTATTTCTTTCTTTTCATACTTCTTTCCTAAGGAGTAGCAAGAGTTGACTACCTCATAGAATCTGTCATAGGCGCTTCGCAGAGACTCTTTGGGATCCTTTTTGAAAGAGTCAAACTTCTGGATGCAAGTGTATAATTTGTTGTTCTTTGTCTCACCATCACCTTCCAGATATTCAAGGATGGCTTCCCACATTTCCTTTGCTGTATCCAGGTTGATAATTTGCTGGTACGTGCTTATGTCTACACAGCTAGTAATAATGTTGATCGCCCTTCCATCTAGAGCATCATTCTTCCTGTCTTCATCATCCCACTCTTCTTCTGGCTTTGGAACTTCGGGTTCAGCAGTTGGATCTACCGTGGCCAGTGTGTTTGGCTTCATTGGAATTCTGGGTCCATTTGTGACACATTTCCACAAACGTTTGTCAATTGAGTTCATGTGTCTTTTGACTTTATCTTTCCAGATGTCAAAGTGAACTTCATCCAAGACTGGACAATGGTTCACGTTTGATGTTTCCAACATTTGGTGAGCAGCCATGATCTTTAATCTCTCAAGAGGTTAATCTCGGAAAAACAAGTTTTCAAAGAGTTAAGCTCTGATACCAATTTTTAGGTCCAAGGTTGCTCACGATAGGCTAGAAGGGGGGGGGGGGTTGAATAGCCTATGTCCAATTTTTGAAATTGATTCAAAAATCTTACTTCACTTAAGTTTTAAAAAGATTTTGCAGGCGGAAGACTTGTGAAGTATAGGACAAGCTGAGAATGGCCGATCTTCACAGACAAGATCGCTTTTCAACTTTGGAAATCTGGAAATTTAAAGCAACACAAATAATTCACAATCACACACAAGTGAACAAAGTATTTAATATGGTTCACACTTACAAATAAGTGCTACGTCCACAACCAAAGTGGTCAACTTTGGATTTGAAAATCGTGTACTAAGTTTTTCCACTAGATATTTTACAAACTAAATCTCTAATGGATTGTGTACAAAATTTTTGTTGACCAAGTGTTTGTGTGGGAGAATAGATATCTATAAGATACACTTCTCGTGAGCTATGAAAGCTAGGTGTTGCTATCAATGAAGAGCTTTTAATGGACTGATCGTCTAAGTGTGAAGCTCTTCAATGACTAAGTACAGATAGGACGTTTAAGCTTTTAAGAACTTGAAGACAATGGAGATTCAGTAATTGGAGTAGTTGAAGAGTATTGAATGCAGCAATGAAGTCTTCTTTTATATGCAGGAGGAAGCTTGGAGCCGTTGGTGATCTTCTAATTTGAATTTAAGAGCAATTAATGCTCTAATCTGGTTGTTGACTCCTGATAGGCTGTCCTGCAACTTGCAGTCTGTCTCCTGACTTTTTGCCAAAAATAGGCGGTCTAAGCTTGCAGGAGTAATGTCCTTTTCTGAGTATTTGCCAAGAATGTAAACCTTCATTAAATAAGAGTTGCAGGTTAACGTTGTATCGTATTTAATGAGGTCTTCTAATTTGGGGCATATCTTCGGCAGATATCTATCGGACGATCTTGAGGTCTTCAACATTGCTGATGAAGCTTTGCCGTCATGAGCTTGTCCGATATTCAAAGGAAAACTGCTGGATCAAGAGTTTGCCTATTGTGCAGAGAGCGTCCGATGTCCTATAGGCTGTTCTTCTTCAAGACTTATACAAAAAGCAACCTTAAGCTATTCAAGCTATGCCTAAGTACAAGTTGCCACACTAACAGACACGCAGGCCCATTAGTCACCTTGTCTTAGACTTAGGTTATGGATTCAAGCAAATCTAAACTAAATACAACAGAGATGTGCAACATTAGTACCTTGTTGAGTCAGCCTTGCTTCTTCCTGAACTAACATGTTAGATAGTTCATTCACTGTCCACTTTTCCTTAATAGAGTTGTAATTCACTTGAAAAGGGCATACTGTGGAGGAAGAGAATTTAGGATAAACTGAACAAGAAAATTCTCATCCACTTTCATTCCCAAATTCTGAAGCTTAGCTGCAAGGTTTTGCATCTCAATAATATGATTGTGCATTGACCGTGCACCATCAAACTTCATAGTAGTGAGTTCTGACATTAATTTCCCTGCAAGGGACTTATCTGCAGTCTTAAAGCGTTCTGCAACGGATTCCATGAATTCCCTAGCCAATTTCGTTTCAGGAAGAGAGGTCTTGATGTTTGCAGCAATCGTCATTCGCATGAACATAAGGCTCAATCTGTTACTTTTCTCCCACAGTTTATGGAGATCTTTATCCTCTTTGGTACTTTCTGCGGTTAATTCAGGAGGTTTTTCAGTTTGGAGTGCAAGATCGAGATCAAGAACACCCAAAGTGAATTCAACATTCTCACGCCATTCTGAGAAGTTAGTACCATTAAGGGAGGGTACAGATGAAGCATGCGAGTGCAAATTAACGGGAACAGGAGCTGAAGACATAATAGAGAGATATAAGAAAAATTGTCTAAACATACATAAAGAAGATTCTCCTGTGGGTAGAACCTTTATTAAAATAATCATGCTTTTAAAGAGTCAAAATTTTAATTTAATTATGTGTACAAGAACAAGATAAATATCTGTGGATATTGTACTTTTCTAAAACACATAAATCTTAATGTTGTTCAAACACGTGGATCAGAATCACCTGTGGGTGATTACTGCTCTAATATTGTGACGCCCCGACCCGGATCTCTATATGAAATCCCAAGGTCGAGTCGCCAAAACAACATAACAACAAGAAGAGCACGTGGCGTAACCGCCCGTACTTACGACAAAACACAACTGATAACCTAATTAACACAAGTATGAACAATCTTCGGTGATAACAAGGCCGGAAAACAACTAGTAACAACCACGAGTTTACAACTCGGGAAAGACAACTACTACAACAATATCGGCCACAACATGCCAGAACAAAACATAAACCACGAGCTACACTTGCTCAGGAAAGAAACTGAACTTACTACGAAGTTAAATATACATGCACGACATACATACGTCGACTACCAAAGAATATATGGTTTACAACACAACAAATACTACCCAAGTAAAGTTTACATAACTTTACATAACCGTCGTCCTTACCAAAAGAAATACTGTTAAACAACAACAAGCTCCAAGAGCTACTAGACCAAAATACAACCTTTGAGCTAAACGGAGTCTCACCGACCTCACCGGGAACCGCTAGGCTGGCTCAGATCTGAGGAAAAATAAATAAACACATAACGGGGTGAGTCATAATGACACAGTAAGTTACTAATGTAACTACATGGCATGGCATGATGCTCAAGCAATAAACATAACATGGCATTAACATTTATATACCACAACCAAACATATATCATCATACTTGATATACCATTCATTCAACTCACATAGCACTTTGGTTAACACATAATTAAGTGCTTATAAATAAACCATGTTATAGAAGGATATCATATCTTTTTCTCCATCATTGTGTTGCTCCTGCAATACACAAAATAACCAACGTGTATCGATACTCGTGTGTGATGTATCGACTATTCCGGCAAAATCCACCGGGTCCCCCGACAAAATCCATCGGGTTCTTCTAGCAAGCCAAAGTCATGTGTATTGCTACAACAATGGGGCTACTTCCCAACTGTGGCCAACAGATGAGGGGTGTGTGCACTCCGGTACGGTGACTTATAGCGATCACGAATCCCATTCGTAAAGACTATAGGTTATCCTACCAAGACATTAACAACAACGACGCCAGCTGGACTTACACAACACACAAGTAGGTAACCTTACTTAACTTATGCAAATAACCGTCAAGTTCAAAAGTAGTGAACTTGACAAACATCATGTAGATTACATTTTTCTACAACATATAACCATCAAACATATTGTTCTACACATTTGATACCCAAACAAGCACATCTTAAGACTACTAATTTAGCCTAGTTACAAACCCATGTTGAGACTACTCATATAGTTCTCAAGCACAAACACATCAAGAATACATATTTAGTACATTAACATCGAGTGCGAAGTACTACACCCACAATGACGCTTGAAGCGTAAACAACTCATTCTTATAAACACAAGTACCCTCAAGTACACTTATCCTAATTCATATGGTTTTGTAGTTAAATTCCAAGATTTACGAACAATCGCTTATTACATCGAGACTGATGTACTAGTCTCTAACATTTCGTATTTTAATATTCATACGTGTAAACAACTCACGGGAGTTGATAATTATATTAAATGAACATCCCAAACTACACAAGTCCGGGTATACGGCGTGCTAATTTAATTAGACGTCATCTTACGAATATAATCGGAGTTTTTATTTTACCAGTACCAAATAATCGGAGGACTGAAAACCATATCAAATGGACTCTAATTTTCGTAGTAATTTAACTAGTGATTCAGAGAGTTATAATCTTTCTAAAAATCCACTTTTGGTATCAATTCATCAAGTTCATAAAATTGGATATAATTGCTATATGCAAATTTTCACCATTTAAAGTCTCTAACATGTTCTTGAGTTTCCTACTTTGGTGATTATCATTCTCTACACAATTTAAACAAACTAAACCATGTCTTTCACATTATAACATGTAATTTTCATCAACATAACATTTCCACATGAATCCAACAACAATTCAAGTCATGCATGTTTACAAACATTCATACATGTAACAAATTCTAACATACATAGGGGGTTTAGTAACTTACCTTATATAGAGATATTTCACCAAGGAATTTAAAATCAAAGCTTGGAAATGAAGTCCCCTAGTCCTTAGCTACCTCTTGGTGTTCTTGCATGGAAGAATTGATGGTTGGATTGGAAGGACAAGACACACACACACACACACACTAATCTCACCTTTGTCTCTCACACTAACACTCAAGCTTCCATGGATGAACTAATTGAAGAAGTCCCATGTTTTTAAGTCTCCTAGAGGTTTAGAGAGAGTATTAATCTGGTCAAAGGGTCCTTGGTTCGTTTAAGTTGGGTCAAGGGGTGAAATGGTCAACTTTTGGAGCAACAACAAAACAGAACAACACAATCTGGAGACGGGGCGGGCGCCTAGGTTTCTAATTTTTTTGGTCAACTTCAAATACACGCCCAGGATGATCTACAAGTCCAAAAATTACAAATAAGGTATCTTTGGAAAGCTCTTTGAGTCTAGTTTACACAGAATCAAACGGTTCATAAATCCGAGTTTTGTACACAAATCTATGGCAAATCTACTACAGACTGTCTGGATGGACAGAATTTCGGGTTCAAGCATGTATCTATGCTTTTGTGTGTTTCTTTATCTATCTTAGTGTCAAAACAAAATGTTCATTAAGTATTCCCAAATGATCCTAACATGATCCTAACCTCCAAAAAGGTTTAAACACACTTGAAACTCATTCAAAACACATGTAACAAAGCTTAGAATAAAATGCGTTCCAAGTATGAATGATTAACAAGAATTATAACACAAACCAAAGCATTTTAATCGCATGAAATTAATGTATGACTCAATCAACATGTTGTTCAATCAAGTCTAACAAATATGCTCAATATAATAACGGTACTATATAACACACAAGTCATCCATAGGAGGAACCAGGGTATTACAAATATGTATGTACAACCTAAAAGACTCATATTATTAAGTAAACATGATTATTAAGTAACATTAATGCCATAATTTATTATCACTGTGGTGATAACAAGACTTTTATACATATTAAAACAATTTAATTGCGGAATACATAACAATAAAACCTAATAATACTAGCATACTTATTTAATACAGAACAATAAGGAATAAGAGGAAAAATAATAAAAAACTCTCGAGCTACAATCTGTGCGCTCAACTAAAATATACTAGAATTATTAGGTAACCTCATGAAGGAGAAAAATAAGATTCTTGCCTTTTTGGGTGGCCCATACAATCATCATCCATGTATAAATTGTCAAGCAACATTACCGTGTTCATATCACCGTACCATTGGAAAACAAAGTTTATTGTTAATTTATTGCCAAGGATTTCAGAGTGTTCATATCACCGTACCATTGGAAAACAAAGTTTATTGTTAATTTATTGCCAAGGATTGTGCTGAAGACCATAAATAAATCAAGTTGACTATATATCTCCATTAGTTAATTCATGAGGTAACCGAGCCGTGTCTCTAATGGATCACAACACTTAAGAACATATTTTGGAAACGAAACCGTAAGTAATATTGCATGCGTTTTTCATAGATAATTATGAGTTTGTAACCTAAAGCTCTGATACCAACTGTAATATAATAATCATTAATCCCTAGATCTTGAACTTCGTAATTATCACAATAGCATACAAATAATCATAAGTAAAATACCTGAAGACATGATGTTTGATTCTATTAACTTGATATAGATCTGAAATCTGCAGTATAATAGCCAAAGAAGGCGGAATACGATTTCTCCCTCTTGGCCCAAAACCCTAATGAGTTGTTTGTCGTAATAGATGAATATGATGGGTATTGCATCTCTTTATATAGGCAAAGGGAGGACTGATTCCTATTAGGATTAGGATTTAATCTCAACCGTCCATCGAGGTAGAGTTTAATTAGGAAACTAACTCCTTTTACAAACCAGTATTTAATATGATTTAGTAATCCTAAATCAACCGTAATTCTCACTATTGACCACATAAGAAATTTCTTAACCTGCAAGAAATAAATCTTACAAGTTGGACTCAATGCAATGCACAAGTAGATATTTATTTGTCATCAAGTAAATCGTATTGTGTTATTAAATACTAAACACACAACATTCACAGGAGCAGGTCAATCATACCAACTATATATCAAAATAACACATACCTATTTGCTAGTAAGTAAACAATACATTTATCTGGAACAATCGAGTCCTTAAGTATTGGACACCGACAACCACATCAAGAAACATCACTGAGTTGATAACTACTGAATGTCATCCATAAGCCATATCAAAAGTTAGTCATTCAGACATACTATACAATATAATAATAATGTACGCTATTATTTACACTATAGCAACAACACCTTTTGTGTCACATATTGTGTTTGTAATTATTCCATATATCAGTATCATTTCTCTTATCTTACGATAACAAGGACATTCCAATACTGCCTATCATATATCAAGCGCAATTACTTGTAAATAACTACACATCATGTTCCTGTTAGGTACGGGGTTAAACAAATTTTTTTAACTAATGTTAAACGAAATTGTTTGATTAAAAGTTGAAAATGAAAAGTGTGAGAGTTTTTCAGAAAGAAAAAAGATACTCCCTTTATTCTTAGTCTACATCCTCTCTATAACTACCGTGTGTCCTTCCCTTCCCAGTACTACCAATTAAATCAGAACATAAGTTGAACACCCTCGGTTACCAACCTTACACGTGGTCATCGTCACGTGACCATCACGCGACCAATAAGTGCCAGGTCGACGACATGAAGGCATCGAAGCCCGTCAAAACCGTCTAGCTCGAAAGATAGAGACCGCGTTCACCGTAATGCTCGGCGAAGACGACAATTGCAAGCCCGGTCGTTCGACCTGGGGTAGTGGGCGACCTGGTAACCGTTCTACGACGGGTCACTTCACCTCGGTATACCTCAAACACGCTGACACAGGGACCCATAGTACGACCTGGCGATATCCCAGGTTGACCTCGCCAACATCAAGCGACCTGGCGCATGCCAGGCCGACCTTGATGGCACCGAGCGACCTGGAAACATCCAGGCCGACCTGGCATAGTCCCTCCAGCTTGATGAAACAGTATCCTATACGGAATCATACCATGCCTGAAAAGAGTCCTGTTATAATTCCTTGCATAACAGTCCTATGCATATGAGGAAAAGTAATCCGAAAGACACGGGAATCACTCCTAGTTTGAATCTAATTAGGATTATGATCACATCCCTATAAAAAGCACCTTCAACAGGCCTCATAAGGTACGCACATACAGACTTGCTTACATACTTTTCTCAGCTTTACCACTCCTACGGAGTATCACTAATTCTCACGCCGGAGGGTTATCGCTGGGACAGCCCAACGCCCCTAACGGTGTTCTTTCTTTATCACAGGTTTTAAGCAGTACACTCGTCCAGGACAATCCCTGCAACGTAAGCCGGAATCCTACCTAGACTACACACGTGGACCAGACACGACACCCGATCCCTTTCTGGCGTGATCAGTTTGGTTCCGTTGCCGGGACCTATCTCCGTGATCAAACATGGCATCTTCCAAGCAAGTCTCTAAATCTGCCGCCCCAGGTACAACCCCCGGCGTGCCCGCCGCCGCTCTGCTTGCTGGAAACCCTCCTGGACAACCTGAAAAAGAATCACCTGTTGTACCCTCATCAGGGCTTCCACTCCACCAAAACACACGAGCTCAGAAGCTGGCCAGGGCAATGCGGAGAAAAGCCTTGGGAAAAAAGGCAGCGCAGACAACTAAAAGTCCGAACTTGACAACTCGTGATGGTCGGACACCCACTCCACCTTCCTCAGATTGCGAAGGCCCAGGAGACAAGGACGATCTCATCATGATGGACTGTAGGATGCCTCCTACTCAGCAAGAGATCGACCTCGCCGAGTTGGAACACATATGGAGGGAGAAAGCTTTCTTGGAGAAGTAGAGAGAGCTAGAAAAATGCGAATACGAGCTATCACGCAAGCTCGCCGCCCAGACGACCCAGCTACCAGAACCGAGCTCACATCCATCTCGTAACGATCACCACGATGGTCGACCTAAAAGGAGTAAACCCAGGGGTCTGCGGGCTGACAGTCATCATGGGGGGACAAGGGACGACGCTCCCAGACGAAGCGAAAAAAGCCGGCTCGGGCGAGGAGTAGGCGCACATCAAACACTTAGCATCAAGGATCGCCTGGGAACACCAGACAGAGAACGACCTAGGGGAAGCGTCCATTCAAGGATGGGGGGACGAGCTAGAAGTCCCAGCTCGGTAAAATCTTACAGGTCCTACCGAATGGAAGGTATCGAGGAGCGATCTCGAAGGCCACAGGAGAGCCATAGCCACAGATCGAAACGCAAATCCATCCAGCACAATACCTCCAGCAGCGAAGCATCCTCGCAAAAATACTCCAAGATCGACGACCACGATCGCCGATCTAAGAGGAGGGGTAAGAGCAGCGACCTGGAAGACAAGGTACTGCAGAAGATGAAGGAACGGCTGGAGGCTCTCGAAAGAGGAAAAGAATGGAAACCATCAGGAAGTGTAACGGCAGCCTTTTGTAGAAGAATCAGGAATACTCCTCTGAATCATCGCCTGAAGCTGCCATCTCTGAAAAGTTACGCCGGAAACACAAATGCTCGAAGCCACGTATCAAGCTTTGAAGCAAAAATGGGAGTTTGCACTAGGGATTTAGATCTCTGATGTGTAGTATTCGTCAGCACGTTCGAAGAGGTCGTCCTGAATTGGTTTGAGGAGCTGGAGGAGGGCTCTATCAGAGATTGGCACGACCTGAAGAAGGCCTTTTTGAAGAAGTATTCGTCAGCAGGCGACCTCCCCAAGAAGGAATCTGACCTCTGTGGAATCAAACAGTCACCCAGCAAGTCAATGGAAAACTATCTTGAGAGATTCAAGAACGTCGCTGAAAAATTGTTGAACGTCCCTGACTCCATAATGGCTTTCTTCCAAGCTGGATGCCGATCTGCCAAGCTCCTGTTTGAAATTGGCATGCGACCACCCACTACCAGCGCGGAGATGTACACTGCCGCACAGAATATTGGGAACGTCGAAAAGACTTTGGCAGATCAATAAAGGGAGGACCAAAAACCCTCTGGAACGCAAAAAACAGAAGAAGGAAGATAAGGCCGGTGAGCAGAAGGAAGAAAGCAACCATGGGCACGAAAAAGGCAAGGGGAAGAATAAATGGGCTAAAAAAGAAGGATTCTACACCCCCTTGAACACAACCCGAGAGCAAATTATGAATGTTCTGCTCCAGGAAAACAAGATTGCCTGACCTCCACCACTCCGAGAAACTACATATCCTCGCAACCCCGATAAAAGGTGCGCTTACCATAACGGAATCGGCCATACAACTGAAGATTGCATTCAGCTAAAAAGGGAGATACAAAAGCTGATTGACCGGGGTGAGCTTAAAAGATATGAGCAGCGAGGAAGAACTCACAGAGATAGGCCTAGGGAGGCCCCGAGGGCTAATGCCGACGACGACGAAGTCTTGGTCAACACAATTACGGAGGAATGGTCGAGCATCACCAAAATAAAGACAGCAATAAATAGCCTCAACCACACTGTCAGCCCGCCACCCGTTTGGGGAGAAAAGGGAATAACACTCCTACCTAGCGAGCTGGCCGCTAACCCCGCTGCAAGGGGACATGCCCTGACCATTGAGGCTAAAATAGGCAGAGGAAGAGTGAAAAAGGTACTCATCGACACAGGAGCAGGGAAGGACATTCTGTTCTATAAATGCTTCCAGGCGATCGGATTGGGAAGCTCGCACTTGACCCCGAATGGAATCAAGCTAGAAGGTTTCACCGGACACAAGGTCGCTGTCAAGGGCACAGTTGACCTCAACGTAGTCCTCGGTACCAAAGACAATTCCCACACCGAGGTCATCACCTTCCTGGTCCTTGACATCCCCTCTCCATACAATGCTATTCTGGGACTCCCAACCCAGACAAAATTACAGATGGTGATTTCTCCAGCTCACCAAAAAATCAAATTCCCAACTGATAACAGGGTCGGAGAGGTGAAGAATGATCCTAGAAGCACTCTGAATCACCTACTTGAAGAAAAGAAGGCCGAGGAGGCTCGGCTCAAGGGAAAGCGAAAAATGACTGCAGTCCACGAAGAGGGACCAAGGACCCTCGATGACAAGCGGGTGAAGTCCATTATAATCAAAGAACGCTCTGAGACAAGCCCCTCCGACGAGCGAGCATAGCAATCAACGCGGGCTGGCCCCTCCAGCCCACACAAGGAGGTATACGAGGACGACAACATGCCCGATGTATCCAGACCGGATGCCGAGCATGCCGACTCGCCCCCGGTCGGCCAAACGCTCGAGCTAAACATCTCTACCTCACATCATGATGAAAACCTAGATGACGACCTGCCCGACATGCCCATCCCGGTCACCGAGCAGGCCGACTCATGCCAGGACGCTAATAGTGTCCCTAAACCACCGAAAGTCGTCACGGTAGAGAGTTTAGATCCGAGAGATCAACCAGAAATCCAGTCTCACGAAGACCTTGACGAGGTGGTCATCAACTTTGACTTCCCCGAACAGAAAGTCAAGGTCGGGCTGGAAATTGATAAAGACGAAAGGGAAGCAATAATTAAATTCCTTAGGGAGAACAAAGATGTATTTGCATGGAGGACAGAAGACATGGAAGGAATTAGCGAGGAAGTCGCTGTGCATAAACTAAATGTTGACCCAACCATAACTCCTGTCCAACAACGACCAAGAGTATTCTCCCCAGAAAAGCAGGCGGCAATCAAGGAGGAGGTCGACAAGCTGTTAAAGGCAGGAATTATTGAAGAAATCTTCTATCCGACCTGGATCGCGAACGTAGTAATGGTCAAGAAGACCAATGGAAAGTGGAGGATGTGCGTCGACTTCACTGACTTAAACAAAGCCTGCCCTAAAGACTGGTACCCATTACCGAGGATAGATCAGCTTGTAGACGCAATCGCAGGCCATAAAATACTCAGCTTCATCGACGCATACTCGGGGTACCATCAAATATGCATGTGGTTAGCCGACCAGGCACTGACGGCCTTCCGAGCAGCAGGCGCCATCTATTGCTACAAGATGATGCCCTTCGGGCTTAAAAATGCAGGGGCCACCTATCAACGGATGGTAAACAAGGTCTTTGGAGACCAGCTCGGAAGAAACGTGGAAGCCTACATCGACGACATGGTCATCAAGACAAAGCAAGCCAACCACGTCGATGACCTGAACGAGACCTTCTCAAATCTCAGGAAAAATAAGATGAAGCTTAATCCAGCCAAGTGCGCCTTTGGAGTAAAGGCAGGCAAATTCCTGGGATACATGGTGAACGAGAAGGGGATAGAGGCCAACCTGGAGAAGATTCAAGCCCTGGTCGACATGAAAGCTCCCAGCTCGATAAAGGAAGTACAACGGTTGAACGGAAGGATCACCGCACTGGGAAGATTTATAGCGAAGTCAGCAGAAAAAAGCCTTCCATTCTTCAAGACATTACGAGGGAGCAAGAAGTTCGCCTGGAATGAAGACTGTGACAAGGCCTTCGCCGAGCTGAAAACTTACTTGGGCAGCCCGCCATTATTAACCAGCCCGGCACCAGGAGAACGCCTTTACATCTACCTCGCTGCCTCAGACACAGCCGTCGCAGGAGTCTTACTCAGTGAAAGAGATGCTGTTCAGAGGCCAATATACTATGTCTCCCACGCGCTCACGGATGTGGAAATAAGGTATCTAAACGTGGAGAAAGTGGTGCTAGCCCTGATCATAGCAGCAAGAAAGCTCACCCAGTAATTCCAGGCCCACGCCTTGACGGTTTACACCGACCTCCCACTCAGACAAATACTTCACAAACCAGATGTGGCCGGAAGAATGTTAAAGTGGTCAGTCGAGCTCTCAGGATACGACATCACGTACGAGCAACGCAAGGCAATTAAAGCCCAAGTATTGGCAGACTTCATGGCTGAGACATCGTTCGTCAAGAAAGATCAAACCCCGGCCACCACGCTGACCGAGCTAACATCTTCAACAATCCCTCCCAGCCCCCCCAGGCAGATCAGAACATCCAGCTCGTCAGGTCCTCGGCCATTGACCCATTGGACACTCTATGTCGATGGCTCGTCTGGCAAGACAGGCAGTGGTGCAGGCTTGTCCCTACACTCACCAGAGGGAGGGGAATTCAGCAAAGCTCTACGATTCAGGTTCCAAGCCTCCAACAACCAAGCAGAATATAAAGCCCTTATCGCTGGACTCGAGCTCGCGTTAGAATTGGGGGCTTGCCAAGTCGTCATCTTTAGCGACTCCCAGCTCGTCGTGAAACAAGTTTGGGGGGAGTATGGGGCTAACCACCCCACATTGTCAAAGTACTGCGAGCTGGCAAAACACCTGCTGGAAAAATTTGAATACTGGGAGCTAAAGCAGATAGACAGAGCAGAGAACGCGCGAGCCGACCACCTATCCAAGATCGCATCATCAGACATCAGCGATTACATCGAGCACGGCACATTACCTGAAGAAAAGGACCTGGCCCAGCTTATAAGGAAGAGAGCAGCTCGTTACACAGTAATTGCTGGAATACTGTACAGAAGATCGTTCACCAAGCCGTTGCTCAGATGTGTCCGACCAGAGACAGTAGAGGACCTCCTCGCCGAAGTCCATGAAGGAGTATGTGGGGGTCACCCAGGCGCGAGGTCATTATCAGACAGAATTCTCTTCCACGACTACTATTGGCCGACCTTGCGAAAAGATGCAGAGTCCTATGTGCAGAAGTGCGACAAATGTCAAAGGTTTGCTAATATTCCAAGACTACCATCAGTTCCACAGACACCAGTAGTTGCAGCCTGGCCATTTGATATGTGGGGAGTCGACCTCATAGGACCCTTCCCAAAAGCTAGGGGAGGCTGCGAGTTCGTAATAGTGACAGTAGATTACTTTACGAAATGGATAGAAGCAAAACCGCTGGCTACCATAATCGAGGAGAAGGCAATCAGCTTCATACATGATTATATCTGGTGCCGATTTGGTTTACCTCGAGCCATTGTATCCGACCACGGCACCCAGTTCTCCACTAAGTTCACTCAGAGATGCGAGCAGATGAATGTCAGACATTGGAAATCCTCAGTTGCTCACCCCCAAGGAAACGGCCAGGCCGAAGCAGGGAACAAGAAAATCCTCCATGCCTTAAAGAGAAATCTGGATGAAAAGAAAGGTCGATGGCTCGACGAGCTGCCCATTGTATTATGGGGAATACGCACCTCGGTCAGAGGCTCAACCAGGGAGACACCCTTCACGCTGGCATACGGATCAGAAGCAATGGCCCCAGTAGAAATGGCCTTACCAACACTAAGGGTATCCCATTTCGACGAGCTAGACAATGCAACCGCTCGGGGGCTCGACCTCGACTATCTAGAAGAAAGAAGGCTGGAGGCAAGACTTAGGATGATCAACTACAAGCAGCTCGCCAAAGCTCACCACGACAAACGAGTTAGAACAAGATCCTTCAACGTCGGAGACTGGGTACTCAGGAAGATCGAAGTGACAGTCAGAAACGCTGGATGAAACAAACTCTCCCCAAATTGGGAAGGGCCGTTCAGAGTAACAGGCATAGTCAAAGAAGGGACTTATCGGCTAGCTGAACAAGATGGCACACCGCTCAAGAATCCTTGGCATGCAGATGATCTGAAAAAATAGTATCACTAATGTAAGGCTGTTGCGAAAGTTATCAATAAAAAAGAGTTCCTCCTATCTGAAATCGATTGCAAATTTATATATTCTAAAAAGGCACCTCGCCACGTCGAGGTCACCTTACGACCTACTCTTCACCAGTTGAAGAAGATCGTAAGTTAAAAAGGCACCTCGCCAAGACGAGGTCACCTTACGACCTACTCTTCACCAGATGAAGAAGATCGTAAGTCAAAAAGGCACCTCGCCAAGACGAGGTCACCCTACGACCTACTCTTCACCAGTTGAAGAAGATCGTAAGTTAAAAAGGCACCTCGCCAAGACGAGGTCACCTTACGACCTACTCTTCACCAGATGAAGAAGATCGTAAGTTAAAAAGGCACCTCGCCAAGACGAGGTCACCTTACGACCTACTCTTCACCAGATGAAGAAATCGTAAGTTAAAAAGGCACCTTGCCAAGACGAGGTCACCTTACGACCTACTCTTCACCAGATGAAGAAGATCGTAAGTTAAAAAGGCACCTCGCAAAGACGAGGTCACCTTACGACCTACTCTTCACCAAGTTGAAGAAGATCTTAAGTCAAAAAGGACCTCGCCATGTCAAGGGTAGCCCGCGACCTACACTTCGCCGCAATCAAAAAAGACTGTGAAGACTCCTCGATTACAGCGAGGACAAAAACCTTCTTCCTCGCTTTAACTAAGAAAATTGAGAAAACAAGCAACTTAAGCAGGAAGGGAACGGCATACTAATAATTTACATAACGAAAATTCAGAATTCATAAAAATGTTTAAGGCACGCAGGCCCAATGAAAAGAAGAATTGTTCTTACAAAGCCCGCAGGCTCAAACCAACTTGACACAGCAAGGTCATATCTAAGGATCAGCTCGACTTTCCGCCTCGTAGACAGCTTTGGCATGAGCATCCTGATTAGACTTGGCTCCCTCAAATTCGCTTAACTTAAAATCGCCATCAAACTCCACGGCATCACCATCATCAAGAGCGTCAAGCAGACATGGAACGTTGTTACTAAAAGAAGAAGGAGACACCCAAGGATCGCGACCTTGTTCAGCATCCTTCCTCGCTATTAGTTCAAGTTCCTCAGATCGGTAGGGAACGAGCTCGTGGCCCCAACGGGCGAGGTCACCCCTATGTTCAACATTACCCCACTTGACCAAGTCTCTGAGAGACACCCCGCATGCAGCAGCCACTCGTAGAATTTGAGCCTTGCCTTTCTCATAGTATGAAAAAATTTCATTTCTGTAAGACTGGGTCTTCTTGAACTCGCTAATGACAGTCACCGACCTAGGAGCCTTCTTCGCCGCTGCCAATTGACGCTCGAGGTTAATCTTCCCCTCCAGATTCAGTTTTGTCTTGGTCAGCTCGCCCTGAGCATTGAAAGCTTCACCCCGGGATGTTGACAGTTCGGCTCTGACCCCAGCGAGCTCGCCCCGCAAACGCATCACTTCTTCGGAAAGTTTGTTGGCAACTTCGACCTTCTTAGCAGCTAAATCTTGGCTTAGCTTCACGTCGCTCTTGGACTTCTCAATATCTCGCTCGAACTCAGATATTCGGGCACGAGCTGCATCAAGATCTGCCTTGTTCACACCTTCACTGATGCGCTGTTCGAGATCAGCGACCTGAGCCCTCAGCGACTTTCTCTCCTTGTTGGCTGCAGCCAGCCGGTTAGTGTACGACCTGATAGCCGTAGCCGCCTGAAGAACGAACTAAACATTAGACAATAGAGGATAATCAAGGGCAGACAGGTAAAACCAAAAGGCAGAAAAATTACACTTATCAAATTGCCTCCCACGACCCCTGCGAGGTGGGAATGAGAGTAGCCATCGTACACAGCGCCCAGGTCGTCATTGCAAATCTCCAAGACGGTGGCCTTTCCAATTTCAACACCCCGGGCAACATGGCTCGGATCCTGTTCCGCTTGTTTGGGGGTAGCCGAGCTGGAAGGAGAAGGTGTTTCTTTAGACGGGCTCGTCACACTATGCATTTCATCTCTCTGAGCCCCCTCATCGGATACAGTAACCACGGCCGTCTCCTCGATCCGCAACTTCTTTGGGGGCCCAGACCCCGACGACGACCTGGTCCTCTTCCCGAAAGACCTCGTACTAACAACTTCCTTCCCTTTATCAACAGCAACAAACACAGTGGGAATCACTTCGGCGGTACCCGCCAAGTTGGCCGCCACTCGAGCTCGACCTAGTTGCTCTGAGCGAGCAGATTTCGCTTGAACACGCTTTCCCGAGCTCCCCCTCATAGCATCGAGGTCCTCCATACCTGCGAAAAGAAATACAAGTCAGAAACAGTTGGAAGTACCAAACAACTAAATAACAAACGAGGTTCGACGAAGTGAGATAACCAATCAACAGACAGCCCCTCTCCGAATCTCGCCAACAATCAGGACAATACTTTTGGAATATCAGACCATTGTGTCTATGCCAGCCCGGGAAACATTCGAACTCAGGGAAAGTACACATTGGCTCAAGGCCGGCTATTCTCTTCGGCAAAATTCCAGCAACGTACAGCAAGTTATCACTCTTAATAATTTCCCTCCAATCATAACACCTCACTTGGGTACCACCTCGAACTCCCAAGGGCACCTCGAGGGCTTGCTTAGCGAGCTTGTCATAGTCATCTAGGTCGGTGTGGCGAACTAGAGTGTAAGGCTCTTCGACTGGCACCCTAAAGTTCCAACCTAGTCTACTCTCCACAACAATAACCTTATCAGCCCAGTAGGGAACCTTGCTTGGAGGATCGAAAAATAACTTTACACCATAATTATGGCTTTTTGCTTGCAGTCGATTGTTGTTCCGGTCGAGGTGAAAGTAGTAGCAAAACAGAGACATAGTCGGCTCGAAACCTAGCAGGCGGGTGCACACAATAAAACAGAGAAGAATCCTCATAGTATTCCAAGTAAGGTCGAAAGGGACTGTCGAGGTGACATCTAGAAACTCACATATAAAAGGATCGAGGGGAAACCGAAGCCCCAAATCAAAAAAGCTAAGGTAAAATCCAACCCGGCTCCTCGCAGTTCTTAAAACATTCAAGTCGAGCATCGGATCAGGGACAAAACCACGGTAGTAGTCAGGATCGCAAAAGAACTTCGAGGTCCATGTGTCAACGTCAGACGAGGTGATCCTGTTTCGCCAATCACGGAAGGCGCGACCACTAATACTCTCCTCGGTAATAACCTTCGGCTTCTTCTTCTTGGGTCGTGGAGCTCGCAAAAAGTAATTAGCATCAGAGTAGCTCGACGAGGAGGTCGAAACGCTTGGCCCGGCAGCCGAGGTGGAAGCGCGAGCTGGTCTAGGACGCGCAGCCCGACCTTCATCAAAATACAAATAGAGCAAGCTCGTCATGGCCATATCATACCCCTCGAAGATCCGCATAGAAGTACCGAAAGGAATATTATCGACCTTGAATGGATCATCTTCGGGGACCACTAAACCTTCTAAGTTCCCACCCCAGGCGACCAGTAAGTCGCGAGCTTCGCTTGGCAATACGACCTGCCAATCCCCATCCTCGCTCTTAAATATTGCCCTCCCCTTTTGCGGCCTAGCAAATAGTGGGCCTGAATTCGCACGCTTAACCCTCATGTTCGTAAAAGGAGAACACGAGGAGGTTGAACTAAGAGAAGGAATGGTTCAAGAGGGGACGAAACGCTAAGTACTTTTACGGTGGCTAGGGGTACAGTCACGACGGAGGCGGTAACAACCGGAAAAAGTCGCTTGAAAAGTACTGAAAACACAAAAGAAATATAGCCAGAAAGGTAAGGAGACTAACCTAACGACTGGGAAGAAAGGAAGACACGAAGGAATGATTGAAGGATGTAAGCTTTCGGAGAAGAAAAAGCCTGCCGGAAATCGCCTGAGTCGCCGGAGAAACTTTGGAACTTCTGGAAATATGCCCTAGAACACGATGGAATGTTCACTTATATAGGGTCCGAATATCTCGGGTCGACCCAGGCAGAAGACACGGACTTTGGAACGACAACGTTTTGTGATTGGAATAATAACCGCCCTTTTTGAAATTTGAAATGATCTGACACTTATATTGCCTCGAAGTTCGCAAGCAATAAATGTGCACATTTATCGAAAAGTCAAGTACAGCAGAGGAGTTCGACCTAAGAATCAGTACGCTCACCTCGTGACGATTCAGCTCGATGCAACAACACGACTTCATGAGTACGAGGATAAATCCTCTCTCTCAGAAGTAGGGGGGCTACTGAACACCCTCGGTTACCAACCTTACACGTGGTCATCGTCACGTGACCATCACGCGACCAATAAGTGCCAGGTCGACGACATGGAGGCATCGAAGCCCGTCAAAACCGTCTAGCTCGAAAGATAGAGACCGCGTTCACCGTAATGCCCGGCGAAGACGGCAATTGCAAGCCCGGTCGTTCGACCTGGGGTAGTGGGCGACCTGGTAACCGTTCTACGACGGGTCACTTCACCTCGGTATACCTCAAACACGCTGACACAGGGACCCATAGTACGACCTAGCGATATCCCAGGTTGACCTCGCTAACATCAAGCGACTTGGCGCATGCCAGGCCGACCTTGATGGCACCGAGCGACCTGGAAACATCCAGGCCGACCTCGGCATAGTCCCTCCAGCTCGATGAAACAGTATCCTATACGGAATCATACCATGCCTGAAAAGAGTCCTGTTATAATTCCTTGCATAACAGTCCTATGCATATGAGGAAAAGTAATCCGAAAGACACGGGAATCACTCCTAGTTTGAATCTAATAAGGATTATGATCACATCCCTATAAAAAGCACCTTCAATAGGCCTCATAAGGTACGCACATACAGACTTGCTTACATACTTTTCTCAGCTTTACCACTCCTACGGAGTATCACTAATTCTCACGCCGGAGGGTTATCGCTGGGACAGCCCAGCGCCCCTAACGGTGTTCTTTCTTGATCACAGGTTTTAAGCAGTGCACTCGTCAAGGACAATTCCTGCAACGTAAGACGGAATCCTACCTAGACTACACACGTGGACCAGACACGACACCCGATCCCTTTCTAGCGTGATCATAAGTCATGGGCCATCCATGGACCATATATTTTAATTTACTTGGTGGTAGGATCTGGAGTCCTCTATTCCATCAAAAGATTCTACATTTGAAAATTATAATATTTAAGTGATATATAAGTAGTATTAGAGTTAGTCATAAATAATTACAAAAACGTTTGAACATAGCCAAGAAGTTTATTGCATATTTGGAGATAAAGTTGAAAGGTTATGAAGATTGTAGCAATAACTATTCAAAATGGATTTTTTAAATAGAATATCAAAAAATAAAAATAAAAATAAGAAAATCTCGTCTAGCTGCTTGTCGCCTGACTGAAAGCTCTATGGTCTCAGTCTTTTCAAATAATTGTCTAGTGAACGAAATTATATACTCCCTCTGTTTCTAAATTATTGTCTTTTTTCTTTTTTTATCCGTTTTAGAATAATTGTCTTATTTGAAAGTTTTTTTTATTTAATCCTTATTTTTTCCCCTACTTTAATTATGGACTATAGACACATAGGCATTAAAAGAAATTATACATTATATCAATATTAATAATCAAGACAATTATTTTTTCTTAATAGCGGGTCAAACAAAACAATAATTAAGAGACGAAGGGAGTATCTTTTTTCCATTTTTTTAAACAAAAATTGAAGATTTTATAAACAAACAAACTAGAAGTACATACAACAATCTTTTTATACTCCCTCCATCCCTAAATTATTGTCTTTATTTCATTTTTTGTCCGTTCTACAATAATTATCATGTTTGAAAACTTTCCTTTTTAGTACATCACTTTTATCATTTTACCCTTACTTTTTCCCCTACTTTAAATATGGACGACATATACATGGGCATTAAAGAAAATTATATATTATACCAATATTAATAATCAAGTCAATTATATTTTTTTAATCCATGTGACGGGTCAAACAAGACAATAATTAAGGGACGGATGGAGTAGTATTTGCATTTTTCGTTTTATATTTTTTTCTGAGTAATGCCCATGTATATGACCAAAGAGTACTCAAATTTTTTCACTAAATTGCCAAGCATTACTCTTTTTTTCTTACAGTTGAAGACAATCAACAAAACCCAAACAGCAGTCCCCACCAAAACACCAAAAATCTGATGAAAATAAATGCTTCTTAATTACAGTAGTTCGATCCATGTAACCCAATCTCGAAAAATACTTCATTAAATATTATATAAGGAAATAAACATTGAAAGAATTTTCCTCTTACAACAACGTTAAAAATGTCTATACAAGACACAATAATTTATGCAGATACAAAAAATAAATACAGAAGAAAACTAAAGCAAGGTAACCGAGAGAACAGCTTGCAAGCAAAGGTATGGATCAGTAGTGCAAAACAGTAACACTGAGCCGTTCAATAGTATAGTTGGCCGAAGGATAGTCGTGAAGGGTCGAAAAGATTACAGATCCTCGAGCTAGTCGAAAAGCACCAGTTCCCCCGGTAACAGGCAACTCACGAGTATCTACAGCCGTTGGATCGTAACCGAGTATATTAAGAGAGCTGCCATTGTACTTTCCAGTTTGGAAAACAACTGTGAGGCCGGTAAACAGGCTAAAGTCACTCATGGAAGAGGAGGAAGCAAAGAGCCCATGGGCTCGGCCAACAAGCGCAGACCCAGGAAAGGGTCCCGTTGTCAATATGTAGTCTGCTACGTTAACTAATCCAAAGAGATTGGGTGGACGAGTAATGTTAACGGCACTAGCCACGGTGACTTGGTTCCCGTCGGGGCCACCTGGTCTAACATAGAACTGAAGTCGAGTGAGCTTCTCATTTGGTTGACGTGCCTTGTGGAACCACTGATCACCTCGTTCCCTCGCAAGACAATGGGTGAGAAAAAGGGAAAGGATTATTAATAGAGTACTTACAGATAGCCTCCCCATTTTAATTTATGAGTGCTTTGTATGTGTATACGGCCTTTTTGAGTGTGTGAACTGTGAATTTGTGTGTGCTTTGGATGTGTATGCTGCTGCCCTTTGAAAGTGTGTGATTAAAAAGGTTGAAGATTGAACGCTTATATAGACATTTTAGATGCATGCCTTGTCAACGATGAATTAGACAAATACACATTTTGACTAGGTCTAGCAGCCTAATAAGTCACTTCAAATTTCAAATGTAATACCAACTGATAAAAGTAGTCAATTTGTCTACACATTATTTTTTTTTATTGGATTTGTAATATTTTAGTTAAATAGATTAATAATGAAATTTTTGGAATAGCTACTATCAACCTGATAAAGCAGTCATCATTATATATACTCCTCCGTCCCTAAATTATTGTCTGGGTTGACTCGGCACACGAATTAAGAAAACTCAGTTGACTTTGTTATTAATATTAGAATAGTATAAATATAGTGTGTTGTTTCCTTTAATGTCCATGTGTATATGGCCCATAATTAAAGTAGGAAAAAAAAAGTAAGAGTAAAATAGTAAAAGTGATGTTCTAAAAAAGAAAGTTTCAAACAAGACAATTATTTAGAAACGGACGAAAAAAAAAAGGAAGATAATAATTTAGGGACGGAGAGAGTATTATACTTCTTCCTTTCCACCTAAAGAGTTTATTTTTGAAACGTTTAATAATTAAGAGACACATAACAAGAATTAGAGTTGGTCATATTTACAAAAGTGCTTGAGTATAATCAATTTGTTAATAACAAACTCTAGTAGAGTACAAGAGTTCAAATTTGAGTGGGACTCTCATTAGTAACATGTATTATTTATCACAAATTAAAGAAGAATATTAGAGCTTATCTAATGAATCATCTCTTTAGTAAAAAAAATGCTAGACACATAAGAGAGATAGATTTTCTTAAAAAAATAAAAACTTGTCTAATGCAAACCTCTTATGCTGAGATGGAGATGATATGACATTCAGTTAGGAAGACAACCTCTTCTACGTGATTCTTTACTTTTAGAGGGTCACCTAGAGTTGTGCAGTTCACATCAAATCTTTATCTCCGATTGTGTTATTGTTAATTGAAAATCTCCAACTCCTAGCACACGATCCCTTAGAACATTAAAAATATTACTCCCTCCGTCCTTTAATTATTGTTTTGTTTGACCCAGCACACGGATTAAGAAAAAATAATGGACTTGATTATTAATATTAGTATAATGTGTAATTTTCTTTAATGTACATGTGTATGTAGTCCGTAATTAAAGTAGAGGAAAAATAAGGACAAAATCATAAAAGTGATATTTAAAATAAAAATTAAACAAAATAATTATTCTAAAATAGATAAAAAAAAAAAAAAATAATAATAATTCAGGGACGGAGGGAGTCCTTTTTTTTATCAACATTATGTACTTCTAATCCTTCTATCACAAAAAAAAAAATAGTACTTTGTTCTGTTTTAGAGGTCGGTCTCATAAAGGAACCAAACTTTTATGCACCGAAAAAGAAAAAGAAAAAAAGAATGTCACAAAAACAAAATTTTCTTTCCTTTTGATAAACTCCCTTTAACCTATTGTACATTTATATTATGATTTTTTTTCTTATAAAATAAAATAGAATATATTGATCTATCACAATCAGAGGATAATATACGAGGAAGACTCTTCTAGAATTGGGAGAAAAAATTTACATGGAGCAAATATATATATATATATATATATATATTTCGAAATCATGCTAAGTCAGAGGAAGACTCTTCTAGAATTGGGAGAATGTAAAACCAAAAGAAAAGGATAGTAATCTCAATCAAACTTTCGATAAATTGTTGCATCATAGAAAAATTAATATTATTATGATATATTTTGTCAATCAAACTTTGAGGAACATATGATCTTTGTTGATTGAAATAATTAATTAATTTATAATTAGATTTAAATGATATTATTGTAAAAAATAAATTCAATAGTAAAATCATATTGTGATATAGTCTTGTAAAGTTTTAAAACTTTTTGCCTACCTATACCAATTTAGTCTAAAGTTTAAATTTTGAATTGATTGAAACCGATAAAGAATTCGTTATCTACCATATTGCTATTATTGAATTTATTTTTTAAATTTAATTAAACTTTTTTTATCTTAGTAATAAAATATCACTTATTTTCTATAATTTTGTTTGATAAATGCTTTCATGATTTTCTTATAAAAAAAATGAAATGAGTCTTAAGCATAATTGAAAAAAAAATATTATTAAAAAATAGAAATAGAAAAAAATTAACTACCATGTTTGTTGACATGTTAGGAATTAAAAGGTGATTTGGAAATAAGAAATATATTGCTAAACTTCAAATGGTAAGTAGTAAATTAAGGGGTAGTTTTGTCCAACTATATACTTGGTTAATTTAATTATTGTGCAAGTGTGTATACATGTGTGAGAGAGAGTGTTCTCTTTTTTGTTGTTTTGTTGTGTGTCTGTCTGTGTGTCTCTTAGTGTGTCTGAGTGTGTTGTTCGCTGAGAGAGAGGGAGTCTTTTTTATTTTTGTGTTCTCCTCTTTGGTTTATTTTCTTCTCAGTCGAGAGAGTGAGAGATCGATCCTAGGAGAGAGGGAGAGATGGTGTATATATAGGAGGGATTGGGGGATATATTTAGATGATTACTCTCGTCCCCGAGCAAGAGGAAGCTTCCTCCTGCAGCTTGGACGCCATGTTTGGGCAAGAAAGTCATCGATTTCGGCCATGGCAGTGCAGGCTTGACTATAGATGTATACAGGGTTTGCTACGCGGCACACCAGGCTTGGCGTCCACGTATCAAACCATGTTTTTGGTGTCGCGGCGCACAAGGTTGGGCATCCGCGGACAAGACCTTTTTGTCTTTATCAGGCTTTGATGTCTTGCACTTCGGCCCCTTCAAGCTTTGTATCTTCAGTCTTGACCCTCATTGTTGAGTTAATTGAAGTTGTTTGTCTGTTGGACGTCGTTGGTCATGTTGGATATGTTGTTTCCTGAAATGATCATAGAAACAAGTGTTAGTGCATTTATAAATAAACAATTATTTATAGGACAATTCGTATAATGTAGGCGTACGAATTCTGGGTGTCTACACCAGAGAAGGAAGACCCACCAAACGAGTGGCTGAAATTGAATTTGGATGCATGTACTGGTCAAGTGACCTCAAGGACCAAAATTTCACCCACATTTATCCCATAATTTCCATAGCTTACACACTCACCAACTTGTAGAAACAATCCCACAACCACATTTCAATCCCTTCTTTTTCTCTCCCCCACAGCACAATTTGCGTGTAATTAAAAAACAATTAGAATTGAGACCATAGTTATTATCTTTTCTTTTTTGGATTTTATTAATAATAAATAATACACAAAGTTAATAAAAATTTGTTTATAAATACATTCTTTTGTACAAAAAAAAAAAAAAAAAAGCAGGAAAGTAAAATCATCTCCGTCCTCACTTCGCCCTGGTTGTACTGGCACCTTCGGATCTACAAGTTCCACCACTTCGTCGACACGGACCGGTCGCGTCCGCACCCCCTATTTCACCATGGCCTTATCATGTCTTGTCTATACATATGTAAGAAACAGAAGACACACATTCCATCATGTTGAACATCTACCTTCCAAGCCTTAAGGTAGATTGCTTCTCGCCCAAGGTTGATCGAGCGTCACCAGCAGCTCTGCCATCATAGGCCAACAAATCATTTCAAGCATCCCTATGGGAAACCTTTCCTAAAACAATCACCTTCCAAGTCTCGCCCGAGCCGCGAATTAAATTGTCATCAAAGGTCCGACATCCAACATGTCTCAACTGATCATTTCAAAGCATGCGTGAAGGGGCCCAAGGTTATCAGAAAATGTCGCTGACAACTTAGCACTTCCATCCTCTCTAGCAGAATCCCCATGGGACTCCACTCATTATATCTCGACAGAAGCATTGCCAATGGCTTGCACACCATCCTCAGGAAAGTTTGTCCTGGATACCACACAAGTTACAATATCGCTTGTTCCATTTCCCTACAGTGCAAACTTAAGGCATCTGGAAATAAATCGCTCAACTGACAAAGCTCAAAAAACACTGCTGACGACTCAGCACTAAGAATCATTCCAAACTGTATCAGTTATTCAGTCATTTCCCTATAGGTGTAAACTTAAGGCCTCTGGAAATCAACCGCTTAACTGACACATGTTAGGTCCGAGGGTTGCTCAGTGTATAGGCTAGAGGGGGGGGGGGTGAATAGCCTATACTTGGTGTAATAAAAATTTCATCCAAATTTTACATTTAGATTGAAGAGTAGATGAAATGATTACTACACATAGATCATCTTCCTCATACCGAATGATTAGTCAAGATAGAGTGATCGGACATCTTAGATCGCCAGATGTAGATCATGGACATCTAGGATCGCAGATATGAAATATGCAGTTGGAAGATGTATGTTGAACTTAGGTGATGGAAATGAGTTTGAGCAATGAAGAATAAACAAAGATAAGTTTAACAATTTAGATTAAAGTAATCAAAGATTTGATATGAAAGAGAGCTTGACAGTTGACTATAATCTATTAGATGCATCATTTACTTTCCTTAAACAGATTGCACAAGATAAAGCAAATTATACACGAAAGAGAAATCAAGGCTGAATGTAACAATTATATATATTATATTAAAATTCAGCAGAGGTTTGCTCAAAGGCAAACATGCTTAGTACATCAACCTAGACTCTCTAACCTAGCAATCTTTCCTGGGAAGAAGGAAAGTGAAATGGAATACCCCAAAGACTCATGTAAGAACTCTAATCCTAGCAGCTCCTAACAACCTTGGAGGTTAGGGAAGGAAAGTGCTAGTGTTAGAGTGATGTGAGAAGAGAATATTAGGAGTTGTTCAAATAGCAAGTATTTGAACAACCGAGTGCTAAGCACTCGACCAAATATGATGACACCTTATTGCACAATCGGCACCTTATAATGTAGTATAAGTCGCCGATATGAATGCAATCTGGACATGTAAGTTCCGCTCTTCATTGGACATCTTCAAGCTTGATCCGCTTCAACGATCTGTAAGATACTTGGTCTCTTTATGGATAATGGAGTTGAGGCCATCGAAGAGACCGAGTTCTTCGAAGGAAGAAGAACTCAAATCAACAACAAGGTTGTTGATCAAGCGAGCTTCTCGCTTTTGGATTTTCTTCTCTCTCTCTCACAAAGTGTTTGTTCTTACACTTGTGATTTCTCACTCAAGGAGTGGTTCTGGATTGAAGAAATGAAGATCAATACCACAACCTTTCTCAAGCATAAGCATACAGTTTGTGTGTTCTAGTGCTTGTGCTCTCTCCTTGTGCACTTGTGATCTCTGGAAATGAGAATAAGAGTTTTCTTATATAGCCGAGAAGAAGAGATGACCGTTGGTGTATTGAGTAGGTTTATGCCCGTTGGTGATCCGAATCTCATAATGCAGCAGAGTACATTTTTGGATTTGTTGGGCAAAGACCTTCGCTAGGTTTGAGTCTTGAAGATGATCTCGTGACACAGCCGGACATAGATGGACGTGTCGAGCTTAGCCTGGATGCGCTTGATTGATGTGGACGTATCATTGCTTTGACCGGTGCGGCGTCCGTGCTTGGCCTTTTCTCGAAATGAAGCTTTGAAGACCGCGAACACCGTTCGTAAGAGGAAATGTCTATTGGATAAACGTGAAGGTGCAGACATCGATGCGTATCTTGGATTTGTCGACGCATCTTGTAACGGATCTATTTTGGCTTGAAGTGCGTTGAGTAACGACCGATGTATCTCGTGATCTTACGTTTCTCAGCTTGTTCGATGAGGATTTGGCCGATTTCGAAATCGCCATTATAGAACCGCCGATGTAAACCGCCGATGGTCACGATGTTCCTCTTGAATAAATAGCTTCTCTGCAGCTTGCTCGATGAAGTGCTTTGGCGGATAGATCGCCGATATAGAACCTGCGATGTAGAGATGGCTATTTAGCGCCATAGCCGAAGGGAAATGTCTCTGAGACATCCGATAGTCACGTCACCGGCAATTTAGAAGAGCTTGATTCATATGAAGGTTTGTCATCATTCGGTAGGACAAAGACTCGGATATGTACAAAGACTTCCTAGTCTAGTGACCTATGCATTGTTTCAACAAGCTGCCACACTAACCGACGCACCCTTTTAGCCACTTGTGAAACATGCGTTGTAATGGGAACAAGCAAATCACCGTGTTGGAATATGCATACATATATATCACCTGATTTACGTGCATATTCCTAACAATCTCCTCCTATTTGCTTGGGACCATTACTACAATTGACTTATACATATAACTCTTTAAAGCGGTTGTTCAATCCTTAGTAATAACATGCCACTACCGAATATTCGCTTTATATCAAGGCATGCCCTAGGTTGAACTTACAAGCGATAGCGTATGTATAGTCACCTATTGCTAAGTATTTACAGACTCAATAATTGAAAGAACAAATACGAAGCAATAATTGAAATGATTGATTAGGCAAATGATAATATTGCCTTAAGAGTGTGTTTCTTGCATCGGATGATCTGAAGAATGTTGCTCCAGCAAGAAGTAGAAAGTATAATTAACTTTTTATCTAGTTCTTAATCGAATTGATTAAGCATCTTCATATAGTCAGCGTATTATAATAGTCATATAGTATTTTGCTGTATGGGTAGATACATAACCTTACAACAGTTCTACAAGTTGTCTATCTCTCCTCCTTAATATTTGTTTATCTCTCCTCCTTATATGTTCACACTTTTCGGGAGGACATTACAACTTCATAATCTCTCCTCCAGTGTTAATCCTACTATAATTTCTTAAGGCCTAACTTCCTTTATAATCACTTGGGGCCATTATTTGCAATTTTCACAATCTCTCCTTTACTTCAATTTCCTCCTTAAGATTTGTTTCTCTCTTTTCCTTCAATTTCCTCCTTAATATTTGTTTCTCTCTTTTCCTTCAATTTCCTCCTTAATATTTGTTTATCTCTCAATCTTACTAATTTTCTATCTCTCCTCCTTAATATTTCACACTTTGGGAGGCCATTACAATTTCTCCTCCTTAATGACTAGTGTTCTGAATAGTGTCAATCTTACTGTAATTATAATTACTAGGGGCCTACAATTACTTGTCTCCTTTCCTCCTTACTAGTTCTCTCCTCTTTACTAGTTGGGGTTATTACTACTTCACACATTACTACTTCACAATTACTACACTACTTCACAATTACTTGGGGCCATTACTACTTCACAATCTCTCCTCCTTAATGGCCACAAGTTAAAGATAGATAGAGAGTTATCAATTGAATTATGTTTCCATTGCTTGTAAGAAGATTTTACAAGAATGTAGTGTGATACGCTTTATTTTGGAATAGGAGAGGCAAAATAGGGTAAGCTGTTGAATTAGTGATACCAATTGGTGAGTAGTAAAGCATTCAAAATAGTCTCCTCCTTAAGGTATATCAAGTCAAAGCGGCAAGTATATGAGTCTTATGTTGACGTTTGTTGGATGCATGAGATATACATCTAAAATATGAGGTGTAAGGTCTGCCTACGAGGTATTGCTGAAGTTCATTAAGAAAGTAAACTGCAGGCATAAATGAGTATGTACCAGGACAAATTTTGTATATTTAACACAAAAGAGAATGTCAAATATAGACAAACAGACGTACACAAAACTAAACACATTACATATTAATTTGATAAAACAGAGACCTAGCTAGTCATCCTAATGAGGTAGAGTTAAAGGATGAAGGTCTGCTGATTCTAATCGAAGGGAACATTGACCGCTGAATTTGACGCAGAGTTGGCGTTTCCTGGCTGAAGCTCCTCCTGAGATGATGGTTGCTCAAGGTGAGCATTTGAGGCGATGGGAGCAGGAGCAGTAGCGGTATTGTCTCTTGTGGGAATCTAAGGGATGAAATTGGATACACTGCTGGGGTCTCGAAGACGATTCCTTACACGACGAGAGATTCGACGAGGTCGTTGAATCACCGTGGAGGAGGAGTGGCAAGAAGGACCATCATTCGATGACGCCATTCGGTGTGGGAGATGGGTCGATGAGGAGGACTAGGCAGATTTGGTGAACACATGATGCAAATGACTTTATTGGTGGAGAAATTTTGAGATACGCAGAAGTCAGTTGCTGTTGTTGGAGACTGATACAGATTTTATACAATTTTTGAATTTTTGAGAAGATGAAAGGGTTTCTTGATTAGAGGAATGGGAAAAGACATGTTGGGGGCTTAAAGAAGTGATTGCATTTAATGACATAGTAATGATAGTCTGATTTGGGATTATGTCATCATGCTTTAGTGTAATTATGGCTAGTACTTAGGCAGTCTAGAGGATATTAATATTATTTTCAAACAAGAAGTTTAAAATTAATACATAATTAGATTAATTTGATTGCCTTTATTGTGGTATTAATGGGTACAACCGCTTCTAGAAATAATATGAGCCGTTATTTTACTTCAAGTGAGTTGTTTGAGTAAAAATAGAACAAAGATTGATTGTTTAAGAACGAATTGGGGACAAAATAACTTGACCAATCCATATGGCAGTTGTACTTGACACATATGTGGAATTTTTTTTTAGAGAAGTGTGTCTTAAGATTGTCTCGATATCAATTTTGAAGTTTGATACCAATTTTGAGAGATTTGAAGTCTTTTAATGAATGAAGACACTATCGCAGGTTGTATTTGGTATTTGCTAAAGTGGGAACTGCCGATATCAATTGTTATGTCTATCATTGGTAGTGTGATTAATATCGCCTAAGGTAAGGACAATGATACCGATTGAGTAGACTCTATTTATAATGGACATCAATCTATTTAAGATTAATAAAGCTTAGTAAGAATATTAAATAGATCAAGTGAGATATTACATGTGTACCAAGTGATGTCCGTTCTTCTTTCTATTCACAGATCTAGGCATTCTACACCAAAGGAAGAGATCTGCAGACTAGACTTGTTCTCAAGAGAGTGAGACGTAGCCTATATACGGCGGGGTCATATCGGTGTTCACTCGAGGAAGGACTTAATATTTGAAAATATTAGTCTTCCCAAGATTTCTTGAATATCGATTATCTTGAGGATAGGTCGAGTTACTAGAGATTTTTAACTACATCCTTTTTAACAAAGAATCACATGATAAGGTGTAGCAGAGTGTTTTGAATTCAATCGTATACCAATTAGTGTTGAGCCATTATAATGAGAACAACTAATTAAGCCTTTATAACCGCAATCTCATAAGGTACACAAGATTTTGTAGTTGTCGTAACTAAGAACACAAAGTCTTTGTTGAATTGTCTTGAAAGGTTCAATTTAGCGTAATCGTTGTTCAAAGCAGATTTACTAATAATCTTGACCTTTTAATCATGAAGGATAGAGATTGAGTAATAGCGATTCATTGATAGGTTGACATGAAGGTCATGAATACCGCCGCCTATTTGTTAAGAGACTATAGATTTTGTAACTTGAATTTACTCTTTGTGAAAAGATTAAATTCGAAAGGCAATTATCATGGTGTCTAAGGATGAAAGTTAAGCAAGAGTAGAAGACCATAACTTGATGTAGATTGTTCAAGAAGGGTTTCTTGATGGGATATCGCGAGTTTGTGTCTCGGTAGAGTGATCATTTCATTAAGAGCAAATCTTTTAATCACCGTAATAAAATGGAGATAATAAAGAATAATAAGTTTGATCAACACACTTAACACAATAGTTCATGCTATCAAAGGAATGCACAAGTAGATGAGCATGAGAAAAGTTGCGAACTTGTATTCAATAATCCAAGTAGTTTTACACGGTATGATGCAAGGATCGGTGATTACAAGAACAATACAACTGGATTTTTGACGAACCGCCGATTACATGAGAAAGATACAATGATTCAATTTACGTAAAGAAATACATGTTACAAATTTGTGTCCTATAGTTCCTAATCCTAGACATTTAGATGAGGAGTCATCGGTCAAGGATTTAGAAGGAGTTGGATGATAGGAAGATGGCCGTGTTCCCTTTTGATCTCCTCCAACTCTGGGAGGCGAACATCTTCACTTCTTCGGGTCATTATGAGAGCACCGAAGGGTGATGGCCGTCAAAGATGTCGCTTGGCCCATGAATCCCCTTTGATAGATGAGGGAATTGGTGGCGACTATTAGCAGTTCATCATCCTCATCAATTCCATATTAGCTACTTAATTCGGAATCGAATTATCCGCATCGGCCATCTTTGAGGTGATGGTCGGCATACCTACATATAACCGTAAGACTTGTTGCACATGGCAATATGTTAAATGTTTTCCAAACATTTGACATTTTTTTCGGGATCTTTTCGTGAAGTTCAAGTATGCAAGCGACTTCCAAAAGAGGAATGAGTATGTGCTAATAGATTTTCCCAGTGATTCATCTCAGACATTTTGGAGTATCAATGAGATTGATAGCTAAAAGTTAGAAGAGAGAATGAAATCACTTTTGGGCATTAATTGATGGTTTTCAATCTTACTTTTAAAACTAATTGACTAAAAGAGTTCTTAGGTGTTCGACAATCATGGTTTGCAGATATAAATCATGCTTGATGGCAAACTTCTATGATTATCGGACAAGACAAAAGAAGATCTTTTTATCAATTGTTTTCACAACAAGACTGTGGAACCATAATTAATGATTTCGGCACACAAGACTTGATGCAATTTCTCTCATGTTTGTAACCGTGTATTGAAAAAGATTTTGGAAATAATTTTCACGCTTTATGAATGATTTTGGAAATACATTATTGAGAGAAATTTAGATCAACTCTTGTGAAGTGACAAATAAAATCGAAACAACATTGAATGAATATGAAGGAATCATACCCGTTGTTAAGGAATTGTCTTGATCCAATCTTAGGACTTGGATTTAGTAACATTTGTGAGATTTTGAATCATCGATTTGTAACTAGTGTAATCTATAGGCGGTTTGTGAGTTTTGTCATAGTAGAGATTTGAATGAAGAAGGAGCTCTACTTATACTCACGGAGGTTAGATCGAAGGATACTCAATAATGAAGCATTACGTTGAGTTGTCCTTCCGATCACGCCATGGAGGATAGGTGTGAAGTCTAGATATTTTCAAGATTCTTGGTAAGGATTGATGTTGACTGTCTTGTCGTTTTCCAAGATTTTGAAAATAGTCTTAACTTTAATCGAAGCGTCAAACTTCGAAAAGTGTGCCTCCACCTTTAATTGACTTGAGAGAGTAGGTCATTAAAGGATTTTTACTCCTATAAGTCAGCACATAAACCGAGCTTATGAAGTGTTGGTTGGCGGATGTAGAAATTCACCAACTACGGGGTTTTCGAAAAACATTTGAAACCGGTGATAGGAAAAATGCCGATTTGTTTTTGAAAAACCATTTGCATAAAACAAATCATACAATCAATGTATATTACTAAAAGTGCGTATGACAAAGTTATTATGCATTGTTGTCGATGATATGTATGAGCATATTAGTTCAAGACATGAGCACAGTCATTAGAAAGCAAATAGCTAACCTGTTTTGTATAGGCATGAGAGAGGGTCTTTATCAACTCCTTTGGACTTATCGCAGATTTTTCACTTTATTGTTGTAAAGTCCAGCAGTGAGGATTTTGACCTTGAGTGAGTGAAGGACATGAGTGAATTCTCATGAGTGATCGCGATCCTTCATATATCGCCAGCCATGTTACTATCTGCCGATGGAGAGAGGTGTTGCATGATTGACCTTTTCTTTCATATGAGTTCCCGCCCAAAGTACTCATAGAGAAAATTAGCAACATTTATGAGCTAAAGATAGCTCTAGTAATCCAATAATGCAAATGAGACTTAATAAGCATGATAAAAGAATAATTATTCAAAATACAACTTATAAGTGTAACCCAAAGTGTTAAGAAATTAGGAGTCGGGTTACTTCCTCATTGAACTCTTTGAACGCGTCGCTCATAGTCGTTGAAGCACCAGTTCTAATACGAGCATAGGTTCTTTGAGTGTATTCTTGATCGGTGAGGCTCTTCATTGAAGGAAGACAAATTCATCATTGATGTCCTTAGGCCAAGAACTTACGTTTCGGTGATTTTGAAGATGACATATCTTTGATTTCCTTTGAATTTCCTTTGAAACTCTTCTTATTTCCTCTGCTCTAAACTTTTATAAAAAGTTTTCTTGAGAAGGTGTTGGATTGGAACAATCGTTAGCCTTATGTCAAGAGAGCAAGTTTTTGGAAGGGATTCTAAGTTATTCATCCATCAAATATGAGTTTAACCCATTTGCCAAAGAAGATGCCAAGAATTAAGAATAGATTTATTAAACATGCATGATCTTTAGCAAGTCAACTTTCACTATAATACTTCTTTTCACAATATCAATGTAATTCTGATATATGATAAATTTTCTTATAGTGAACACATAGTCATCACAATATTCTTTCTCACATGTTTTTGAAAACAAAATTTATTTTGATTTGAAGATGGTTTTCAAAAGGCTTTCAGATTCTCATCAAAAGGTTTTTGTGGATAAAAGATTTTGAAAAGACTCCTTTTGACTATGCATCTAATCGAGCAACAGGATCTAAACTCTCGAGTTATTAAGCACGAAATAAGGTTTACAGAGTACTAGCTCGATACCAATTGTTAGGTCCGAGGGTTGCTCGTGTATAGGCTAGAGGGGGGTGAATAGCCTATACTTGGTGTAATAAAAATTTCATCCAAATTTTACATTTAGATTGAAGAGTAGATGAAATGATTACTACACATAGATCATCTTCCTCATCTTGAATGATTAGTCGAAGATAGAGTGATCGGACATCTTAGATCGCAGATGTAGATCATGGACATCTAGGATCGCAGATATGAAATATGCAGTTGGAAGATGTATGTTGAACTTAGCCGATGGAAATGAGTTTGAGCCGGAAGAATAAACAAAGATAAGTTTAACAATTTAGATTAAAGTAAGTAAAGATTTGATATGAAAGAGAGCTTGACAGTTGACTATAATCAGTATTAGATGCATCATTTACTTTCCTTAAACAGATTGCACAAGATAAAGCAAATTATACACGAAAGAGAAATCAAGGCTGAATGTAACAATTATATATATTATATTAAAATTCAGCAGAGGTTTGCTCAAAGGCAAACATGCTTAGTACATCAACCTAGACTCTCTAACCTAGCAATCTTTCCGGGGAAGAAGGAAAGTGAAATGGAATACCCGAAGACTCATGTAAGAACTCTAATCCTAGCAGCTCCTAACAACCTTGGAGGTTAGGGAAGGAAAGTGCTAGTGTTAGAGTGATGTGAGAAGAGAATATTAGGAGTTGTTCAAATAGCAAGTATTTGAACAACCGAGTGCTAAGCACTCGACCAAATATGATGACACCTTATTGCACAATCGGCACGACTTATAATGTAGTATAAGTCGCCGATATGAATGCAATCTGGACATGTAAGTTCGGCTCTTCATTGGACATCTTCAAGCTTGATCCGCTTCAACGACCGTAAGATACTTGGTCTCTTTATGGATAATGGAGTTGAGGCCATCGAAGAGACCGAGTTCTTCGAAGGAAGAAGAACTCAAATCAACAACAAGGTTGTTGATCAAGCGAGCTCTCTTTTGGATTTTCTTCTCTCTCTCTCACAAAGTGTTTGTTCTTACACTTGTGATTTCTCACTCAAGGAGTGGTTCGGATTGAAGAAATGAAGATCAATACCACAACCTTTCTCAAGCATAAGCATACACGGTTTGTGTGTTCTAGTGCTTGTGCTCTCTCCCTTGTGCACTTGTGCTCTCGGAAATGAGAATAAGAGTTTTCTTATATAGCCGGAGAAGAAGAGATGACCGTTGGTGTATTGAGTAGGTTTATGCCCGTTGGTGATCGAATCTCATAATGCCAGAGTACATTTTTGGATTTGTTGGGCAAAGACCTTCGCTTAGGTTTGAGTCTTGAAGATGATCTGTGACACAGGCTGGACATAGATGGACGTGTCGAGCTTAGCCTGGATGCAGTTGATTGATGTGGACGTATCATTGCTTTGACTGAAGTGCAGCGTCCTGTGCTTGGCCTTTTCTGGAAATGAAGCTTTGGACTTGAAAGTGAGGATGACGACGATGACGACGTCGAATGGTAGGACTAAGTTGATTGGTGGGTCAGCGACGGAGATGGTGACGGAGAGAGAAAAAGAAAGTGAGAGAGGAGATAGGAAAGGATTTTGGGTGGGCTGGTGGTGGGCATTGTTGGATTGGAGGGGAGAGAGGGTGAGACTTGTGTCTAAGGTTTTTAGCCGTAACTTAGAAAGAAAAAAAAAACAAACATTAATTCCAATTAAGAATGTTTTGTTCACCATGGAATCTTAGTCAGTATTTAGTAAGGGTATTTCGGGTATTTCAGACATTTTTTAACGTTTAAAGTGACGGCTGTCACTCCAAGGATTAACTTTTAGGCTTAAATGACAGTTCAGGAACCATAATAGGAAATACCAAAGTTCTATAGCCGAATCAGGAAAAGGGATAAAGTTCGGGGACCAAATTATATATTAAACTTTTTTTTTACTTACACTTTTTTCTTACAGTTGAAGACAATTAACAAAACCAAAATAGCAGTCCCCACCACAACACCAAAAATCTAATGAAAATAAATGCTTCTTAATTATAGTAGTTCGATCCATGGAACCCAATCTCGAAAAATACTTCATTAAATATTATAAGGAAATAAACATTGAAAGAATTTTCCTCTTACAACAATGTAAAAATGTCTATACAAGACACAAGAATTTATGCAGATACCAAAAATAAATACAGAAGAAAAATAAAGCAAGGTAACCGAGAGAACAGCTTGCAAGCAAAGGTATGGATCAGTAGTGCAAAACAGTAACACTGAGCCGTTCAATAGTATAGTTGGCCGAAGGATAGTCGTGAAGGGTCGAAAAGATTACAGATCCTCGAGCTAGTCGAAAAGCACCAGTTCCCCCGGTAACAGGCAACTCACGAGTATCTACAGCCGTTGGGTCGTAACCGAGAATATTAAAAGAGCTGCCATTGTACTTTCCAGTTTGGAAAACAACAGTGAGGCCGGTAAACAGGCTAAAGTCACTCATGGAAGAGGAAGAAGCAAAGAGTCCATGGGCTCGTCCAACAAGCGCAGACCCTGGATAGGGTCCCGTTGTCAATATGTAGTCTGCTACGTTAACTAATCCAAAGAGATTGGGTGGACGAGTAATGTTAACGGCACTAGCCACGGTGACTTGGTTCCCGTCGGGGCCACCTGGTCTAACATAGAACTGAAGTCGAGTGAGCTTCTCATTTGGTTGACGTGCCTTGTGGAACCACTGATCACCTCGTTCCCTCGCAAGACAGTGGGTGAGAAAAAGGGAAAGGATTATTAATAGAGTACTTACAGATAGCCTCCCCATTTTAATTTATGTGTATACGGCCTTTTTGAGTGTGTGAACTGTGAATTTGTGTGTGCTTTGGATGTGTATGCTGCTGCCCTTTGAAAGTGTGTGATTAAAACCGTAGAATATTGAACGCTTATATAGACATTTTAGATGCATGCCTTGTCAACGATGAATTAGACAAATACATATTTTGACTAGGTCTAGCAGCCTAATAAGTCACTTCAAATTTCAAATGTAATACCAACTGATAAAAGTAGTCAATTGGTCTACACATTTTTTTTTTTTTTATTGGATTTGTAATATTTTAGTTAAATAGATTAATAATGAACTTTTTGGAATAGCTACTATCAACCTGATAAAGCAGTCATCATTATATATACTCCTCCGTCCCTAAATTATTGTCTGGGTTGACCAGCACACAGATTAAGAAAACTCAATTGACTTAATTATTAATATTAGAATGGTATAAAAATAGTGTGTTATTTCCTTTAATGTCCATGTGTATGTGGCCTATAATTAAAGTAGGAAGAAAAAGTAAGGGTAAAATAGTAAAAGTGATGTTCTTAAAAGGAAAATTTCAAACAAGGCAATTATTTAGGAAAGGACGAAAAAGGAAAGGAAGACAATAATTTAGGGACGGAGAGAGTATTGTACTTCTTCCGTTCCACCTAAAGAGTTTATTTTTGAAACGTTTAATAATTAAGAGACACATAACAAGAATTAGAGTTGGTCATATTTACAAAGTAAAGCAGAATATTAGAGCTTATCTAATGAATCGTCTCTTTAGTAAAAAAAGTGCTAGACACACAAGAGAGATAGATTTTTTTAAAAAATTAAAAACTTATCTAATGCAAATCTCTTATGCTGAGATGGAGATGGTATGACATTCAGTTAGCAAGACATATCCTTTACTTCTAAAGGGTCACCTAGAGTTGTCAATTCACATCAAATCTTTATCTTCGATTGTGTTATTGTTAAGTGAAATTCTCCAACTCCCAGCACACGATCCCCTAGAACATTAAAAATATTACTCCCTCCATCCTTTAATTATTATTTTGTTTGAACCGACACACAGATTAAGAAAAAACAATGGACTTAATTATTAATATTAGTATATGTGTAATTTTCTTTAATGTCTATGTGTATGTGGTCCATAATTAAAATAGAGGAAAAAATAAGAGCAAAATGATAAAAGTGATGTTTTATAAGAAAAAAATTTTAAACAAAATAATAATTCTAAAATGGATAAAAAAAAGAAAAAAAATAATTTAGGGACGGAGGGAGTACTATTTTTTATCAACATTATGTATTACTAATCCTTCTATCACAAAAAAAATAGTACTTTGTTCAGTTTTAGAGGTCGGTCTCATAAAGGAACCAAACTTTTATGCACCGAAAAAGAAAATGAAAAAAAGAATGCACAAAAACAAAGTTTTCTTTCCTTTTGATAAACTCCCTTTAACCTATTGTACATTTATAGTATGATTTTTTTTCTAATAAAATAAAATAGAATATATTGATCTATCACAATCAGAGGATAATATGCGAGGATTAGAAAAAATTTACATGAAGTAAATATATATATATATATATATATATATATATATATATATTTCAAAATCATGCTAAGTCAGAGGAAGACTCTTCTAGAATTGGGAGAATGTAAAACCAAAAGAAAAGGATAGTAATCTCAATCAAGCTTTATTGACCCATGCTCGTGGAGGCATTGAAGGTGGCTTTCAATAAAAAGGCTAATGTTGCATCATAGAAAAATTAATATTATGAAGATATTTTTTGTCAATCAAACTTTGAGGAACATATGATCTTTGTTGATTGAAATAAAAAATTAATTTATAGTTAGATTTAAATGATATCATTGTAAAAAATAAATTCAATAGTAAAATCATATTGTGATATGATGATACACAGAAAGTCGTGGGCTGCTCTGGGAATGGATTTGGGATATATGGACTTTATTTAACCTGCCAAAAAGTGAGAAAACACTAGGTGAATGCAGGGACAAGCCCCGCAAAAACACTCCGGTGTGAGAGTAAGTACTTTAGCTCAGTTCACTATTTGGCAGAGTGTAATTGCTAGTAAGTATATGTGTACCTTGGCTTGGATTTGGTCTAGGGTTTTATAGGACCAGCATTAGATGCTCATTTATCCCAAGGATTTCAACAGTCACAACTGCCAATTATTGGCCATGAATGTTGGCGTAGTGGGTGGCAATGGTGGTGTAGTGGGCGTAACTGTCGGGCACGCCTGACTGTTGATATTCTGTCACGCGCCCACTTCCTCAGGTAGACGAGGAGGCTCATCCTGCTCGCAGTACTCTGACCCCTGCGATCAGATTGTGCTCGCATGTCTCCTGGGCGATTGTCCAGGATGCTCGTCGGTGTGCTCCTGCTCGTACTGTGATGGGCTTTGGGCCATACTGGAGTTTGGGCCTAGACTTAGGGTCAATTCTCAGGGCCTGGCTCTTCATGATATAGCCTTGTAAAGTTTTAAAACTTTTTGCCTACCTATACCAATTTAGTCTAAATTTTAAATTTTGAATTGATTGAAACCGATAAAGAATTCGTTATCTACCATATTACTATTATTGAATTTATTTTTTAAATTTAATTAAACTTTTTTTTATCTTAGTAATAAAATATATATCACTTATTTTCTATATTTTTGTTTGATAAATGCTTTTATGATTTTCTTATAAAAAAATGAAATGAGTCATAAGCATAATTGAAAAAATATATTATTAAAAAATAGAAATAGAAAAAATTTAACGACCATGTTTGTTGACATGTTAGGAATTAAAAGGTGATTTGGAAATAAGAAATATATTGCTAAACTTCAAATGGCAAGTAGTAAATTAAGGGGTAGTTTTTTCCAACTATATACTTGGTTAATTTAATTATTGTGCAAGTGTGTATACGTGTGAGAGAGAGAGTGTTCTCTTTTTTGTTGTTTTGTTGTGTGTCTGTCTGTGTGTCTCTGAGTGTGTGTGAGTGTGTTGTTCACTGAGAGAGAGGGAGTCATTTTCATTTTTGTGTTCTCCTCTTTGGTTTCTTTTCTTCTCAGTCGAGAGAGTGAGAGATCGATCTGAGAGAGAGGGAGAGATGGTGTATATATAGGAGGGATTGGGGGAGATATTTTGATGATTACTCTCGTCCCCGAGCAAAAGGAAGCTTCCTCCTGCAGCTTGGCCGCCATGTTTGGGCAAGAAAGTCATCAATTTCGGCCATGGCAGTCCAGGCTTGACTATAGATGTATGCAGGGTTTGCTACGCGGCGCACCAGGCTTGGCGTCCACACATCAAACCATGTTTTTGGTGTCGCGGCGCACGTTGGTAGCCGCGGACCAAGACCTTTTTTGTCTTTATCAGGCTTTGATGTCTTGCGCTTTGGCCCCTTCAAGCTTTGTATCTTCAGTCTTGACCCTCATTGTTGAGTTAATTGAAGTTGTTTGTCTTTTGGACGTCGTTGGTCCTGTTGGATATGTTGTTTCCTGAAATGATCATAGAAACAAGTGTTAGTCCATTTATAAATAAACAATTATTTATAGGACAATTCGTATAATGTAGGTGTACGAATTCTGGGTGTCTACACCAGAGAAGGAAGACCCACCAAACGAGTGGTTGAAATTGAATTTGGATGCATGTATTCGTCAAGTGACCTCAAGGACCAAAATTTCACCCACATTTATCCCATAATTTCCATAGCTTACACACTCGCCAACTTGTAGAAACAATCCCACAACCACATTTCAATCCCTTCTTTTTCTCTCCCACACTGCACAATTTGCGTGTAATTAAAAACAATTAGAATTGAGACCATAGTTATTATCTTTTCTTTTTTGGATTTTAATAATAATAAATAATACACAATGTAAATAAAAATTTGTTTATAAATACATTCTTTTGTACAAAAAAAAATAAAAATGCAGGAAAGTAAAATCATCTCCGTCCTCGCTTCGCCCTGGTTGTACTGGCACCTTCGGATCCGCCAGTTCCACCACTTCGTCGACACGGACCAGTCGTGTCCGCACCCCCTATATCACCATGGCCTTATCATGTCTTGTCTATACATATGTAAGAAACAGAAGACACACACTCCATCATGTTGAACAGCTACCTTCCAAGCCTCAAGGTAGATTGCTTCTCGCCCAAGGTTGATCGAGCGTCACCAGCAGCTCTGCCATCACAGGCCAACAAATCATTTCAAGCATCCCTATGGGAAACCTTTCCTAAAAAAATCACCTTCCAAGTCTCGCCCGAGCCGCGAATTAAATCGTCATCAAAGGTCCGACATCCAACATGTCTCAACTGATCATTTCAAAGCATCCGTGAACGGGCCCAAGGTTATCAGAAAATGTCGCTGACAACTTAGCACTTCCATCCTCTATAGCAGAATCCCCATGGGACTCCACTCATTATATCTCGACGGAAGCATTGCTAATGGCTTTGAACACCGTCCTCAGCAAAGTCTGTCCTCCTGGATACCACACAAGTTACAATATCAGTTGTTCGATCATTTCCCTACAGGTGCAAACTTAAGGCCTCTGGAAATACATTTCTCAACTGACAAAGCTTAGAAAACACTGCTGACGACTCAGCACTAAGAATCATTCCAAACTGTATCAGTTATTCAGTCATTTCCCCATAGGTGTAAACTTAAGGCCTCTGGAAATCAACCGCTCAACTGACACAGCTGATCAGAAAATGTCGCAGACGCCTCAGCACTCAAAATCTGTCCCAATCGGACACCACACAAGACAGTATCTCTTGGTCATTTCCCAACGGGTGCAAATCTGGGGTTCATGAATTTGATCACCAAATCATATCTTACAGTGCATTCACACACGTTTGCACACCCAAAATAAATATCACACAAATGCTTTACAGCTTTAAAAAAAACACATGCTTTATAACTTTGAAAAAAAAACACATGCATTACAGCTTTAAAAAAAACAACAACAAACACATCTTTAACATCTTTTAAACAAAAAACAAAAAAAAAAAAAATCTTCCACATCTTTGGAAAAGAAAATCAACAAACATGTATCCTCTTCGAACTACGTTTTGGTCTGATTTCCAAAACGAGATAAGTAAGCAACCTCTTAGGAGGTACGACCATCCAATTATATCTCACTCGAACTACGTTTGATTTGATTTCTATTTAGGATATGCAAATAACCCCAAGGGGGCCCAGCCAATGTTTTAAAATCTTCGTACGAAGTACGATGTCTATTTTGTCGAATCTGCATTTTGAAGTAGCGGCGCGTGGGTGGACTCGCCGGAGCGAGAATCGAAAATGGCGAACGTCATAGTCTGTCGAGAATCTCGCCACAGAGGCCGAAGCTTTCGAGGACAAAACCAACAACACAGCCTTGGACTTTGATGCCTCGCCATTGACAGTAGTCAAAGCGCTCGTGGGGAGTGTAGAGGAGTTTGTTGTCGGTGTCAGCTTTGGACTTGAAAGTGAGGATGACGACGATGACGACGTCGGATGGTAGGACTAAGTTGACTGGTGGGTCAGCGGCGGAGATGGTGACGGAGAGAGAAAAAGAAAGTGAGAGAGGAGATAGGAAAGGATTTTAGGTGGGCTGGTGGTGGGCATTGTTGGATTGGATGGGAGAGAGGATGGGACTTGTGTCTAAGTTTTTTAGCTGTAACTTAAAAAGAAAAAAAAAAAAACATTAAAGTAGTCAATTTGTCTACACATTATTTTTTTTTATTGGATTTGTAATATTTTAGTTAAATAGATTAATAATGAAATTTTTGGAATAGCTACTATCAACCTGATAAAGCAGTCATCATTATATATACTCCTCCGTCCCTAAATTATTATCTGGGTTGATCCGATACATGGATTAAGAAAACTCAATTGACTTGATTATTAATCTTAGAATAATATAAAAATAGTTTGTTGTTTTCTTTAATGTCCATGTGTATGTGGCCCATAGTTAAAGTAGGAAGAAAAAGTAAGGGTAAAATAGTAAAAGTGATGTTCTAAAAAGGAAAGTTTCAAACAAGGCAATTATTTAGGAACGGACGAAAAAGGAAAGGAAGACAATAATTTAGGGACGGAGAGAGTATTATACTTCTTCCGTTCCACCTAAAGAGTTTATTTTTGAAACATTTAATAATTAAGAGACACGTAACAAGAATTAGAGTTGGGCATATTTATAAAAGTGCCTGAGCATAATCAATTTGTTAATAACAAAATCTAGTAGAGTACAAGAGTTCAAATTTGAGTGGCACTCTCATTAGTAACATGTACTATTATTTATCACAAATTAAAGCAGAATATTAGAGCTTATCTAATGAATCATCTCTTTAGTAAAAAAAATGCTAGACACATAAGAGAGATAAATTTTTTAAAAAATAAAAACTTGTCTAATGCAAACCTCTTATGCTGAGATGGAGATGATATGACATTCAGTTAGGAAGACATATCCTTTATTTCTAGAGGGTCACTTAGAGTTGTTAGTTCACATCAAATCTTTATCTCCGATTGTGTTATTGTTATGTGAAAATCTCCAACTCCCAGCACACGATCCCTTAGAACATTAAAAATATTATTCCCTCCGTCCTTTAATTATTGTTTTGTTTGAACCGGCACACGGATTAAAATAAAATAATGGACTTAATTATTAATATTAGTATAATGTGTAATTTTTTTTAATGTCCATGTGTATGTGGTTCATAATTAAAGTAGAGGAAAAAGTAAGGGCAAAATGATTTAAGTGATATTTTAAAAGGAAAATTTTTTAAACAAAATAATTATTCTAAAATGTATAAAAGAGAAAAGAAAATAATAATTTAGGGACGGAGGGAGTACTATTTTTTATCAACATTATGTATTACTAATCCTTCTACCACAAAAAAAAAAACTCCCTCCGTCCCTAAATTATTGTCTTCCTTTCATTATTCGTCCGTCCCGACAAATACATTGTTTACATAACAAGTACACCCTCGGCCTCACCAAAAGAAAATACTAGGCACAAGGTGCACTACCAAAAGATGACGTCCAATCGGAACTGAACTCGAGCACTAGGGATTCCTCGCCGGCGCTTGATCTAAGGAAAACAAATAAACACAGACGGGGTGAGTCGAAACTCAATAAGCTACCAATGCAACAATATGGCATGCTAGATGCAAGACAATAATTATAACAAGTACTCATGTCATCACGAAACCATTTTAATACCAAACAGAAGTAACAAGCGTTGCATGTAGCCAAACAACCCCATACTACACGAGAGGCTCGATGATCGCCAACCGTCCCATACCGGTTGGAAACCATGACCAACATTCGTTCATACAGGAAGCACATAAGAGCTATAAGTAAACAGGTTACAAAGGATACGGTGTCGAGGTACACCTCCGACCAAACCAATACTTCCAACCAACCAACCAATATTATACCAAATGTAGAGCCGTTGTTGACGTGCTCGAGCTATATCGATACCAAGATCTTACAACAAAGAATCCGTGAACCATTTTATTTGAAATTCACAATACACCGGTGCCACCGGTCCCTACAACCCGGAAAGGTCACCCCGGTACAATAGCTTACCAACGTTGCGGTTTTTGCCTACAAACACTTGGTGCTATTTTCCCCTACCGCGGCCAACGGTAGGGGGCGAGAACCCAATGTATTGGCCTTCGACTATTACGTAGCCCCTGCTCTTGTAATAATTGAGCGTCAATACACCCCTCTCTAACAAGTATGCCATGGACTAACTAAATACTCAAGTAGAATATTTACTCGACATTTAAAAATAAAGGTCATACTCTAAAGTAGGGAGTATACCACAACAATAACATTCAACAATGATACGAATGTCACAAGTGAGTTATAATAATCCCACACCACAAATAATCAACTTATAAACATTACGACAATTAACGTAATATCAATACACACAACCGGTGTAACCAAAATTTCCAAACGAATCACTCGAATCATCCAAGAATTCCCAAATCACACACGTGGTCTCATAAATTATGAAATCCTAACGAACTCCGTTAGAGTCATTTTTTGTTTCTAATGAGTTCGAGTTTACGCGAATTAATCATACCGTAAACTTAACAATTACTAATCATATTTCACATTTCTAACATGTAAACATGAGTCTCCAAACACATTCACAAATTCAACCACGAATTTAAAAGGTCAACATAGTCAAACATACTCAAAATTGATGATTTCTAACATGTTTCATCAAATAACAAGTCCAATATGAATAACAATTCATAATTGAGGAAGAACAAGGGATAGTAGCTTACAACTTGAAGATTCAACTCAAGGAAAGTGACATGCAATGTTAAGGATGGCTTCTCCTAGCCAAGAGCTTCCCAAATGTAGTGTTGGATTGTGATTTGGTCTTTCAATGAGCAAGAAGCAATGGTTTTCTTGCATAAACTCTCCTCCTTTCTCTCTCAATTTTGCCAAGGTTGATGGAGAGAATATGTGTGTAAAAACGAGTCTCTAACTGTGTATGAGAGACTTAGTAAGGCTGGAGGGAGGGTCAAAGGTCGTGACCAATTTTCAGCCATTGGATTGAGGTCAACAAGTCAATTAAAAGAACAGAGTCCGTCGCTATGCGGGCGCGCCATGCGGCCGCATAGCTTCTATGCGAGCGCGCCATGCGTCCGCATAGAATCCAGTAACCTTAGGGTTTTTGTGCGGCTGGCTTAGTGCGGTCGCATGGGTCTCATGCGGACGCCTTGTGCGGCCGCATGAAATCCAGAATGTGAGGCCTTGGCATTATGCGGCTGCATAGTGTCTGGTTCATGTCAAAATGTTCCAAAACTAAACCAAAGTGATTCTAAAACATCCCCAAGTCACCCAATGATGATACCAAACTCAAACCAAGTTTAAAACACAACCACAACACATTCCAAACCACATAAAATGAAGCTTTAGATGCACATCAAATCAAATGCAAATAACCATGAAACTTCTAACACATATTCTTACACTTGAAAAGTGTACAAAAAACTCAATTACAAGTACATTTGAATGATTTATGCACATGAAATGACGATGTCAATGTAAGAGACATATAAATCAATTGAATGCGAATGATGCAATTAGTGCGGGCGTTACAAAACAAGTTGTAATTAATCCTTACTCGGTACTTTCCTTAAGCATGTATCCCGAAACCATATATATATTTCGTGTTCTGTTCCCCCCCCTTTTTTTTTTTTTGAAAACAAGAAAACACTAGGTCCCTGTATATTCTATCTTACCCCTTCCAGTCCAATATTTATTTTAAATAAAGGTTTCCTATTCCTTTCCTCTACTACAGTACATGGGTCTTACAACGGCTCTCTCCTGGCCTTTCTGCCCAATCCGTCGTAGCCTGAGTCACTCGAAATAGATAACCATTGCTTAAAATAAAACTTTTCTAGAGTATTGATGGATAGACTATATAGGGAGACTTTCACGGATATTAACAACACATGATTGAAAATCAAAACTTTATATATTCATACAAAAAACTTCTGTACATATGTTGGGAACTTAGAACCAGAAATACATAAGGAAAGGGGCTTAAGGGTTTCCCTTTTAGGAGATCCCTTAAGAACTTACAAGGAAGAAGCAAAAACTAACCTTAAATTACAGCAAACATAGATCTTGATATATGAACAAGCTAGAATATTACAAAGTGTTTGGATTTTTTGGTTTGAGATTTATGCCAAGGGTTTTTCCTCACAGAATACTCTCTTCGTTTCTGAATTGCGTGTGTAGAAATGAAGAGAGAAAATCCTTTTATAGCAGAAATCAGAGAGGGAGCTCGATGATTGTTTCAGACAGTTGGCGAGGACAGCTGTGTTTATCTCGATTATTACAACCACTAATTCTTGACATCTTCTGCTTTAATCTTCCATTATCTTCTGTCAGGCTGCTTTCCTGTAGCACTTTTGACAATTCTGAAAAAGCTTGAAACTTTCGGTGCACACTTGGATGTGTCGTTCACAAAGTCTTTGTCTGTATTGGGTCTTCCACTAGCAATGGTCTGCTGATAAGAGAATCTGTTTTTGCACGTTGATTGAGAAAAGAGAAAATAAGAATCTACTTTCTATCATCTTTTGCTTAGGTGTCTAGATTATGTCTGCCAATTGTGTCTATGGAGTCTCCACCATCAGAGAAATGATTATGATTATCCGCAACATCATCATCGAGATAATCATCTTCATTGTCTTCGTCTTCAGAGTCCGAAACGTTGTCGTTGGGACAAGAAAGATGAGGTGGTACGGGTTTAGCTGATCTGTCTTCTATTACATCTCTGGCAATTAAGGTTTTGAGGGCTTCTTGGACTGCTTTGTTAATCTGTTGGTTTAAGTAATCCTGATCTAAAACTGAGATTTTCTTTTTCTTTTTAGGGGAAGAAGAGTAGTATAACTCGGATTGGTTAAGAATTCTTTGAATAGTTCTTGGAGAAGGAGATGAATTGGGGTCTTGGCTATCTTGGAATAAGTCAAAAGATGGTTGGCCTAGACTGGGTGTAGGAAGGTCTGGACTAGGGTTGTATTTAACTAAAAAGTAACTATGTTTACCGGGTTCTCCAAGAGAATCCCAAATTTCTTTCTTTTTGGACGGAATCTGTCTGGAAGAGGAAGGTTCTATGGATTTCATCTTATCGGTAAAGGGATTAGGAGCCCTTTGCGTCCCCTGAGATTTTGGCAATCCCATAGCCATCTCCGGAATTGATGAGTCTTTACCGATCAGGTCGGATGGACTAGCTAGCGACTTCTTGGGCTGCTAGTACGAAGGAGTGGGTTGCTCCTTTGATTCTTGACTTGGAACTTCTTCAGTTAGATCTATCAGATCTGTCTGAGATTGTTTCTAAAAGATTAAATTTGTTTCTCGAAAAAGTTTTCTGGGATTTTCGAAGAAACTGGATTTTTTCATTTAACTTCTTAAATGTTTTTCCCATGCTTTCGCAATGATCACAAAACAAGATTTTAGAAGAATCTGCTGTAGTATTGAAAGCAGGTTTTTCTGTATAAAACTTCAAAGATTCTGAGATAAAAAATTCATTCCTAAATGGATTCGAGCTGTGGTTAAAGCTTCTTGGTAGTAGTTAAAACCTTTGTATAGGGGGTCTGGAAATCCTTGGATCTGCTCAACAACTTCTAGCCAGGTGTGGAAGAAACCTGGAGTTTTACCTTTTAAAATGACATAGAATTTAAAGTTTTTTCTGGACTAATTAAAATGTTCTGCTAGACTATTTAAACATGCTAAGAAATACTTTCTATCTTTGGTTTCTTTGCTGTAAGAAATCCAAAGGTTGTCTAATAAGAATTTTTCTTCTTTGTTTAAGGAGATGTGTGGTAAGACTTTGAAAGACAAATTACTATTTGGAAACATCTGTAGAGAATGGTTTCCAAATTGCAGCGCCTCTGGTCTAAATTGTCTGTTAGGAATTGGTCTGGCTGCAAAAGTGTTTCCCGGAGGAAAATCGGGTCTTGGTCCTCTGAATGGAGGCTGATTCATCCGAAAATCTTGAAATGTCTGCAAAACTTCAAAAACTTTGTTAGACAGAACAAATTAATCTAATCACGTTTAGTGTTATCTACTATTCTGCTTAAGATATCGGCTGCTTTATTATCTAATCCTTTAATGTGCTCTATAATAACAGTTGTACCTATATTATTGATTCTATCTAAGAAGTTTAACCAATGTCTTCGACTACTCCTTTTACTGTCACTATTCATCTTGTTATAGAAGGCTACGATTGCTTTGCAATCTGTTCTAAGGGTTACTTCATCTTTAGAAATTATAAAAAGTTCAAAGCTATCTAAGGCATAGCTGATTGCAAGAAGTTCTGCGTCTATACTGCTAATATTGCCTTTTTCTTTATATTTTCCGCTATTGTATCTACAAATTCTTTCCGAACTTTTGTCAGAATATTTATTGGGTTTGCAAATTAAAATTGCTCCCCATCCTGAATTACATCCGTCTGTTTCTATTGTTAAGTAATCAGAATCTAAAGGAAGGGCTAATTCTGGGAGATGTTTTATCTTTTCTTTAAGCTGTTGAACTAATTTAACATCTTCTTGATTGAAATACCTTCGTCCTGTTGAAGAGGTCTTGGAGTACAAAGGTCCTGCTAGTTTTCCTAAATCTTTTATGAATGGTCTAGCATAATTGAGAAGTCCTAAAAATTGTTGGAGCTGTTTCAAGTTTTCTAATTTATCTGAAAAGTTTAAGGCTTTGTGTGCTATATGGGGTTGTAATTGTATCTTTCCCTCACATATTTTAACTCCTAAAAAGTCTATATACGTCTTGAATAACTGCATTTTCTTCTTACTAATTATTAGGCCGTGATTAATGAATTCTGAAAAGATAATTTGTAAATGACCACGGTGTTCTTGCCTATTTTTACTAAAGACTAGGATGTCGTCTATGTAAACTACTACGAACTTTTTGTGCTTATTAAAAATATCTTCCATCTTTCTCTGAAATACGCTAGGGGCATTTTTTAATCCAAATGGCATAACTAGCCACTCGAAATGTCCTTCTGGGCACGTGAATGCTGTCCATTCTATGCTATTAGGGTGCATCTAATTAATCTGCCAGAATCCTGATTTTAAGTCAAATTTACTAAATATTTTACAATTTTGGATTCTTTTTATTAGAACAGTTTTGTCTGGAATGTTATATGAATCAGTTATAGTCTTATCATTTAATCTTTTATAATTAATCACCATTCTACTTTTACCTCTAACTATTTCTACATGATTTCTGACTATGAACGCTGCTGATCTATGAGGGCTTTCAGATCTTTGGATTACTCCTAATTTGAGAAGTTCTGAGATATGCATTTGGAAGTCTTTTACGTCTTCGTTAGTAGGGTTTATGTTAGGAATATGCCTGTAAATCAGCTGATATCTATGTATGCATATTCCAACACAGTGATTTGCTTGTTCCCATTACAACGCATGTTTCACAAGTGGCTAAAAGGGCTGCGTACCGGTTAGTGTGGCAGCTTGTTGAAACAATGCATAGGTCATTAGACTAGGAAGTCTCTGTACATATCCGAGTCTTTGTCCTACCAAAGTGATGACAACCTCAATATGGATTAGCTCTCTTCATGCGCCAACAGACATGCTCATCGGCAATGTCTCACCAGTAGACATCCCTTCCAGCAATGTCTCATCAGCAAACTCTACTTCAGCAGTTATTACATCGGTTGATCTCAGTATCGGCCAAGATCCTTATATGAACGAACTGTAGAAAAGCTGATTATCCAAGAGGAAAATCGGTCGTTGATCAGAAACGCTACATGTCAAAATAGATCCGTTACAAGATCTTTGTGACAAGCCAAATATACGCATCGATGACTGTGCCTTCACTATTATCCAGCAGACATTTCCTCTTCCGTGTTTAAAGTCCAGACTTCAAGACTATATTCTATAAAAGGACGAACACAGTGCGCTACGTCCCAGGCTAAGCATGTCAAGTCAAAATCTGTCAGCCTAATTTACGGACCAAATTCAAGACAAAAAGTTTAACGGACGGTCATTGCCCAACAGTTTGAACGACGCACTCCTGTGCATTTAATGTCTCAGATTTCCAACGGGCAGACTCATTTAATGCTTCAACGAATTCTTCATCTTCTTTAACCTATATAAGAAGACTCTCATTCTCACAATCACAAGACAGTGGCATGTATGCAAACATCTGTGAAAGGTCGTGGTATTGAAATCAATCTTCATTCTTTCAATCTGTATACCACACCTCAAAAGAGTGAGAAAAACACAAAGTGTAATAACAAACACTTTGTGTGAAGAGAGAAAAACAGAAATTCCAAAGGCTGAGAAGTCACGCTTGATCAAAAACTTAGTTTTTGATTTGAGTTCTTTCTCCCTTCGAAAGACTCAGTCTCTTCTGTGCAGCACTTCAAACCTTCAGCAAGAGACCAAGCCTTCCTGCAATTCGTTGAAGACCAATCAAGCTTGAAGATGTCCGATGAAGACCCAGAGCCTAAAAATCCACATTGCATTCATATCGGCAGACTTATACTACATTATAAGTTGTGTCGATTGTGCAATAAATTGTCATCACTTTTGGCCGAGTGCTTAGCACTCAGTTGTTCAAATACTTTTTTTTTTTTAGGAAACAGGGACGGCACCCTGCGGAATTTTATTGATAACAAAAGAAATCATACAAACTTGAGGGGGACAACCAGCCTGGCCCTAATAATTGGGAGGACAGAGGAGCCTGACCTCGAAAAGGAAATACAAAATGAATTCTATATAAACTAAAAACTAATGCCGAATGTAAGGAGTCTCTTGGATGTCCAATAAAACCATGCCCTGAATGATAGAAGGAAGGTTTCTATAGGATGAAAAAATAAAGTCCGCTAGGTTCTCATAGCCCAAGTTAGCTAATTTATCAGCGACACTATTCGCCTGCCTGTAACAATGACGGAATTGAAAAGGAATAGATCTTTTGATGGCAAAAATTCGATGAATAATACTCCAGCAAGACCAGGGAGGTTTAGATTCTTTAGATACACAATGAAAGAGAATCTTTGAATCCATTTCAACAATAGCATTGTGATGACCAAAGTCTCTGAGCCAAATCATACCTTGAAGGAGAGCCCTAGCTTCAGCAACTGTATTCGAAGAAGTACCGTAAAAGGACGCAAAAGCATGGACCAAATGACCAGAAGAATCTCGAATAATACCACCTCCGCTGGCCAAACCAGGATTACCTTTAGAGGCGCCATCCGTGTTGAGCTTTAAGATAGAGAAAGGAGGTTTAAGCCACCTCACAATACGAGTAGTTCTTCTGGATTTTGGAGTGAATAACCCCAAAGCAGTGTTAATTTTAGCCAAATGATTACGAATATCTCGAATAAGATGATTGCTCGAAAAACCATGACCGTCAAAAAGCCTACGATTTCTATTCTTCCAAAGATGCCAAAGAATAAGAGCAGGAATAAGAATAAGATTTGGGGAAGCTTTCGAAGTCAACCACCAGGCAAAGCAAGCTTGAGAGATTGAAACGCTGCTGAATTGGATGCCATAATCCATGCTGAAAAAATTCCAAACCTCCGAAGCAGTGTTGCTGGATAAGAATACATGTAAAAAGGTTTCATTGAATCCAGGAGAACAACAATGACATCGAGATGCAAGCTGAATACCCTTACGACGAAGGCCTTCATCTAAAGGGAGACGATGCTGAAAGAGACGCCACAAGAAGATGCTGATTTGCTGAGGAACCCGTCTATTCCATACATATTTTGTCGAGAGGAGCTGGGGTTGTTGTCTTCGGAGCAGATTCCAGGCCAAAGAAACAGAAAAATAGCCAGACGAAGCATCTGTCCAGCAAGGAGTGTCCGGAGTTTCTGAAATAAACACTAGGCTGGACTGAATATGAGCAACATCAGTAGTAGGAAGGACAGCGGCTGCAACTGGGGATAGAGAAGATGAACTGTCAAATAAATCCCGAATGGAGAGAAAATCACACACATGTGGTTTAGAAAGCAACCCATCAGCAAGCCAATGATCAAACCATGGAGAGCTGGATCCCTTCCCTACTAACCAGCGAAGATTCTGTTCCACCATAGGCCGAACCTCTAACATACGCATCCAAGAGATAGAGCCTCGAACATTAAAAAGACAAGGATGAGATCGCGAGCAATACTTGGCTTTCATAAAAATAGCCCAGAGGGAATCTTGAGTGCGAAGACGCCACCAAGATTGAGCAGAATAAGCCCTAGATAAATCTTTCAAAGAGCGGATGCCAATACCCCCTTCCAAAACCGGCAAGCAACATTTAGACCAAGCAATCCAATGGGCCTTATTCCGACCATCACTTTGACCCCAAAAGAAATTAGAGAAAAGCATCTCGAGACTATGTATAATGGATTTTGGAGGAGCAATAGCAGTTAAATGGTATGTAGTGATAGAGTGAAGGACATGATTAATCAAAGTGACCCGGCCAGCAGGGGAGAGAAACTTCCCAATCCAAGTATCAATTCGACTTCAAATTTTAAGAATAAGAGGATCAAAATATCGTTTGAGCTTCTTACTAGTAAAAAGCGGGCAACCCAGATAGATAATAGGAAGATCCTTACGAATAAACCCCAGGGTTGAGGAGATAGAGAGCAATCGAGAGGCTGCCATAGAGGAAGAGTTAGAGAAGCTACTTTTTGAAGCATTAATCTATTGGCCTGAACAATCCACATATTTTGAGAGAAGCTGCTTATGATGATCAAGGGAAAATCGACGACCATTACAAAAGATGATAATATCATCTGCAAACGCCAGGTGAGAAATAATAGGACAACCACTTGTAGAGGAGAAAGCAATTTGAGAATGAGAGATATGTAAAGCATTAAGGCTACGACTGAGAACTTCAGCAGCAATGATAAACAAAGGTTTAGATTCTTTAGATAAAATGATAAACAAAGGTTTACGAATAAACCTTGGAGGTTTAGATTCTTTAGATACAGAATCAAAGAGAATCTTTGAATCCATTTCAACAATAGCATTGTGATGACCAAAGTCTCGGAGCCAAATCATACCTTGAAGGAGAGCCCTAGCTTCAGCAACTGTATTCGAATAAGTACCGTAAAAGGACGCAAAAGCATGGACCAAATGTCCAGAAGAATCTCGAATAATACCACCTCCGCTGGCCAAACCAGGATTACCTTTAGAGGCGCCATCCGTGTTGAGCTTTAAGATAGAGAAAGGAGGTTTAAGCCACCTCACAATACGAGTAGTTCTTCTGGATTTTGGAGTGAATAACCCCAAAGCAGTGTTAATTTGAGCCAAATGATTACGAATATCTCGAATAAGATGATTGCTCGAAAAACCATGACCGTCGAAAAGCCAACGATTTCTATTCTTCTAAAGATGCCAAAGAATAAGACCAGGAATAAGAATAAGATTTGGGGAAGCTTTCGAAGTCAACCACCAGGCAAAACAAGCTTGAGAGATTGAAACGCTGCTGAATTGGATGCCATAATCCATGCTGAAAAAATTCCAAACCTCCGAAGCAGTGTTGCTGGATAAGAATACATGTAAAAAGGTTTCATTGAATCCAGGAGAACAACAATGACATCGAGATGCAAGCTGGATACCCTTACGACGAAGGCCTTCATCTAAAGGGAGACGATGCTGAAAGAGACGCCTCAAGAAGATGCTGATTTGCTGAGGAACCCGTCTATGCCATACATATTTTGCCGAGAGGAGCTGGGGTTGTTGTCTTCGGAGCAGATTCCAGGCCGAAGAAACAGAAAAATAGCCAGACGAAGCAGCTGTCCAGCAAGTAGTGTCCGGAGTTTCTGAAATAAACACTAGGCTGGACTAAATACGAGCAACATCAGTAGCAGGAAGGACAGCGGCTGCAATTGGGGGTAGAGAAGATGAACTGTCAAATAAATCCCGAATGGAGAGAAAATCACACCCATGTGGTTTAGAAAGCAACCCATCAGCAAGCCAATGATCAAACCATGGAGAGCTGGATCCCTTCCCTACTAACCAGCGAAGATTCTATTCCACCATAGGCCGAACCTCTAACATATGCATCCAAGAGATAGAGCCTCGAACATTAACAAGACAAGGATGAGATCGCGAGCAATACTTGGCTTTCATAAAAATAGCCCAGAGGGAATCTTGAGTGCGAAGACGCCACCAAGATTGAGCAGAATAAGCCCTAGATAAATCTTTCAAAGAGCAGATGCCAATACCCCCTTCCAAAACCGGCAAGCAACATTTAGACCAAGTAATCCAATGGGCCTTATTCCGACCATCACTTTGACCCCAAAAGAAATTAGAGAAAAGCATCTCGAGACTATGTATAATGGATTTTGGAGGAGCAAGAGCAGCTAAATGGTATGTAGTGATAGAGTGAAGGACATGATTAATCAAAGCGACCCGGCCAGCAGAGGAGAGAAACTTCCCAATCCAAGTATCAATTCGACTTCGAATTTTGAGAATAAGTGGATCAAAATATCGTTTGAGCTTCTTACTAGTAAAAAGTGGGCAACCCAGATAGATAATAGGAAGATCCTTACGAATAAACCCCAGGGTTGAGGAGATAGAGAGCAATCGAGAGGCTGCCATAGAGGAAGAGACAGAGAAGCTCCTTTTTGAAGCATTAATCTGTTGGCCTGAATAATCCACATATTTTGAGAGAAGCTGCTTATGACGATCAAGGGAAAATTGACGACCATTACAAAAGATGATAATATCATCTGCAAATGCCAGGTGAGAAATAATAGGGCAACCACTTGTAGAGGAGAAAGCAACTTGAGAATGAGAGATATGTAAAGCATTAAGGCTACGACTGAGAACTTCAGCAGCAATGATAAACAAACTGGGAGATAGAGGGTCCCCTTGTCGCAAACCACGAGTAGAATGGAAAAATCCCGTAGTAGCACCATTCATCAAAACAGAAAACCAATTATTTGAAATGATGCGCCTAATCATATCAATGAAGAATTCTGAAAATCCAAACTTACGAAGAACTTTAATGAGAAAGTGCCAAGAAACTCTATCAAAAGCTTTCGTCATATCCAATTTAATAATGACATTAGAACCCAGAATCTTTTTATCTAAGTGGGTCATAAGATTCTCCTAAACCCAGAACTTCAGCAGCAATGAACAACGCCTAATATTCTCTTCTCACATCACTCTAACACTAGCATTTCTCTTGTCCACCCTTCAAGGGGATTAGGAACTGCTAAGGTTAGAGTTCTAATAACGAGTCTTCCGGGCATCCCAATTGACTTTCCTTCTACCCCCGGGGAGATTGCTAGGTTAGAGAGTCTAGGTTGATGTACTAAGCATGTTTGCCTTTGAGCAAACCTCTGCTGAATTTTAATATAATATATATTTTGATACATTCAGCCTTTATTTCTCATTCCTGTATAACTTTATCTATCTTGTGCAATCTGGTTGTAGAAAGCAATTGATGCATCTATCATAAGATTTTAGTTTAACTGTTATGCTGAAATTGTACACAAACAATTACAGTTACTTCAATCTTGTCTGTTATACTTAAGTTGCCTATTCTTCCGCTCAAACTCTTATCTATCAGCGAAGTATAACAACATCTTCCTTCTACATGTTCTTCAAATCTGTTGATTCAAGTTGTCCGATATAACAAACATCGGCTAAGTTGTTAGAACTAGGACGATGACCTATTTATATTAATTATTTCATCCATGCCTTCAACTTAAATGTTAAAATAGGATGAAATTTTTAATATACTGAGTATAGGCTATTCACCCCCCCTCTAGCCTATACACTGAGCATACTACCGTGGACCTAACAATTGGTATCAGAGCGGGTTGTCTGAGAATTCCATTCCAGGCTTAACAACCTGAGAGTTTAGATCCAGTTTCTCAGATTAGATGCATAGTCAAAAAGAGTCTTTTTTAAAATCTCTCATTTCCAAAAATCTTCTTGACTGAGAGACTGGAAGCTATTTGAAAACGCCTTTTTCAAATCAAAATCAATTTTGTTTTCAAAAACATGTGAGAAAGAATATTGTGATGATTATGTCATTACTATAAGAAAATCTATCATATATCAGAAATATATTGATACTATGAAGAAAAGTACTATAGTCAAATAGAGATTGACTTGCTAAGGGTTATATATTTACTTCAAAAACTGCTCTTTGTCAAAATCATGATATATCCTATAGCAAATATGTCAACTTCATATATGATGGATGAATTACTTAGATTCACTTCTAAAGATTTGCCATCTTGATCTAAGGCTAATGATTGTATCAATCTAACACCTTTTCAAGAAAACTTTCTATTAAAGTTTAGAGCAAATGAAATAAGAAGAGCTTCAAAGGAAATTCAAGGGAAATCAAATTTATGTCATCTCCAAAATCACTGTGATTATTAGCCCTTGGCCTAAGGACATCAATGATAAAGTCATTCTTCTTCAACGGGAAGCTTCTACCTAAAAGGATACACTCAATGAACTTCAGCTCAACATCAGAACAAGTTCCTCAACTATCATGAGCAGATTAGTTCAAAAGAGTATAGTGAGAAAGTGACTCCTTCCATTAACCTCCTGATATCTTGAGTTACACTTATAAGCTACAGGCTGAGTCATTACTCTAATCTTGTACTTATCAAGTCTCACTTGTATTATTGGATTTCTGGAGCTATTTTTAGCTCATAAATGTTGCTAACCATTTCTCTATGAGTACTTAAGACAGGAACTCATACGACAAAAAGGCCAAAGATGCAACATTACTCTCCATCGGCAGACATTAATCTAACTACTGATTCATGAAGGATTGCTAGCCACTCAAGTCATCTATATCCTTCACTCACTCATGGTCTAATCAATACCTGCTGGACTCCTAGTGCCACTATGTGAAAAATCTACTGATGAGCCCTCAATATTGATAAAGACCACCTCTCCTGCATACTCAAAATAGGTCAGCCACTGTCTCATAAATGACCTGTGATCATGTCTGCTAAATTAATGTATTAATATAAGTTATCAGACATGCTGCATAAAATCTTATCATACTGTGCTTATATTGATATATCTGTATGCTTATGTGATCGGCTTTATGCAAATGGTTTTCAAAAACTTATCAGCACTTTTCATATCGGCTGATCTAGAATATTTTTAAAACCTATAATTGGTTGAATTTCCACATCTACCAACCAACACTTCATAACTTCAGTTTTATGTGCTGACTTATAGGAGTAAAAACCTTTAAATGACTTATTCTCTCTCAAGTCTATTAAAGGTGGAGGCACACTTTACGAAGACTGACTACTTCGATTAAAGTTGAGACTATTCTCAAAACCTTGGAAAACGACAAAAGCTTTCATTATCAAAATCTTTTCCAAGAATCTTGAGAAATCTAGACATCATAGCCTATCCCTGCGAAGGCGTGTTTAGAAGGACAACACTACAGTAAAGCTCCATTATTGAGCGTCCTTCAGTCTAACCTCCATGAGTTTAAGTAGAGCTCTTTCTTCATCCAAACTCTACTATGAATAAACTCACAAACTGCTTACCGATTACACTAGATACAAAACGATGATTCAAATTTTCTCAAAATGTTACTAAGTTCAAGTCCTAAGAATCGATCAAGTCAATTCCTCAACAACGGGGTATGATTCCTTCATATTCTTTCAAAGTTGTTTTGATTTTATTTCTGTTACTCCAAATGAGCTGATCTAAAAATTCTCAACGATGTATTTTCGAAACCATTTATAACTGTGAAAACTATTTTTAAAATCTTTCTAATACACAGTTATTAAGTCTGAGAGAAATTTTATAAACTCATTTGTACCAGAAATCATTAATTATAGATTTCCAGTCTTGTCTTAAAAATTGATTGATGAAAGAATTTTCTTTCGTCTTGTCCGATAATCATAAAAGTTTGCTGATAAGTATGAGTTATATGCTGCAAACCTTTGATTATCAGAACACTTAAGAACATCTTCAATCAATTATATTAAAAAGATAAGATAGAAAGCTATTAATTAATGCTAGCAAAAGTGATTTCAATCCTCTTCTAACTTTTAGTTATCAATCTCATTGATATTCTAAAATGTTTTCAGATGAATCACTATGAAAATCAATTAGCATATACCTATCCGACCATTGGAATTTTGCTTGTATACATGGACATCACAGAGAAGATCCCAGAAAAGAGGATATCAAAAACGGACACTGCCATCTTGATCTACTCCAAAATCCTTGACTGATGACCTTTCATTATGTTCTTAGGATTAGGATATCTTGGATACTGCTTTGTAACAAATTTTCTACTCAAAATTGAATCATTATGTATCTTTATCCTGTAATCTGCAGTTTAGTCAAAATTCTAGTTGTATTGTTCTTGTAATCAGCTGATCCCACTATGTATTGTTCAAAAATACTTGGACTATTGAATACAAGTTCTGCAACTTTTCATCATGACTATCTACTTATGTGAATTCCTCTGATAGCATGAATCAATGAGTTTTAACTGTGTTGATCTACAAATCATTCTTCTCCATCATAGTGTTTACTTTCCTTTGATAATTGAAGAAATTGACCTTGATGAAACGATCACACAATTCTTACACAAACTCTGCTGAAATCCCATCAGCAAACCCGTCCTATAAAATTGGCTATATTGACTCTTAGTCAATTACCAAAAAGTTAACTTAGCTTTACACTATCTAATAATTGCCTTTTTGAATTAGAACATCTCATCATGACCTAATTCAAGATCTACCGAACACTATAGTCGTTCAACATAGGTAGACTGCAGTTTCTTAACGGATGACCTTTATGTCTATATCCTACCTTTAAGTTACTACAAATCTATTACTAAATCTCTTACTTCTTTACTTAAGATTAGTAATAAGAAGGCAAGGTTAGCAGTTTCGCTTGATGATACACCATCTCGGCCAATTGCTAATCGGCAAACAGATTAAATTCGAAACACTCTGTTATGCATTATCACATACCTAAACTTCAAAAAGGCTGAGAAAGACTTAAGTAACTTGACCTATTTCAACAGATAGCCAGAAATTTTAGGATTCTTAGGAAGACTGTTGCTCCCAAAGACTAGTCCTCCCTCAGGAGTAAATGACAAATATAACCCCTGCTGTTCATATTGCATGCCTCACTCCCATCCACAGGCTTGTATGTGAACACTTTTTAGCAAAACCTTTTTTTTTTTTTTTTGCTTAAGATTGATACAACCTATTGCACAAAAGAAGCTCGGACATCAATTCAGGTACACTTTCAATATCTCACTTGTTTGACTTCTCCTCTCAAATATTCTAAGAAGTGTTCCTATAAATTCATTTTATTAGTAGATCATTGTTTACTGTACATCCTATCATCTGCTAAAACACCTCTCTAAATCAATCAAGATATTAACTCTATAACTCAACAAACTCATTAATTTAGTGTCAAGAAAAACATCAGACAAACTCCCTATCAGCAAACCTTACCTCAGCAGATAGCTCATATTAACTGCTAATAAAATTCCAATTCCTCGAAATAATAAAATCCTAATCAATTCTTCACTTAACTTAAACTTGAGCACATTATCTTTGTCATTGAACACTCTAAATCTAATCCACTGCTGTTTAGATGCCATTTCTAACAATTCTAATAATTGGTATCATTTCTTCGAACAATAACAATTGGTATCAGCGAGTTTTATTTCTAACAATATTTCTTCTAACAATTGATGTCAACTAGTATCAAAACCAATCCCTGTAAAAATTACACCACTCAAAAACAGTGATATCTCAAACTCAACAGTTGTTCCCAGAAATATCTGAATAAAGGCTGACAAAATAATTTGTTTAAATATGAATTTAAACTTCTTGTTTAAAAGAAACATGTTTATACATTTCCCCTAGACTGCCTATATCATAGCCACAACTAATCTTTGCATGATGACATAATCCTAAAATCAGAAACATCATTACCATGTCATTAAATGCATTCACTCTCTTAAAACCCAAAAACGTCCTATCATATTCCTCTAACCAAGAAACCCCTTCATCTTCTCAAAACTTCGAACAATGTATAAAATGATAACCTACATTCAAAGCTCTCCAAATAGATTCATTATCTCTTCAGCATTTTCTTCATCTTCCTATCCAACTCTTCATCGACATTACAAATTATACCAACCTTCATCATGTGTTCGCCAAACCTGCTTAATTTTGAATTTTGACCCATCTCGTATAATGAAATGCGACAATGAATTATGATCTTCCTAGCCACTCCTCAAGCTACTCCTCAACCAGTGATCCGTCGACCTCGCTCAATCAGTCGACGATTAAGAAATCGCTTGCTAGATCCAAGGAATGATGTGTCCAATTTCATTCCATGGATTCCTTCACCAAATCCTGTCTCAACCAATGCAACAAACACTCCCCTCACTCCTAACACCTCAAACGCCTCACCTGAATCATCCTCAACTCAAGAAAAATCTCAACCTGCAAATGTCAACTCTGCTTCTGACTCAGCGATCAATGCTCCCTCCAACTAGCACTAAAGACTTTCATCCTCTACTCCATTTTAATGAAATGTCTATTGTTAATTTTCTTTTGTACTACGTTTGTAATATATTTTTTTAAATTTACGTTTGCTACTTTCATTCTGCTTTACTTACTGTAATCTGTTCAGTACATATTTACTGCAATCCTCAACATAAACATCTATACATATGCATGTATTCTTATTCCACCTTAAAAATTGACACATTGACAGAAGAAAAATGTTTTGTAGAACAATCTTAGATGCATATCTCATGACTTCAGATCCTTGTTGACATGCTTCTCAAATAAACATGTCTTACTCAAATAGATAATTCATCTGCTCTTCGTAACTCATGAAGTGACAAATTAAAATCATTATAACTCATCTCATTACACTTACTCTCTGTACACTTACATATCATATGGCTCTGTACCATAACAACTGGGATGTAAAATTCACACATAGCCTTGCACCATAACTTACTTAACATGAATTTCGAGGAGGAGAGTTCGTATACCAAAAACTCATACCTTATGAGTTGTCCTAATCACGTCCTAAAACTTGTCCGATACATACAAAGATAAATATGTACATATATTAAGGATGAGATATACTACATATAACTTTACTATTAAGAAGAAGAGATGATAAATAAATGGTAACAACATATCTCTACTAAGACAAAAAGGAAAGCATATACCTTATTTAACACGTATAAGGATAAGAGATATATATAAGGAAAGGAGATACGTATTAATTAACATCTCTAGGAAAATGCACACAAAACAGACAATTTATATCTGCAGACTTCATATTGGTACACCCATTGTGACCAAGGCCAAAAGAAAACATACTGGTAAATCTATTATGGCCATTAAGACACAAGATTCATTCCCACTACATGTCGTGCCCATAATTCATACCTTATGAATCATATGAATCAAATTCTTACACCTTGTCCTCTCCCCAACTAAACAGACTCCCAATTCGGTCCTCCTCATCTCTATAAACGTGTGATTCCTCAAAATCTATTGTGACCACTAAAGAGAAGGACATTAAAAAATTAGTAATAGGAGGAGATTATCCAACAAATAGGAGGAGAGCCTATAATCAAACAAATAGGAGGAGATTTTCGTAATAAACAAAGCAAATATGACACTCCTCACTGACCAAATCAGCTATTTCTAAACTGACCAAATCAGCTATTTCTAAAATCTAATATGCTACTCCTCACTGTTCAAACTGATCCTTCTATAATAACTATTCCTACAAACAGGAGGAGCTTGCTCAAAAGGTCATGCTTTACAAGGTTATGAACACAAGCAAATAGGAGGAGATAATTGTCGTAATTCATACGGTCATGGACACAAGCAAATAGGAGGAGATATTGTTGTAATTGATATAAGATTTGCTTGCATCCATCACCTAATCCATATAAGATTTGCTTGCATTCATAACTAGTATCCTGTATCCATAACCATGCATAAGCACATAGGAGGAGATTGGTATCAACATTACATTGTTGTAATTCATAAAAGATTTGTGGGTAAACCAACTTTATTCCTCTTTATTCCTCTCAAACCTTTGAAAACGACTGATACTTAATCAACTCGATTAAGCACACTGACTCATAACTTTTATTCGCTCAATCTTTGAAAACGACTGATACTTAATCAATTCGATTAAGCACACTGTTTCATAATTTTTTTCTTGCTCAAGCTCGCTCAATCTTTGAAAACGACTGATACTTAATCAATTCGATTAAGCACACTGTTTCATAATTTTTTTCTTGCTCAAGCCAATTCAGATCATACTTTTTACACCGCAAGAAAAACATCTATATTGCAATACTATCAATTATATCTCATAAATTGCCTGAACATTATTCTACTCATTGCTCCGTATATGTACCTTCATTTATCGAGTCTGTAAATTCGTAACAATAGGTGACTATACATACACTATCGCTTGTAAGTTCAACCTAGAGCATGCCTTGATAAAAATTGATTATTCAATAATGGCATGTTATTACTAAGGATTGAACATCTGCTTTAAAGAGCTGTATGTATAAGTCAATAGTAGTAATGGTCCTAAGCAAATAGGAGGAGATTGTTAGGAATATGCCTGTAAATCAGCTGATATCTATGTATGCATATTCCAACACAGTGATTTGCTTGTTCCCATTACAACGCATGTTTCACAAGTGGCTAAAAGGGCTGCGTACCGATTAGTGTGGCACCTTGTTGAAACAATGCATAGGTCGTTCGACTAGGAAGTCTCTGTACATATTCGAGTCTTTGTCCTACCAAAGTGATGACAACCTCAAAATGGATTTGCTCTTTTCATGCGCCAACAGACATGCTCATCGGCAATGTCTCACCAGTAGACATCCTTTCCAGCAATGTCTCATCAGCAAACTCTACTTCAGCAGTTATTACATCGGTTGATCTCAGTATCGGCCAAGATCCTTATATGAACGAACTGCAGAAAAGATGATTATCCAAGAGGAACATCGGTCGTTGATCAAAAACGCTACATGTCAAAATAGATCCGTTACAAGATCTTTGTGACAAGGCAAAGATACGCATCGATGACTGTGCCTTCACTATTATCCAGCAGACATTTCCTCTTCCGTGTTTAAAGTCCAGACTTCAAGACTATATATATTCTATAAAAGGACGAACACAGTGCGCTACGTCCCAGGCTAAGCATGTCAAGTCAAAATCTGTCAGCCTAATTTACGGACCAAATTCAAGACAAAAAGCTTAACGGACGGTCATTGCCCAACAGTTTGAACGACGCACTCCTGTGCATTTAATGTCTCAGATTTCCAACGGGCAGACTCATTTAATGCTTCAACAAATTCTTCATCTTCTTCAACCTATATACGAAGACTCTCATTCTCACAATCACAAGACAGTTGCATGTATGCAAACATCTGTGAAAGGTCGTGGTATTGAAATCAATCTTCATTCTTTCAATCTGTATACCACACCTCAAAAGAGTGAAAAAAACACAAAGTGTAATAACAAACACTTTGTGTGAAGAGAGAAAAACAGAAATTCCAAAGGCTGAGAAGTCACGCTTGATCAAAAACTTAGTTTTTGATTTGAGTTCTTTCTCCCTTCGAAAGACTCAGTCTCTTCAGTGCTGCACTTCAAACCTTCAGCAAGAGACCAAGCCTTCCTGCAATTCGTTGAAGACCAATCAAGCTTGAAGATGTCCGATGAAGAGCCAGAGCCTAAAAATCCACATTGCATTCATATCGGCAGACTTATACTACATTATAAGTTGTGTCGATTGTGCAATAAATTGTCATCACTTTTGGCCGAGTGCTTAGCACTCAGTTGTTCAAATACTTGCTATTTGAACAACGCCTAATATTCTCTTCTCACATCACTCTAACACTAGCATTTCTCTTGTCCACCCTCCAAGGGGATTAGGAACTGCTAAGGTTAGAGTTCTAATAATGAGTCTTCCGGGCATCCCAATTGACTTTCCTTCTACCCCCAGGGAGATTGCTAGGTTAGAGAGTCTAGGTTGATGTACTAAGCATGTTTGCCTTTGAGCAAACCTCTGCTGAATTTTAATATAATATATATTTTGATACATTCAACCTTTATTTCTCTTTCCTGTATAACTTTATCTATCTTGTGCAATCTGGTTGTAGAAAGCAATTGATGCATCTAATATAAGATTTTAGTTTAACTGTTATGCTAAAATTGTACACAAACAATTACAGTTACTTCAATCTTGTCTGTTATACTTAAGCTGCCTATTCTTCCGCTGCTCAAACTCTTATCTATCAGCCAAGTATAACAACATCTTCCTTATACATGTTCTTCAAATCTGCCGATTCAAGTTGTCCGATATAACAAACATCGGCTAAGTTGTTAGAACTAGGAAGATGACCTATTTATATTAATTATTTCATCCATGCCTTCAACTTAAATGTTAAAATATGATAAAATTTTTAATATACTGAGTATAGGCTATTCACCCCCCCTCTAGCCTATACACTGAGCATACTACCGTGGACCTAACAGTTTATATTCTTTGTTCTAATTATATATTCTGGGTTTTTAATCTGTAATTCGCAAACTATTTTATCATTCTCCCAATATTTTAAAACATTTTCTCCTAAGATTTCCATTTTTTCTAACTTAGATATTAAAGTTTCTATATCTGTTTCTGTGACTAAAGTGAGATATACTTTTTCTATGTTGATTAATGTATGTTCTAATTCTATTTGATAATCTTTGTATTCTTCTTCTTCATCACTTAATTTTTCTATAGTTATTAATTGACATTCACCTTCTTCTTTACATGTGCATTCTTTTATTTTATTAATCATAGCTTTGGTAGAGGATGAAGGTTCGTTATTTAATTCTAATGCATCATTATAATGGTCTACCCAATGCTCGAATATTTATTCTAACGAGGGATTGTCGTTTTTCATTGGGACTATTTTTCCTGATTTGGTGTATGTTCCTGATTTAGGTACAGGGGTTTCGTCTTGGTGTCCACCACGCTTCTCAACTCGCGAAGGAAAAGGATTAGTCTCAACAGGGGAGAAAATAGAATATTTTTGGAATAATAAATAGTCTTTGGTAATTGTTACGCTACCATGATTTTTTAGTAAGAAATTTAATCCTAAAATAAAATCTATATTATTTAGATTTAAAGGGTGTACCCATGTCTTTGAGGAAGGAAGTGTATATTCTCGACTATATCCGCAATTGGTGTTGAAGCTACTTTTTACGTCTGGTTTAACAATATATTGATATGTTCTTATACCACCATCCATTTGTTGGGCAGTGATGGGTGTGGTTGATGTTATATATTCATCTGGTACTAAATGCTTATTAATAATGCAACTTGTGCATCCGGAATCTATGAGGGCTAAACATTCTATAACATATGTCTGAATTCTAAGTTTACATTTTACTTTTAAAGAATGTAAGTCTGCCTTATTACAAACTATATTAGCATTGGTGTATTTTAAGGGTGCGTCGATAGGTTCAGGTGGGTGTTCTGGTATGGGTTCTTTGTATTTTCCTTTAAGAATTCTGGTTTCTATAGAGTCTAATTTATGTTGGACTAATCGAGTGGTTTCTTCTAAAACATCTACTCATTTTCTTAAAAGTTAAATTTCTATATTCTCAAATTCTTTAAATAATGGTTGTTCTATTATTGGGTCTTTTTCTAATAACTGATTTATTTCTAGGCATTTAATACATGCTTCTTTAAAACATAAAGTACATCTGGCACGTAATTTTTTCTGTGGAAAGTAATTACAAATGAAACAAAATATGTTATCTGCTCTTCAATTCTTAATCCAATTATGTTTACAATTTATTAAATCTTCTGTGTTTACTAGTTCTAAGTCATCTTCACTTGAAGATTCATATCTTTCTGGAGTAAAATCGTTAATAATATTATCTGGATTCTTTTCTTTCCTTTGTTCATAGATTTCTTCTATAGATATGATGCTATAAACAGATTCTGTATCACTTATATACTCATCTACGGGTATTAAATCTTCATTTACACATTCTATTAAGAGGCCATTCTTATCATGGCTATTTTGTCGTTTGGGGCAGGTTTTGGCTAGATGATCTTGGCTTCTGCATACGTAGCAGCTTAATTTATTTCTGTAATTTCTCTCGGGCTTGAATTTTCTGACATGTTTTTTCTCATTTAGATAGGGTTTTCTAGTGTTAGATTTTCTAAGATAATATTTCTTTTGTCTTGAAGATTTGTAATAAGGGCGTCTTTTTGTTTTACATTTTTCTGTATCTTTCATACCGTAAGTTTGAGGGGTATAAATTTCATTACAGAATTTATAATCTGTCTTTTTAAGCTGTTTTTGGATTTGTAAGGCTACACATTTTTCTTCTAACATCTTTATTACAAATTGAGCTCTGTGTGTTATGGTCCAGGCTTGAGTTGGGTTATTCTTTACTTCAGCTAATTCATTCCATTTAGTGTGTATTTCTAATCTTAATGGTCCTGGTAATTTATGAAATAACTTTTCTCCTATTTCTTTATTAAATGTATTTCCAGCTATTGTCGTGAAATATACGTATTGATTTAAAAATCTCTTAACATATAGACCGCTAGTCCAATTTTTTAGGCTAAGTTGTTCTAAGTCTCTCATTGCTTTCTTTTGTATTTCTATATGTCCTGAATTAGGGTCTGTTCCTGTAATTAATCATTGTATCTTATTAACAAAATTATAAGGATTGCTTCCTAGTTGTTTTTGTCTTATATATTCATCTGGTTGTTCTATCATAAATGCTTCCCATATAGCTTTTGTACTTTCTCCTAGAAAGGTTTCTAAGTATTTAAACATATCATCTACTTCTAACTCTTGGAAGTGCCTATAATAGCTGCCTATTAATGTGTTTTTCCATACGTCTATTACATTTGTCCAATTTTGTGGATCATGGGCTGTCAAATTTAATATGTATCCTTTATGATCTATTTGGAAATAGATTGGCTGTTCTAAAGGTCTTTCACGTCCTTTTGATACATAGGCCTGGTTTTCTAGAGGTTGATTGTATCTATTATAATGAGTTCTTGACGTTAAACCGTAATGGCTAAGTTCTACCTTAATGTGTCTGTTAAACGGAGTTTTGCTAGATGTAAAGTAGGAGGTGCTATCTTCTTCTTCGTCTATAAGATTCTTTTGATAACTTATGTTTGTAGTTTTTGATTTAATTTCTTCTAATTCGTCAATACTGTCTTCGAACTCTTCTAAACAAATGTTACCTTCGTTGTCATAAGCTAAACATTCGTTTTCTTTTATCTGCTTTGCTCTATACATTTGTTCTTCTAACTCTAATAACTCTTTTTCACTTAATTTCATTTCTAATTCTTTTGGATATATTATTCTTTTTTCTTTTGGTGTTTCTATTACTTCTATATTCATAAAATTGGCTTCTTCAACTTCTGTCTCTTCTATTTCTTGGTTAGGTAAAGGATTATAATGGGAAAAGGTTAAGCTAGTATTTCCTAATCTGTCCGTATATGTAATGGCTTCGTTGGGTGTTATGGTTGATGGGCTAGGCTGAATTAATTTGCTAATATTCCATTCTAAACCGGCTAAAGTTTCTGTAGAAAAGTCTTTGGGTTTTACCATTTTTATTCCTTTACTGCTTATTAAATTTACTATTTTATCTGTGTAAATTTTATATTTAGTTGTTGATGTTAAAGAACATCTTCCTAAAACTCCTAAAGTGACTAGTAAATTTTCTCCTGATTCTGTACTTTCATATCCTTTTGTCTGAATTCCTACCTTAATATGTTTAGTAAAATCATTTATAGTTAATAAGAAATCTGGGCTGCAATAAATTATTCCATTATTGTTATTCATATCTACTTCCGTACTTGCTATCATACTTTTCGTAATGTCTGAAATTCTACTATCAAATATCGTGACTAAAGCTTTACGCCCTAAATTTTTTCTCATTAAACCTTTAATACCAATAACTATTATCCCTAAATGTATAAACCTAAATTTTTTCTTCTTTAAACTTTGTTCTCCTTCTTTGGTTATTATATCTAAAATCTTTGTCTGATCTTTAGTACACTGAATAGTCATTTCATTACTATTTCTATAAAACTGAGTAGTGTCATCAAAATATCCTTTATTATATAGAATCTCGGGTTTTAATAAGGTTAACCCATGTGTTTGTAATCTTTGTAACTAAAGGGTTTAGACTTCTGAGTTGTAAACCTTTTTCTTGTAATAGTCTCTATTCCTGTAGGCTTTAAAGATAGAGTTCCTAATTTTTCTGTTAATGTTTTTAATTCTACTAATTCTTCTTGTACCTTGGACTTAACTGGGTCTTCGGGAAGTTTTAGAGCTTCTAATTTTTTAATATAAATATTAAGTAGACTTTTTATTTCTTGAATATCTGTATTAGCAGAGTTTGTTTTTTCTATGATTGTTTTATTTTGGTCTTTTATATAGTCGTAATTTGTCTGTAAGCTTCTTATTTCTCTTTGTAACGTACTTATTGTAGGTAAATTGCTAAGTGAAGTAAAAATTCTATCAAATTTTATTTCTTTATTATCAGCTGTGTTTACTATAAGATCTAATATCGTGTTTAAACAAGGGTTTTCTGAGTTCAAGCTATGTGTATGTTCTTTAACATCAACAACTAAATATAAAATTTACACAGATAAAATAGTAAATTTAATAAGCAGTAAAGGAATAAAAATGGTAAAACCCAAAGACTTTTCTACAGAAACTTTAGCCGGTTTAGAATGGAATATTAGCAAATTAATTCAGCCTAGCCCCTCAACCATAACACCCAACGAAGCCATTACATATACGGACAGATTAGGAACTACTAGCTTAACCTTTTCCCATTATAATCCTTTACCTAACCAAGAAATAGAAGAGACAGAAGTTGAAGAAGCCAATTTTATGAATATAGAAGTAATAGAAACACCAAAAGAAAAAAGAATAATATATCCAAAAGAATTAGAAATGAAATTAAGTGAAAAAGAGTTATTAGAGTTAGAAGAACAAATGTATAGAGCAAAGCAGATAAAGAAAACGAATGTTTAGCTTATGACAACGAAGGTAACATTTGTTTAGAAGAGTTCGAAGACAGTATTGACGAATTAGAAGAAATTAAATCAGAAACTACAGACATAAGTTATCAAAGGAATCTTATAGACGAAGAAGAAGATAGCACCTCCTACTTTACATCTAGCAAAACTCCGTTTAATAGACACATTAAGGTAGAACCTAGCCATTATGGTTTAACGTCAAGAACCCCTTATAATAGATACAATCAACCCCCAGAAAACCAGGCCTGTGTATCAAAAGGACGAGAAAGACCTTTAGAACAGCCAATCAATTTTCAAACAGATCATAAAGGATACATATTAAATTTGACAGCCCATGATCCACAAAATTGGACAAATGTAATAGACGTATGGAAAAGCACATTAATAGGAAGCTATTATAGGCACTTCCAAGAGTTAGAAGTAGATGATATGTATAAATACTTAGAAACCTTTCTAGGAGAAAGTACAAAAGCTATATGGGAAGCATTTATGATAGAACAACCAGACGAATATATAAGACTAAAACAACTAGGAAGCAATCCTTATAATTTTGTTAATAAGATACAATCTTTAATTACAGGAGCAGACCCTAATTCAGGACATATAGAAATACAAAAGAAAGCTATGAGAGACTTAGAACAACTTAGCCTAAAAAATTGGACTAGCGGTCTATATGTTAAGAGATTTTTAAATCAATACGTATATTTCACGACAATAGCTGGAAATACATTTAATAAAGAAATAAGAGAAAAGTTATTTCATAAATTACCAGGACCATTAGGATTAGAAATACACACTAAATGGAATGAATTAGCTGAAGTAAAGAATAACCCAACTCAAGCCTGGACCATAACACACAGAGCTCAATTTGTAATAAAGATGTTAGAAGAAAAATGTGTAGCCTTACAAATCCAAAAACAGCTTAAAAAGACAAATTATAAATTCTGTAATGAAATTTATACCCGTCAAACTTATGGTCTGAAAGATACAGAAAAATGTAAAAGAAAAAGACGCCCTTATTACAAATCTTCAAGACAAAAGAAATATTATCTTAGAAAATCTAACACTAGAAAACCCTATCTAAATGAGAAAAAACATGTCAGAAAATTCAAGCCCGAGAGATATTACAGAAATAAATTAAGCTGCTACGTATGCAGAAGCCAAGATCATCTAGCCAAAACCTGCCCCAAACGACAAAATAGCCATGATAAGAATAGCCTCTTAATAGAATGTGTAAATGAAGATTTAATACCCGTAGATGAGTATATAAGTGATACAGAATCTGTTTATAGCATCATATCTATAGAAGAAATCTATGAACAAAGGAAAGAAAAGAATCCAGATAATATTATTAACGATTTTACTCCAAAAAGATATGAATCTTCAAGTGAAGATGACTTAGAACTAGTAAATATAGAACTAGTAAACACAGAAGATTTAATAAAGTGTAAACATAATTGGATTAAGAATTCAAGAGCAGATAACATATTTTGTTTCATTTGTAATTACTTTCCATAGAAAAGATTATGTGCCAGATGTACTTTATGTTTTAAAGAAGCATGTATTAAATGCCTAGAAATAAATCAGTTATTAGAAAAAGACCCAATAATAGAATAACCATTATTTAAAGAATTTGAGAATATAGAAATTAAACTTTTAAGAAAACGAGTAGATGTTTTAGAAGAAACCACTCGATTAGTCCAACATAAATTAGACTCTATAGAAACCAGAATTCTTAAAGGAAAATACAAAGAACCCATAACAAAACACCCACCTGAACTGTGACACCCTAGTTCTCTTAATTGCATTATTTGCATGTTACATATATTGTTAGCCTGAATAGAAATGCCATGTTAGTATAATGAATTGCAATTGGGTAACTACTGCTTGTTTTAGCTTTGTTTACTTGTGTTGTTCATACAAAAATGATTTGGTATGATTTTTAGTGACTAAAATGACTTTGTACTCAGTGAGGTGCATATTGGGTACAAAGCGATCGCCTTGTTTTTGGACAGAGCGATCGCTTTGTAGACAGAATGCACTATCGAGAAACTGGGTACAAAGCGATCGCTTTGGTCAGAATGTCAAAGCGATCGCCCTGTTTCGTGGGAGAGCGATCGCCCTGTGCGCTGAAGCTTTATTTTATTAATTGTTGACTTGTAAGCCCTTTTGTTTGAGTTGGGACACGTCCCTAAGTGAGAGACCAGCTCACTCACACCTCCCTTACTGCCACAACACCTGGAAATGACCCCCATTATGTTGAGATTTGACGAGATTACGTCAATATCTCCTTAGCTTGTAGTTAGGATGTAATTATCTCATTTCCTTATTTCACTCATTGTAAGTTAGGAAGATTTATTTTGTAGCATAATTCTAGGAGGGATTGACTCCTTCTCCAAGTAATACTCTAGCTTGTATATAAATAGGGATGTACACTTTGTAAATCTCAAGGAAGTAAAAGATATTTTCTCTCCTTCACATATATGTTTCTTAACTCATTACACCCATTTCACCCAAAATCCACTCTAGAGCAATTGAGAGAGAGACTGTGTGTGTTCAAGGTGAGATTACTGTGTGTTTTCATCTCCTTCATATCCAACCACTCAAATTTACATGCAAAGCCATATTTGTGTTGCTTGAGACTAGAGAAACAATTTGGAAGGCTTTGATTCTCCTTTTGTTGGTTTGATTTATGTGTTTGAGGTAAGCACCCAATCCCTTGTTTTGTATGCTCAATATCAAGTATGCTCCCTTCATGATAGTCTTAGTTTACATGCTTAAGAAGACATGCATCATGTTAATAACTTGAAATTCCTTAAGTTAAATTTCTGTAATTTTGGGTTAATGACTCATAATTGATAATTTGGACTTGGGTCAAGTATGAATAATGTTCTAGGATGAACTTGGAATGACTTTTGTTCTTGGACTTGTTGTAAATTCACAACTTCAAAAGTGATGAACATGTTAAGGTTCACAATTGGGAACTTGCATCTTGATGGACTAAAAGTCATAAAAGACTTCATAGTCTAATTATATATGAATCGAGAACATAGAAAAGAGCCATGAATTGCACATAGCATTCATTCGCTACTTAGGAATATTTTAGTATTAACTCAACGGAGTTGCTTTAGAGAGTCATTGAACAATACTGACTCTACAAATAAATCCCTACGACGTTTAGAGTTCAATTGAATTGTAAATTAGTTCTTGGGAATTCTTGACATGATTGATCTATGCTTGACGTGTATATCGTAGAATAACATGCCTACTTGATTGGACGAGTCGCTCTTGTCGACCTCGCTCCATTACTTGATTTATTACATGAGTAAACATCTACTTGACTCGGACAAGTTCGCTCTTGTCGAACTTGCTCCTTACTTGATTTGTATGACAAGTAAATACCTACTTGACATACCATTAGTCCAGCTGGCATTACGTGAATTGTCTCGATGGTTAACGATGCATCATTGTCATGAATCATGAGATTCATGATGATGATGGGTCGCCACACCATAACTCGCACACACCCTTCACTACTGATCACAGTGGAGAAGAGTACCTTGTCGTAACCAAAGGGCGCTTGGAATAATACTAATCGTGGTCGATGTATCATACACGTGCATCCGACAAATACAATCGTGATAACCTTGTCTATTTCAGGGACTACGAAGCGGCACCGGTTCTATAACATATCCTTATCCTATGTGACTTAATTAAGCACTTATGTAAAAACAATGTGCATCGCGACATGAGAACTACGTGCTAACATGATCTTGCTTGATACGTGCTATGTATGCCTTGCATTATATCCTGTCATGCATATTGGTTGCTTACAAAGTCTTTATGACTTACCCCCTCCCTTTTACTGTTTTAGATCCTAGTCGTCCAGGTCCGTCTTCTCGAGGTTGATCGTCTTCTCGTGCTCGTGACCGTTCGCCTAGAGGTGGTAGCATTGGCTTTTGGTTTCTTCTTTTGCAAGGACGTTGGGTTTAAGCAAGTCACTTAGACTTCGCTTGGGAATGTGTAATCATAGTAACTTGTACTTGTTGTAGACTAAATGAATAGTATTACTTATGCCTCTTGTTATTTGCCGGCACTTGTTGGCCGAGCTGTGCTTGCTTGTATATGGTTCACTTGTTAAGACTTCCGCTGAGTATCCCTTTAGCTCTTGTTTATTGATGTGGTTTCTCCGGCATGTTTAGCCGTCGAGGTGTTTATATATATATTGGCATGACTTGTTAGTGTTGGGTTCCGGCCGAAATTTAGCCGATGACTTGGTTTACTTGCTATTAATTGTTATATCAGGTTTTAAAGTTTTAAAATATTCCGGCTTTTTAATGCCGAGTTTTACTACGTGTCCAATGTTGTGTCACGTCTGTTTTGATAATTGAGTCCTTGAATGATTGTAGTCTTTATTTGGACGGCACGACCCGCGTTCCCTTCTCGGGGTCGGGGTTGGGTCGTCACATGAACCTATCGACGCACGCTTAGAATACACCAGTGCTAATATAGTTTGTAATAAGGCAGACTTACATTCTTTAAAAGTAAAATGTAAACTTAGAATTCAGACATATGTTATAGAATGTTTAGCCCTCATAGATTCCGGATGCACAAGTTGCATTATTAATAAGCATTTAGTACCAGATGAATATATAACATCAACCACACCCATCACTGCCCAACAAATGGATGGTGGTATAAGAACATATCCATATATTGTTAAACCAGACGTAAAAATTAGCTTCAACACCAATTGCGGATATAGTCGAGAATATACACTTCCTTCCTCAAAGACATGGGTACACCCTTTAAATCTAAATAATATAGATTTTATTTTAGGATTAAATTTCTTACTAAAAAATCATGGTAGCGTAACAATTACCAAAGACTATTTATTATTCCAAAAATATTCTATTTTATCCCCTGTTGAGACTAATCCATTTCCTTCGCGCGTTGAGAAGCGTGGTGGACACCAAGACGAAACCCATGTACCTAAATCACGAACATACACCAAATCAGGAAAAATAGTCCCAATGAAAAATGACAATCCCTCGTTAGAAGAAATATTCGAGCATTGGGCAGACCATTATAATGATGCATTAGAATTAAATAACGAACCTTCATCCTCTACCAAAGCTATGATTAATAAAATAAAAGAATGCACATGTAAAGAAGAAGGTGAATGCCAATTAATAACTATGGAAAAATTAAGTGATGAAGAAGAAGAATACAAAGATTATCAAATAGAATTAGAACATACATTAATCAACACAGAAAAAGTATATCTCACTTTAGTCACAGAAACAGATATAGAAACTTTAATATCTATGTTAGAAAAAATGGAAATCTTAGGAGAAAATGTTTTAAAATATTGGGAGAATGATAAAATAGTTTGCGAATTACAGATTAAAAACCCAGAATATATAATTAGAACAAAGAATATAAACCCTACTAACGAAGACGTAAAAGACTTCCAAATGCATATCTCAGAACATCTCAAATTAGGAGTAATCCAAAGATCTGAAAGCCCTCATAGATCAGCAGCGTTCGTAGTCAGAAATCATGCAGAAATAGTTAGAGGTAAAAGTAGAATGGTGATTAATTATAAAAGATTAAATGATAACACTATAACTGATTCATATAACATTCCAGACAAAACAGTTCTAATAAAAAGAATCCAAATTTGTAAAATATTTAGTAAATTTGACTTAAAATCAGGATTCTGGCAGATTAATATGCACCCTAATAGCATACAATGGGCAGCATTCACGTGCCCAGAAGGACATTTCGAGTGGCTAGTTATGCCATTTGGATTAAAAAATGCCCCTAGCGTATTTCAGAGAAAGATGGAAGATATTTTTAATAAGCACAAAAAGTTTGTAGTAGTTTACATAGATGACATCCTAGTCTTTAGTAAAAATAGGCAAGAACACCGTGGTCATTTACAAATTATCTTTTCAGAATTCATTAATCACGGCCTAATAATTAGTAAGAAGAAAATGCAGTTATTCAAGACGTATATAGAATTTTTAGGAGTTAAAATAGGTGAGGGAAAGATACAATTACAACCCCACATAGCACACAAAGCCTTAAACTTTCCATATAAATTAGAAAACTTGAAACAGCTCCAACAATTTTTAGGACTTCTCAATTATGCTAGACCATTCATAAAAGATTTAGGAAAACTAGCAGGACCTTTGTACTCCAAGACCTCTTCAACAGGACAAAGGTATTTCAATCAAGAAGATGTTAAATTAGTTCAAAAGCTTAACGAAAAGATCAAACATCTCCCAGAATTAGCCCTTCCTTTAGATTCTGATTACTTAATAATATAAACAGACGGATGTAATTCAGGATGGGGAGCAATTTTAATTTGCAAACCCAATAAATATTCTGACAAAAGTTCAGAAAGAATTTGTAGATACAATAGCGGAAAATATAAAGAAAAAGGCAATATTAGCAGTATAGACGCAGAACTTCTTGCAATCAGCTATGCCTTAGATAGCTTTGAACTTTTTATAATTTCTAAACATGAAGTAACCCTTAGAACAGATTGCGAAGCAATTGTAGCCTTCTATAACAAGATGAATAATGACAGTAAAAGGAGTAGTTGAAGACGTTGGTTAAACTTCTTCGATAGAATCAATAATATAGGTACAACTGTTATTATAGAGCACATTAAAGGATTAGATAATAAAGCAGCCGATATCTTAAGCAGAATAATAGATAACACTAAACGTGATTAGATTAATTTGTTCTTGTTGTAATTTGTATAGATTTGCTTGAATCCATAACCTAAGTCTAAGTCAAGGTGACTAATGGGTCTGCGTGTCTGTTAGTGTGGCAACTTGTACATAGGCATAGCTTGAATAGCTTAGGGTTGCTCATTGTAAAATGTCTTGAAGAAGATAGCCTATGGGACATCGGACGTCCTCTGCACACTAGGCAATTTATGCATCAGCAATCTTCTCTTGGATATCAGACAAGCTCGTATCAGCTAAAGCTTCATCAGCAATGTTGAAGTCCCAAAGAACGTCCGATAGAGATCTGCCGAAGACATGTCCTGATTTGAAGACTTCATTGACTTCGATGCAACGTTAACCTGCAAATGACATTCAATGAAGGTTTCCATTCTTGGCAAACACTCAGAAAAGGACATTCCTCCTGCAAGCACAGACCGCCTATTTTTAGCAAAGTGTCAGGAGACAGACTGCAAGTTGCAGGTCAGCCTATCAGAGATCAACAACCAAATTAGAGCATTAAATGCTCTTAAATTCAAATTAGCAAGATCTCCAACGGCTCCAAGGCTCCTCCTGCATATAAAAGGAGACTTCATTGCTGCATTCAATACACTTCAACAACCTCAATTCTGAATCTTCATCTTCTTCAAGTTCTTAAAAGCTTAAACATCCTATCTGTACTTATTCATTGAAGAGCTTCACACTTAGACGTCTAGTCCATTAAAGCTCTTCATTGATTGCAACACCTAGCTTTCATAGCTCACGAGAATTGTATCTTATAGATATCAATTCTCCAACAAACACTTGGTCAACAAAATTTTTGTACACAATCCATTAGATATTTAGTTTGTAAAGTTCTAGTGGAAAAACTTAGTACACGATTTTCAAATCCAAAGTTGACCACTTTAGTTGTGGACGTAGCACTTATTCATAAGTGTGAACCATATTAAATACCTTGTCTACTTGTGTGATTGTGATTTGCTTGTGTTGTTTAAAAATTTCCAGATTTCCACTTTGTTGAGAACTGCTGATCTTGTCCTGTGAAGATCAGTCATTCCCAACTTGTCCTATACTTCAGAAGTCTTCCGCCTGCAAAACTTTTTAACTTAAGTGAAGTAACATTTTTGAATCAATTTCAAAAATTGGACATAGGCTATTCAACCCCCCCCCCTTCTAGCCTATATTGAGCAACCTTGGACCTAACAATTGGTATCAGAGCTTAACTCTTTGAAAACTAGTTTTTCCGAGATTAACCTCTTGAGAGATTAAAGATCATGGCTGCTCACCAAATCTTGGAAACTTCAAATGTGAACCATTATCCTGTATTGGATGAAGTTCACTTTGATATCTGGAAAGATAAAGTCAAAAGACATGAACTCAATTGATAAACGTTTGTGGAAATGTGTCACAGATGGACCCAGAATTCCAATGAAGCCTAATACTCTGGCCACAGTAGATCCAACGGCTGAACCTGAAGTACCAAAGCCAGAAGAAGAGTGGGATGATGAAGACAGAAAAAATGATGCCCTGGATGGAAAGGCCATCAATATCATCACCACTTGTGTTGATATAAGCACTTATCAGCAGATTATCAACTTGGACACAGCTAAGGAGATGTGGGAAGCCATTCTTGAATATCTTGAAGGTGATAGTGAAACAAAGAACAACAAGTTATACACCTGCATCTAGAAGTTTGACTCCTTCAAGAAAGATCCCAAAGAATCTCTAAGAAGTGCCTATGATAGATTCTATGAGGTAGTCAACTCTTGCTACTCTTTAGGAAAGAAGTATGAAAGGAAATAAATAAACATGAGATTTCTTAATGCACTAGGCAGTTTATGGCATGTAAAGATTACTTGCCATGAAAGAATCAAAAGATTTAAACAAATTGACTCTTAGAAACCTTTATGCTAGTCTATCAGGCTATGAGCTTGAAATTCAACAAGCTCAAGAGATGGAAAAGAGTTTCAAAAACTTATCCTTGCCAGCCATGTCTACTAAACCCTCCTGTTCAATACCTGATGAAACACCATCTACATCCAGTGATGGTGATGATATTCTTTCAGACGAAGCCTTTGCTATGTTTGTTAAGAAATATCAACGTTTCAAAAGGTTTAACAAATCATCACATAGGCAGTCTTCTCACAAAACTGCCGTTCCTCAAAGAACAGTTGCTCAACCTAAAAGTTCTGCTCCTTATAAATCAGCAGACTATCAAAAGGATAATGAGCTAGTCTGTTTTAACTGTAGGAAACCAGGTCATTTTGCTTCTAAATGTCCAAAGCCAAAATATGAATTCTACAAAAAACGTCCCGAGTCAAAATTTCAAAAACAAAAGGGGATGGTGGCTGAGGACATAGATGAAAGCAATCTGCCTACTTGGTGTGACACTGACACTGATGAGGATGACTCCTGCGACTTTGCTAAAGAAGCAAATATATGCTTTATGGCCAGGGAGTCACCCCATGACTCAGTAAGGTCACTACCATTTCAACAAGAAAATAGTGATGATGATGATGAGCTTAATGAACCTTCAAAGGGAGAGCTCATCAAAGCCAACAAAGACATGCTGGAAGAGTTTTCCAAATTCAAAGCTGCCTATGTGAAACTAGCCAAGAAGCATGAACTGGCTGTCTCTAAGAAATCTACCTTGATGTCTAAGATCAAAGATCTTGATAGACAACAAGCTGAAAGTATCAAAATTCAAAAGGAGAACAAAGCTTTGACTGAAAAAGTAGATTTCCTACTTGAACACATTAAGAAGATCAATTCTGAGAAAGATGACCTTCAAAAGGTTGTCAATACTTGGAATAACTTTAAAGGAAACTATGATACCATTCTTTCAAACCAGAAAACTCTTGATGACAAAACTGGTATAGGTTTCCAAAGTGAGTTCAATGTAGGAAGTTCTTCTGGTTCTCAAGAAAATGAGACATCTGAAGTGATTGCTGAAGAATTGGCTGAAGAAGCTTCTTATGATCAGCAGCCTCCTAAAAGGCAAGGACTTGGCTTTAACAAAGTTCCTTTTGTTTATCCCAAGAATACAAAAGACAAGTCCAAGGGCAAGCAATCTGCCAATGACTCTGCTAATAGGGAGTCTGAGCAACTGAAACCTGCCACCAATCACCCTAAGAAAACAGGGATGATTGATGGCAAGTCAAAGAATTCTCAGCTCAAACCTATTAAATTTGTCAAAGGCAAGACTGCTGATCCTAACACTGCCGACAAAAAGGGCAAAGGAGTAGACTCTGCTGATAAAAAGCTTAAAGGAGTTTTTCCTGTAAATGCAAAATCTTTTGATAAAAGGCCTACCCATGGTAAACCTAATATCACTAAGAAATGGCATTATCAGCCTAAGTCTTTTAAGCCTGTTATCAGCACAAAGGTCATCTCAAAGACTGCTGATAACAAGAAGCCTCCAAAAGAAATCATTACTCATATTCAAGGTTTTCATAAGTGCTCTTTCTGTAAAGGCCATGGTCATGAGAATCATGAATGCCTTCTGAGATTCACACCTAAATCTAGAGGATTTACTCCTCCAAAGGTTAAACAGGTGTGGATCCCAAAAGGTTGCTAACCTTGAGGACCCAAAAGTAAAAGGGGACCATATTCTTAAATGTCTATATTTCAGGAATGCTTCATGGCTGTCAATGAAGAAGAGAAAGACTTATGGTATCTAGACAGTGGCTGCTCAAAGCACATGACTGGTGATCCAAGTCTTCTCTCAAATATTATTGAAGCTAAAGGTCCCTCAGTAATTTTTGGAGACAACTCAAAAGGGAAGACTATTGGCTATGGTAGCATAGTTAGAGTGAACCTCTCCATCAGCAAAGTCTCTCTGGTTGAAGGTTTAAAGCATAACCTGCTGAGCATATCACAATTCTGTGATAAAGGATTGGTCTGTCAGTTCACCTCAAGTCACTGTCTCATCAAGGACAATGAGACATGCTCAACAATCTTGACAGGATTCAGAAAAGGGAATGTCTATGCTGTTGACCTAAATGCAGTGGGAAGAAAGTCAAATTTATGCTTGGTTGCAAGGTCATCAAATGACAACTGCTGGTTATGGCACAAAAGGCTTAGCCATTTAAACTTCAAATACTTGGAGAAGCTATCAAAGGACAATCTAGTTGTTAGTTTGCCTAAAATATCGGCTGAACCACACAGTCTATGCAAGGCATGTCAACTAGGCAAACTGCACAAATCTTCATTCAAAAGCAAGCCTTGCCTATCAACATCAAGACCTCTGCAGCTCCTACATATGGACTTATTTAGACCTATCACTACTACAAGTCTTGGTGGCAGCAAGTACACACTTGTGGTAGTTGATGATTACTCAAGATTTACATGGGTGGAGATGATGTCCTCCAAAGATGAAGCATATGACATCATAACTGAACTCTTTAGAAGACTACAAACTCAGAAGCTGGATGACATTTCTGATGTCAGATCAGACAATGGAACAGAGTTCAAGAACAATGGTGTAGCCAAGTATTGTGATGACCATGTAATTGGTCACAACTTCTCTGCAGTTGGCACACCTCAACAAAATGGAGTTGCTGAAAGGAAAAACAGAACTCTCATTGAAGCATGGAAGACTATGATTCTTGAAAAGCGCCTATGTATACGGGCGGCGTGAACTTGCCGCTTCACACAAAACAGGTCCATCATAAACAAATTTCATAACAAAACTCCATATGAAATATGGAGAGGCAGAGCTCCCAACATTGGATTCTTTAAAATATTTGGATGCAAATGCTATGTTCTTTACAATGGAAGAGAACATAGAGGTAAATTTGAATCCAAAAGTGATGAAGGAATTTTTCTGGGATATGCTAAATTTTCAAAAGCTTATAGAGTTTATAATAAAACTTCACTTAGAGTTGTTGAATCTGTGCATGTCTCTTTTGATGAATTTGATTTTATTGGGCCACATTTGGCTCCTAAGGTTACTAATGATTCTGATGAGTATGAGACAGGTACAAAACAGCCAAGCTCCAGAACTGCTGATCCCACTCCTTCACAAATTCCTCCAAGAGTCAACTTGATAGAATCCTCAAATGAGCCATCAAATGAAAACTCTGAAAACCCAGAATCCACTTTGCCTTCCACACCAGAAGTTCTTCAACCTACCTTGGAATTAACCTATCCTTTAGAAGACCAAGCTTCAGAAACTTCTACTTCTCAAGAACCCAACTCTGCCGATGAAGCTAGACAAGTTCAACCTGCAGAAGTTAGAGAAGTAAAAGATCATCATATCACTAAAATCATTGGTGATCTTAATGCTGGTATTCAAACTAGACAAGCTTCAAGGAATGAATGCATGTATTCTACTGCATTTATATCTCATATTGAACCCAAGAAGATTGATGAAGCTTTGGAAGATCCTAGCTGGGTGGAAGCTATGCAAGAAGAGTTAAACCAATTTGACAGATGCCAAGTCTCTGGTCACTTGTCCCTAGACGAAAAGGACAAGCTGTTATTGGTACAAAGTGGGTTTTAAGAAACAAAATGGATGAAAATGGCAACATCACCAGGAACAAGGCAAGACTGGTAGCCCAATGATATAGACAGGAGGAGGGCATTGATTATGATGAGACATTTGCTCCTTTTGCAAGATTAGAAGCTATCAGATTATTCTTGGCCTATGCATCTTACAAGGACTTTAAAGTATATCAAATGGATGTCAAGAGTGCATTTCTGAATGGAGAACTTCAAGAAGAAGTCTATGTAGAGCAACCACCTGGATTCATTGATTGTTCAAGAAGAGAAGATGTCTACAAGCTAAGGAAAGCACTTTATGGACTCAAACAAGCTCCAAGAGCCTGATTTGAAAAGCTTATGCAGAGTAAATTTGAGATGAGCATGATGGGAGAACTCAACTTCTTCCTTGGTCTTCAAATTCAACAAAGTTCTACTGGTATCTTCATCAATCAAGCCAAATATGCAAAGGATGTTATCAAGAAATTTGGTCTTGAGAATGCAAACGACTTCAAGACACCTATGGCCAAACCGCCATCTTGACAAAGATGAAAAGGGCAAGAAAGTGGACATGACTCTTTATAGAGGCATGATTGGTTCACTTTTATACTTAAGTAGTAGACGACATTATGTTTTTGTTTGTGTTTGTGCTAGATTTCAAGCGATCCTAAGGAGTCTCACTTACAAGCAGTCAAAAGAATCATCAGATATTTTATAGATACTCCCAATTTAGGAATCTGGTATCCTAGAGATTCATCTTTTAATCTTATAGGCTATTCTGATGCTGACTTTGCTGCATGTAAGGTTGACAGGAAAAGCACAAGTGGGACATGTCAATTCTTAGGAAATAGACTTGTCTCATGGGCCAGCAAGAAGCAAACATCTGTTTCAACTTCAACAACTGAAGTAGAATACATAACTGCTGGTAGCTGCTGCTCACAATTGCTGTGGATCAAACAACAACTTGTTGACTATGAGATCAAGACTGCTGGTTGTCCTATAATGTGTGACAACACATCAGCCATCTCTGTTTATCAAAATCCTATCATGATCTCCAAGACAAAGCACATTGATGTGAGATATCACTTTTTGAAAGACCATGTGGAAAAAGGTAACATCAGCATGCAATATGTGCCTACTGATCATCAGGTAGCAGACATCTTCACAAAACCACTTGATTCAACCAGGTTTGCCTATCTAAGAGGAGAGCTTGGTATGCTTGACCTCAATCCTTAATCGTTCTTGCAAATTCTTTAAGTTTTTTTATAAACTGCCTTTATAGTATTGCCTATGTGATCAACAAATTGCAACTCTGCCGAGAATATAGACAACCCTGAGTAAGTACTTCTATTTCCATATCGGCAGTCTTCTAAAATATAGGCAGATTAAGTACGTACAGTGACTCATCAGGTCATAAATGCGGACTTCAAAAATTATTAAATGCGATTTATTGACCTGTCAGAAGTACAAAAAGCGAACTTCGCACAGTGACTCTTCACTTTCTCCATAACTGCCATTTTCAAACTTTTAAAAAACTCTCTACCTTCGAATCTGTAATCTTCCCAAATCCTCTCAAATCCTCAAATCTTTCAAGTTTTCAAGCTAAAATCATCAATGGTAAGGATTTCTACACCTTTTTAATTCATTTAAATCCAGTTTTACGATTTTAGCTTGACCTAATTTGCGTTTTTAAACTGTCCGCCATTGATGAACTTTGAAATCTTGCGATTGTTGCTTGAATCGTGTTTATTTGGTATAAAATATGTTTTAGAGCTATCTGTGATTCAATGTGTTCAGTTTATACCATTCTATTAGCTTAAAATGGACAAAATTAGTAGCTATTTTGAAACCCAGAATATGAACTGTTCTTGCCATCCTTCAAAATTTGCTTATATTTTGGTTTTTGATTTGAACAGTACTTGTTTTTGATAATATCTGCTGATTGCTTGTCTATCTGCTGTTTCATGTATATCTGCTGTTTTCTATATCTGCTGTTCTCACCTCTGCCGATTGTGTAGGCAAAGACACAATCTACCAAGGCTGCTACTACATCTTCTTCTGCCTCTGCAAAGCCTTCAAGGGCTGTTGAGGCCGCTGAAATTCCACTGAGGATTCTCCCCAGGTCAAACTACCACCCTGGAATGACCATAGACAGGAACTCTATCTTTGAGTCCTTTGCTGGAGTTGATCTACTGAAAGACTTAGAAGAGTGTGGGCTACTTCCTCTCTTCCAACTCAACGATACCCACTACAGCAACCTCCTGGCAGAGGAGTTTTATACAAGGATGGTCATGCCTCCACCTCCTGCTTCTGCCAATGAGAAGGTCAATATGAGCTACCTCAAGGGCTTCATCAAAGGCTACTATGTTAAGTTGACCTACAAGGAGGTAGGCGACATGCTTGGACTGCCTACTGAAGGCAAGCTGGACTTGACCGATGAGGAATCGGCTACTGCTTGGGAGATGATGAGGGGATCTGCTCAGCCTGAGAGATTCTCAGAGATGTCAAGGAACCTCTTCCTAGAAAACCCCTACCACATGAGCCATTTGCTCGACAAGAGCATTCTGTTCAAGAATGGCTCTAGGGACATATTCACCTCCCAGCAGCTGATGTGGACCAAAGCTGTCATCCTCCACAAACAGCTCAACTGGGCCAAGATAATTTTTTCTATGTTATTTCAAAGCGTTGCTGAGGTCCAAGCCCATCCGTCGATGAAGAGGCCCTTCGTAAGGGTTATTAATGTGATCCTCAGGAAGTATGAGGAGATCGATGAGCAGGTCCTGCATGATGACCTGATAAAGGTGTCCAATACCTATGTCTTCACGGTGAACAACATCAGCTGTTACCGTGATGATATGGCCAAAAGGACAACCAACGCTGAAGCTGCTGCTGCTACTGCTTCTGCTTCTGCTGGCCCCTCTACCCAGGACAAAAAGGGTAAGAGGAAGGTCACATACACTGCAGCTGGGCTACCTGCTCAGGAGGAGCCAGCACCTATTAATGCTGAGCTCCCAGAGAATTTTGACTACACTCGGCTGGACCATGATCCCTATGAGCCAGCTGAGTCCCCCTCCAAAAAGCCCAAACACTCTCCTCTCCCTACTCAAAAACTTTAACATTCCAGGAAGCCTACCAGAACCAAGGCTGCTGTTGAGAAGGATACTTCAACCTTCCAACCAGCTGACCTCTCTAAACCAGCTGACCTCTCTCCTAAAATCACCACCACATCCTCCAAACCCTCTAAAACTACCACTCTCCTTCCTAAAACTACCTCTCAATCTTCCAAACCAAAAACCAAACAAACCCTCCTACCTACCGATGAATCATTTGGCCTACCCAAGGTCTCATCTACAACTTCCTCCACACCAGCCGTGTCTACACCGGCTATCTCCACACCAGCCGTTCCTCCATCGGCTGTTCCTCCACCAGCAGTTCCCACTACAACATCTCCACCACCAACTTCTGCCTCCTCCACTCCTACCAAGTCCAAACATGGAAAACGCTACAAAAGGAGTGCAAAGAAGCAGGTGCACTTCGCGGGAACTGCTGATGAACCTACTTCTCCTCCACCTTCACCACCTCTGCCTACAACCACTACCACTTCACCTACATCCTCACCTCCTCACTCTGCTCCCATCCAATCAACCCCCATACAAGAGCCATCCATCTCACCAGCCACCACCTCTCCCAAACACTCCTCCAAACGTACTCTCACCTCTTCCTCTTCTGACCTTCCTACCCCCAAACGCATAAAGACCAACCCCTATAGCCATCTACACCCTGAGGTGCAGGATCTGCTGTCCTTCAGAGACAGCAGACCTAAGCCCAACCCTGCCGACTCTGACCCCTTTCTAGCCACCCTTGACTACCCAAAGAGAATTCCCTGTCAGCCTATGTCTGCAGGTGAAATCATCTTTCAAAGGGGTGCCTTCTATGAACCCCTTCCCCCTACCTGGTCCCAGCTCTTTTTCTCCCATAACTCAGCGGTTCAAGATCTTATGATCTTCAACCAATGGGTTGCCATTCATAAGGACCTAGGCCTTCCTCTCCCAACAAAATCGGACATCTCCCCATTCCTCTCTCTGCCTAAACCCCCAGTCTTCACCTTAATCTGCCATCCTTCCATTCTCCTTCAGCCTATGGTCTACAACTTCATTGATGTAGTTACCATGTATATAGGCTATAACCCTCTCATCCTCATTCTCTTCCGATCTCCTTCCCTTTCTCCCTTCTTTCCTCCTCCTCCCTTCTACATTCACCCCCTTTCCTATGTCATCTACATAGAAAGGCTATACCCTGTCCCCCGCATCTTACCCAGCCTTCCTTCGCCCTCTACCAGCCATCTTTCCATTTCCTCCACCAGCCAATACTCCTCCAGCCAATCCCAATCCTCTACCAGCCGTCCTCAAACCTTCCCTGTCCAACCTCAACCCCTCACCAGCCATCCTCACACCTCCACTGGCCCATCCTCCTCTCCAGCCAGCCCTCAAACTTTCTACCGTGCCTCAGAAGTTGAGGATTTTGTAAAGAATTTTGAAGATGTATCGCTGATCGACCGGCCCTGAATCAACTGTCAGCAGAACAATCGCATATCACCCACGTCCAGGCTGACTGCATGACTCAGGTCATGAACATTGCCCGGGGTGCAAAAGCTACAGCTGAAGCCTGCATGAAGGCCATTGCCGCGTCCCAAAGTGTCTTGACTAGCCAACTATCAGCAGCTTCCTCAGCCAACATTGCCCTCTTCAAAGAGAACTGGGACAACCTTTCAAAGGGAATGCTGCAGATAATAGACCTTATTGATAATGGCTACAAGCATGTGCTCCAATCTCAGCGCCTAGCCAACCGCTCTGTCCACTCCTCAGTGCGTCAGACGCGCAGGATGACTGATAAGCACTATGCCTACTTTCGCAAGGGGTTCAAATCTACTGAACAACGCCTCGGCTTCATTGATACCTCGCTTGCATCCATGAAGGAGGAGATGAGCCGAATGAATAACAATCAACTGACTGAGCTCATTGAGAGAAATGCTCTGCTCAAACAGAAAAACAAACAACTCTCCTCTGAATTGGAAGACACTAAAGAAGAGTTAGCAGACGCCAAAGAAGAAATAGCAAGACTCAAGGCTGCTGTTGACTCTAAGTGGGCGTCTAAAGGCTATGGTCAATCTTCAAAGGGCAAAGGTCATGCTTCATCTCGATCATCCTCTCGAACCAGCCGATAGATCTTTGTATAATCTTTTGCAAAACTTTGTAATTAAACTCCTTGTTTAATAAACAAATGTCTATGTTTTAAAATTTTCATGCTTTATTATTATCTGCCTATTATGTGACTGCATGAAATTTAAACCACTGGTTTAAAGACATGTCCTATATTGCCTATTCTTCCTATTTCGCATGTCTTTAAATTCAGTCTTATTACAAGTGTCCTATACTTTATTCTTTATATGTAAACACTTTGTAATTTTTGAATACAATGACCCCTTTGTAAGTTCATCTAGGGCATGCTTATTTAATATATCAATCTTACAAGCATGTTATTACTAGACTTGAACATGGTCAGCTGATATTGTATTCATAAGGTCATGGACTCAAGCAAATAGGAGGAGATTGTTGTCATTTGTATAGATTTGCTTGAATCCATAACCTAAGTCTAAGTCAAGGTGACTAATGGGCCTGCGTGTCTGTTAGTGTGGCAACTTGTACTTAGGCATAACTTGAATAGCTTAGGGTTGCTCATTGTAAAATGTCTTGAAGAAGATAGCCTATGGGACATCGGACGTCCTCTGCACACTAGGCAATTTATGCATCAGCAATCTTCTCTTGGATATCGGACAAGCTTGTATCAGCTAAAGCTTCATCAGCAATGTTGAAGTCCCAAAGAACGTCCGATAGAGATCTGCCGAAGACATGTCCTGATTTGAAGACTTCATTGACTTCGATGGAACGTTAACCTGCAAATCACATTCAATGAAGGTTTGCATTCTTGGCAAACACTCAGAAAAGGACATTCCTCCTGCAAGCACAGACCGCCTATTTTTAGCAAAGTGTCAGGAGACAGACTGCAAGTTGTAGGTCAGCCTATCAGAGATCAACAACCAAATTAGAGCATTAAATGCTCTTAAATTCAAATTAGCAAGATCTCCAACGGCTCCAAGGCTCCTCCTGCATATAAAAGGAGACTTCATTGCTGTATTTAATACACTTCAACAACCTCAATTCTGAATCTTCATCTTCTTCAAGCTCTTAAAAGCTTAAACGTCCTATCTGTACTTATTCATTGAAGAGCTTCACACTTAGACGTCTAGTCCATTAAAGCTCTTCATTGATTGCAACACCTAGCTTTCATAGCTCACGAGAATTGTATCTTATAGATATCAATTCTCCCACAAACACTTGGTCAACAAAATTTTTGTACACAATCCATTAGAGATTTAGTTTGTAAAGTTCTAGTGAAAAAACTTAGTACACGATTTTCAAATCCAAAGTTGACCACTTTGGTTGTGGACGTAGCACTTATTCATAAGTGTGAACCATATTAAATACCTTGTCTACTTGTGTGATTGTGATTTGCTTGTGTTGTTTAAAAATTTCCAGATTTCCACATTGTTGAGAACTGCTGATCTTGTCCTGTGAAGATCAGCCATTCCCAACTTGTCCTATACTTCACAAGACTTCCGCCTGCAAAACTTTTTAACTTAAGTGAAGTAACATTTTTGAATCAATTTCAAAAATTGGACATAGGCTATTCAACCCCCCCCCCTTCTAGCCTATATTGAACAACCTTGGACCTAACAGTTCTGTTTAACAAAGTTTTTGAAGTTTTGCAGACATTTCAAGATTTTCAGATGAATCAGCCTCCATTCAGAGGACCAAGACCCGGTTTTCCTCCGGGAAATACTTTTGCAGCCAGACCAATTCCTAACAGACAATTTATACCAGAGGCGCTGCAATTTAGAAACCATTCTCTACATATGTTTCCAAATAGTAATTTGTCTTTCAAAGTCTTACCACACATCTCCTTAAACAAAGAAGAAAAATTCTTATTGGACAACTTTTGGATTTCTTACAACAAAGAAACCAAAGATAGAAAGTATTTCTTAGCATGTTTAAACAGTCTAGCAGAACATTTTAATCAGTCCAGAAAAAACTTTAAATTCTATGTCATTTTAAAAGGTAAAACTCCAGGTTTCTTCCACACCTGGCTAGAAGTTGTTGAGCAGATCCAAGGATTTCCAGACCCCCTATACAAAGGTTTTAACTACTACCAAGAAGCTTTAACCACAGCTCGAATCCATTTAGGAATGAATTTTTTTATCTCAGAATCTTTGAAGTTTTATACAGAAAAACCTGCTTTCAATACTACCGTAGATTCTTCTAAAATCTTGTTTTGTGATCATTGCGAAAGCATGGGAAAAACATTTAAGAAGTTAAATGAAGAAATCTAGTTTCTTCAAAAATCCCAGAAAAACTTTTTCGAGAAGCAAATTTAATCTTTCAGAAACAATCTCAGATAGATCTGATAGATCTAACTGAAGAAGTTCCAAGTCAAGAATCAAAGGAGCAACCCACTCCTTCAGGTACTAGCAGGCCCAAGAAGCTGCTAGCTAGTCCATCCGACCGGTAACTGGTAAAGACTCATCAATTCCAGAGATGGCTATGGGATTGCCAAAATCTCAGGGGACGCAAAGGGCTCCTAATCCCTTTACCGATAAGATGAAATCCATAGAACCTTCCTCTTCCAGACATATTACGTCCAAAAAGAAAGAAATTTAGGATTCTCTTGGAGAACCCGATAAATATGGTGACTTTTTAGTTAAATACAACCCTAGTCCAGACATTCCTACACCCATTCTAGGCCAACCATCTTTTGACTTATTCCAAGATAGCCAAGACCCCAATTCATCTCCTTCTCCAAGAACTATTCAAAGAATTCTTAACCAATCCGACTTATACTACTCTTCTTCCCCAAAAAAGAAAAAGAAAATCTCAGTTTTAGATCAGGATTCCTTAAACCAACAGATTAACAAAGCAGTCCAAGAAGCCCTCAAAACCTTAATTGCCAGAGATGTAATAGAAGACAGATCAGCTAAATCCGTACCACCTTATCTTTCTTGTCCTAACGACAACGTTTCGGACTCTGAAGACGAAGACAATGAAGATGATTATCTCGATGATGATGTTGCGGATAATCATAATCATTTCTCTGATGGTGGAGACTCCATAGACACAATTGGCAGACATAATCTAGACACCTAAGCAAAAGATGATAGAAAGTAGATTCTTATTTTCTCTTTTCTCAATCAGCGTGCAAAAAATAGATTCTCTTATCAGCAGACCATTGCTAGTGGAAGACCCAATACAGACAGAGACTTTGTAAACGACACATCCAAGTGCGCACCAAAAGTTTCAAGCTTTTTCAGAATTGTCAAAAGTGCTACAGGAAAGCAGCCCGACAGAAGATAATGGAAGATTAAAGCAGAAGATGTCAAGAATTAGTGGTTGTAATAATCGAGATAAACACAGCTGTCCTCGCCAGCTGTCTGAAACAATCGTCGAGCTCCCTCTCTGATTTCTGCTATAAAAGGATTTTCTCTCTTCATTTCTACACACGCAATTCAGAAACGAAGAGAACATTCTGTGAGAAAAACCCTTGGCATAAATCTCAAACCAAAAAATCCAAACACTTTGTAATATTCTAGCTTGTTCATATATCAAGATCAATGTTTGCTGTAATTTAAGGTTAGTTTTCGCTTCTTCCTTGTAAGTTCTTAAGGGATCTCCCGAAAGAGAAACCCTTAAGCCCCTTTCCTTATGTATTTCTGGTTCTAAGTTCCCAACATATGTACAGAAGTTTTTTGTATGAATATATAAAGTTTTGATTTTCAATCATGTGTTGTTAATATCCGTGAAAGTCTCCCTATATAGTCTATCCATCAATACTCCAGAAAATTTTTATTTTAAGCAATGGTTATCTATTCCGAGTGACTCAGGCTACGACGGATTGGGCAGAAAGGCCAGGAGAGAGCCGTTGTAAGACCCATGTAATGTAGTAGAGGAAAGGAATAGGAAACCTTTATTTAAAATAAATATTGGACTGGAAGGAGTAAGATAGAAAATGCAGGGACCTAGTGTTTTCTTGTTTTCAAAAAAAAAAAAAAAGGGAACAGAACACGAAATATATATATGGTTTCGGGATACATGCTTAAGGAAAGTACCGAGTAAGGATTAATTAAAACTTGTTTGGTAACGCCCGCACTAATTGCATCATTTGCATTCAATTGATTTATATGTCTCTTACATTGACATCGTCATTTCATGTGCATAAATCATTCAAATGTACTTGTAATTGAGTTTTTTGTACACTTTTCAAGTGTATGAATATGTGCTAGAAGTTTCATGGTTATTTGCATTTGATTTGATGTGCATCTAAAGCTTCATTTTATGTGGTTTAAAATGCGTTGTGGTTGTGTTTTAAACTTGGTTTGAGTTTGGTATCATCATTGGGTGACTTGGGGATGTTTTAGAATCACTTTGGTTTAGTTTTGGAACATTTTGACATGAACCAGACACTATGCAGCCGCATAATGCCAAGGCCTCACATTCTGGATTTCATGCGGCCGCACAAGGCGTCCGCATGAAACCCATGCGACCGCACTAAGGCAGCCGAACAAAAACCCTAAGGTTACTGAATTCTATGCGGACGCATGGCACGCTCGCATAGAAGCTATGCGGCCGCATAGCGACGGACTCTGTTCTTTTAATTGACTTGTTGACCTCAATCCAATGGCTGAAAATTGGTCACGACCTTTGACCCTCCCTCCAGCCTTACTAAGTCTCTCATACACACTTAGAGACTCATTTTTACACACATATTCTCTCCATCAACCTTGGCAAAATTGAGAGAGAAAGGAGGAGAGTTTATGCAAGAAAACCTTTGCTTCTTGCTCATTGAAAGACCAAATCACAATCCAACACTACATTTAGGAAGCTCTTGGCTAGGAGAAGCCATCCTTAACATTGCATGTCACTTTCCATGAGTTGAATCTTCAAGTTGTAAGCTACTATCCCTTGTTCTTCCTCAATTATGAATTGTTATTCATATTGGACTTGTTATTTGCTGAAACATGTTAGAAATCATCAATTTTGAGTATGTTTGACTATGTTGACCTTTCAAATTCGTGGTTGACTTTGTGAATGTCTTTGGAGACTCATGTTTACATGTTAGAAATGTGAAATATGATTAGTAATTATTAAGTTTACGGTATGATTAATTCACGTAAACTCGAACTCATTAGAAACCAAAAATGACTCTAACGGAGTTCGTTAGGATTTCATAATTTATGAGACCACGTGTGTGATTTGGGAATTCTTGGATGATTCGAATGATTCGTTTGGAAATTGTGGTTACACTGGTTGTGTGTATTGATATTACGTTAATTGTCGTAATGTTTATAAGTTGATTATTTGTGGTGTGTGATTATTATAACTCACTTGTGACATTCGTATCATTGTTGAATGTTATTGTTGTGGTATACTCCCTACTTTGGAGTATGACCTTTATTTTTAAATGTCGAGTAAATATTCTACTTGAGCATTTAGTTAGTCCATGGCATACTTGTTAGAGAGGGGTGTATTGATGCTCGATTATTACAAGAGCAGGGGCTACGTAATAGTCGAAGGCCAATACATTGGGTTCTCGCCCCCTACCGTTGGCCGCGGTTGGGGAAAATAGCGCCAAGTGTTTGTAAGCAAAAACCGCAACGTTGGTAAGCTATTGTACCGGGGTGACCTTTTCGGGTTGTAGGGACCGGTGGCATCGGTGTATTGTGAATTTCAAATAAAATGGTTCACGGATTCTTTGTTGTAAGATCTTGGTTTCGATATAGCTCGAGCACGTCAACAACGGCTCTACATTTGGTATAATAATGGTTGGTTGGTTGGAAGTATTGGTTTGGTCGGAGGTGTACCTCGACACCGTATCCTTTGTAACCTGTTTACTTATAGCTCTTATGTGCTTCATGTATGAACGAATGTTGGTCATGGTTTCCAACCGGTATGGGATGGTTGGCGATCGTCGAGCCTCTCGTGTAGTATGGGGTTGTTTGGCTACATGCAACGCTTGTTACTTCTGTTTGGTATTGAAATGATTTCGTGATGACATGAGTACTTGTTATAATTATTGTCTTGCATCTAGCATGCCATATTGTTGCATTAGTAGCTTATTGAGTTTCGACTCACCCCATCTGTGTTTATTTGTTTTCCTTAGATCAAGCGCCGGCGAGGAATCCTTAGTGCTCGAGTTCAGTTCTGATTGGACGTCATCTTTTGGTAGTGCACCTTGTGCCTATTATTTTCTTTTGGTGAGGCCGAGGGTGTACTTGTTATGTGAACAATGTATTTGTTGGGTAGTAGTCTCGACTGTTATTGGTATATTCTTTTGTTGTGCCGGCATGGTTGCCGTGCTATTGTATATATTTCTTAACTTTAATTCTGTGCACTTTGATATGGTTTATACATGTACCGAGCCTGTTAGCTCGAGTTTGTTGTTGCTAGCTAACGTGTTGTTTCTCCGGCCTGTTTCGCCGTTGAGGTTTAGTATCGTTTTAAAGATTTTGTTGTTTAAAGAAACCTTGAACGTGCATTACAGGGTTTTCTCATGACTTTGCATTCTTTTTAAATGGAATTTTTGAGATGCTACTTTCGTGATTCTACATTGTCTCGCGGACCGAACGGGATTCACATCGGATCTCGGGTCGAGTCGCGACAGTTGGTATCAGAGCATAAGTTAGCTAGCCGGGAGAGAATCTTTGGCTTAGGAGGGTTGGTTGTATGTTTAAGTCGTTAACGTCGAGTGTTTATTGCATATGTTTAATCATGGTTGAGACTAGACATGGTGCTAATACTGAGGAAGGTGGCTCGAGTGGGGCCGGGATTACTTCAACTGAACAGGGACATACTCCACCACCTACACAGCCTAGAGTTCAACCTACAGGACAGCCGGATGTGCAGCCTGAGGTACCGGTAAACCCGAATGAGGGAATCGTGAACATGATGCAAGGGTTTATGCAATCAGTGATGGAAATGAATAGGCAGAACCTGGAATTTCAACGACAGGCCATGGCAGGTATGGGGCAGACAGGAGGAAACAGGATAGGTCAACCAGTTGGAGACAATGGGGACTATGATTGTAGGCTTGGGAGATTCTTGAAAATGAAGCCACGCAGTTATGATGGCGAACCAGATCCAATGAAAGCAGAGAAATAGATTGAATCGATTGAGAAGATTTTTGTGGCAATTGGGTGTACCGATGAAGATAAAGTCAGGTTTGCAACATTCAAGTTGGAGGACGCAGCGGAACACTGGTGGAAAGTGTTGGAAGCTAGCTGGATTCAGGAACAGGTGGTTCGTACATGGGAGCTTTTCGTGAGACAGTTCAGAAACCACTTCATTCCAGATGTGGTGCAAGCAAAGAAAGAAGTGGAATTCCTCAGTTTTGAGCAGGGGACTTTATCTGTGGCACAATACTCTGCTAAGTTCACAGCGCTGGCAAGGTATTGTACTCACTTGGTTCCAACTGAAGAAAAGAAAGTGTACCGTTTTGTGAAGGGCCTGAGGATCGAATACCGTAAGCAGTTATTACCAATGGACCTACCGAGTTATCAGAATGCAGTGGATAAGGCATACAAAATTGAGCATGACATTGAGGAACACCGTGGTAAGTCGGGAAACTCAAGTGGGAGTCAGCACGGATCGCAGGCACAGTGGAAAGGGCAGGGAACCAGAGGAACTACAAGTAAGGGAAATAACTTCAATCGCCAGGGAGGTCAGAACCAACAGCAATCGAGAAATCAAGGGGGAGCAGATCGTGGACAACGGAACAAACAATATGTTTGTGGGTTTTACAAAAAGGAGGGACATACAGAAGAACGATGTTAGAGGAAACAAGGAAAATGTATATTGTGCGGTGATGGCACACACTTTCAAAGGGATTGCCCGAGAAACAAGGGAGTACAACAGGTGGGTGCACAACAGAACGTGGGGGTAAAAAGGGACAACGACGGTCGACCGAGGGTCCAGGGTCGAGTGTTTGCTTTAGATCAGAGGGGTGTCCCTGATGCTCCCAACGTGATAGGAGGTACATTGTTTGTCTCGAGAGAGCGAGCTCGAGTACTTATAGATCCAGGGTCATCACATTCCTACATTGCATCTCACTTTGCATGCCATTTGTATTCCATGCCTGAATTTTTGTCTTATATGTTAGAGGTGTCTACTCCGATGGGAGAGTGCCTAGTTGCTTCTGATGTCCATCGTGCATGTGAAGTTGTTATTGATGGCCATGTTTTGCTTGCGGATTTTGTAGTTCTGCCCATCCGTGATTTTGATGTCATTTTGGGTATGGATTGGTTGCACACTTATCATGCCATAGTTGATTGTCGTAAGAAAATTGTTACATTTGAATTGCCTGATATGCTTTCGTTTATGTTTGAGGGTGAAAAATGCATAGGTGGTATTCATATGATATCGGCTTTGAAAGCTCGAAATTTATTATCACATGGGTGTACAGGGTACTTGGCATGTGTGGTTGATAAATCGAAGAAAGTTGTTGTGTTGGTGTTAGGTCCAAGGTTGCTCTATATAGGCTAGAAGGGGGGGGTTGAATAGCCTATGTCCAATTTTTGAAATTGATTCAAAAAATCTTACTTCACTAGGGATTTAAAAATTTTGCAGGCGGAAGTCTTGTGAAGCGCAGGACAAGTTGAGAATGGCTGATCTTGGCAGGACAAGATCAGCAGTTCTTAACAGATTGGAAATCTGGAAATTTAAAATCAACACAATCAATTCACAATCACACACAAATAGACAGAATATTTAATATGGTTCACACTTATAAATAAGTGCTACGTCCACAACCAAAGTGGTCAACTTTGGATTTGAAAATCGTGTACTAAGTTTTTCCACTAGATATTTTACAAAATAAATCTCTAATGGATTGTGTACAAAAATTTTGTTGACCAAGTGTTTGTGTGGGAGAATTGATATCAATAAGATACAATTCTCGTGAGCTATGAAAAGCTAGGTGTTGCAATCAATGAAGAGCTTTTAATGGACTGATCGTCTTAGAGAGAAGCTCTTCAAAGAAGGAAGTACAGATAGGACGTTTAAGCTTTTAATGCACTTGAAGAAGATGAAGAAGATTCAGAGTTGTAGTTGTTGAAGTGTGTTCAATGCAGCAATGGAGTCTCCTTTTATATGCAGGAGGAAGCTTGGAGCCGTTGGAGATCTTCTAATTTGAATTTAAGAGCAATTAATGCTCTAATCGGTTGTTGACTCGATAGGCGACAGTAGCTTGCGGTCAGTTTCCTGACACTTTGCTAAGAATAGGCGGTCTGTGCTTGCAGGAGGAATGTCCTTTTCTGAGTGTATGCCAAGAATGGAAACCTTCATTGAATGCGCTTTGCAGGTTAACGTTGTATCGAAGTCAATGAAAGACTCAAATCAGGACATGTCTTCGGCAGTTCTCTTATCAGACGTTCTTAAGGTTCATCAGCATTGCTGATGAAGCTTGGCCGATATGAACTTGTCCGATATTCAAACGAAAGACTGCTGATGCATTGTTTGCCTATTGTGCAGAGGACGTCCGATGTCCTATAGGCTATCTTCTTCAAGGCAATATACAATAAGCAACCCTAAACTATTCAAGCTATGCCTAAGTTCAAGTTGCCACTCTAACAGACACGCAGGCCCATTAGTCACCTTGACTTAGACTTAGGTTATGGATTCAAGCAAATTTAGGCTAATTATGCAACAGTTGGAGGATGTTCCAATTGTACGTGAATTTTTGGATGTGTTCTCATCTGAATATGATTTGCCTCCGGATAGGGAGTTGGAGTTTTGTGTTGAATTGTTGCCAGGTACTGCTCCATTGTCGAAGACACCGTATCGTATGGCACCGGCAGAATTGAAAGAGTTAAAGGTACAGTTAGAAGAATTGCTAAATCGGGGTTTTATTAGGCCGAGTGTATCGTTGTGGGGTGCACCGGTATTGTTTGTAAGGAAGAAAGATGGTTCCTTGAGATTGTGCATTGATTACCGGGAGCTAAATCAGGTAACCATTAAAAACAAGTATCCCCTTCCACACATTGATGATCTATTTGACCAGCTACAGGGCTCTGTTGTGTACTCCAAATTTAATCTTCAAAGTGGTTACCATCAACTGATAGTTAGGGCGGAAGATATACCGAAGATGGCATTTCGGACTCGATACGGGCACTTCGAGTTTGTGGTGATGCCATTTGGGTTGACGAATGCACCAGCTGTGCTTATGGATCTAATGAATAGAATTTTCTTGCCTTATCTGGACTATTTTATGGTGGTATTCATCGTTGACATTCTTGTGTACTCAAAATCCCGGGAGGAACACGAGAAACATTTGAGGTTGGTATTGTCGGTATTGAGGGAAAAGAAGTTATATGCGAGGTTTAGCAAGTGTGCATTTTAGCTCGAGGAGATCTCTTTTCTAGGCCATGTGGTTTCGGGTAATGGCATTTCGGTGGATCCAATTAAGATTGAGGCAGTGGTGAACTGGAAAAGACCCGAGTCGGTGACGGAGATTCGAAGCTTTTTGGGTTTGGCGGGATATTATAGGAGGTTTATTGAAGGGTTTTCAAAAATTGCAACTCCGATGACGAACTTGACACAAAAGAATAAACCCTTTGTATGGGATGACAAATGTGAGGCGAGTTTCCAAGAGCTGAAAAGGAAGTTGACCACAGCTCCGATCTTGGCACTACCGAACGGACAGGATGGGTTAGTGATATACAGTGATGCTTTGAAAGAAGGTTTGGGTTGTGTTTTGATGCAGAATGGGAGAGTGAGAGCGTATGCTTCTCGGAAGTTGACTCCATTTGAACAGAATTACCCAACCCACGACCTTGAGTTAGCTGCGATCATCTTTGCTCTACACAAGTGGAAACATTACTTATACGGAGCTAAGTTCGAAGTGTTCACACCGACCACAAGAGTCTCAAGTACATATTTTCCCAAAAGGAGTTGAACAATAGACAGCGGAGATGCATGGAACGACTTAAGGATCACGATTGTACTATCTTGTATCATCCGAGGAAGGCTAACGTGGTAGTGGATGCACTTAGCCGAAAGGCGTACATGTCTTGCTTGATGACCCGTGAATGGAAAATGCTTGAGGATGCTCGAGATTGGGGTCCATATAGATCGAGACAGGGAGTGATTTTTGCTAACCTTCGGGCTACACCAGTATTGATCCAAATAATTAAAGAAACACAAGAGGACGACCGAAATTGAAGGCATTGATTGATGGGCTGAATGAAAGAAAGACAACAGATTTCATGAAGAACAGTGAAGGTGTCCTTGTGTTTCGAAACAGAGTTTGTGGACCGCAATTGACGAAGTTAAAAGACAAGTATTGGAGGAAGCCCACAAGTCTAGATACACGATTCATCCGGGGAGTACTAAGATGTATCAAGACTTAAAGAAGAACTTTTGGTGGAGTGGTATAAAGAGAGAGGTGGCCGAGTTTGTATCTAAGTGCTTAGCTTGTCAAAGAATAAAAGCGGAACATCAACGACCGGCAGGATTGTTACAACCATTGGAGATTCCGGAATGGAAATGGGAGAACATAGCGATGGATTTTGTGACAGGGTTGCCACGGACTCGTAAGGGTCATGATGCGGTTTGGGTTATTATTGACAGGTTGACCAAGTCGGCACATTTCCTTCCGATTGCGATGACTTACCCGATGGATAAACTTGCTACCTTGTACATACAGGAGAATGTGAGGTTACATGGGGTGCCAGTTAGCATAGTATCATATCGAGATCCACGGTTCACTTCGCGATTTTGGCAGTCACTTCAGAATGTTTTGGGTACAATGTTAACTCTTAGCACGGCTTTCCACCCACAGACAGACGGACAATCCGAAAGGACCATACAAATACTTGAGTACATGTTGCGAGCATTTTCGATGGATTTCAAAGGGGTTTGGGATTCACACATACCATTGATAGAGTTCGCGTACAACAACAGCTACCAATCGACTATTGAGATGGCTCCTTATGAAGCGCTATATGGAAGAAAGTGTCGTTCTCCAATCTGTTGGGATGAAGTCGGCGAAGCAAAGTTATGGGGTCCTGACATGGTTCACGAATCAGTTGAGAGCGTGAAGCTTATCCGGGAAAGGTTGAAAACGGCTCAGAGTCGACAAAAGAGCTATGCGGACCATCGACAAAGGGATCTTGAGTTCGAGGTAGGCGATCATGTGTTTCTGAAGGTTTCGCCATGAATTGGGGTCAAGAGGTTTGGTAAGAAAAGGAAATTGACTCCAAGGTTCATTGGCCCGTTTGAGATTTTAGAAAGGATTGGGAAATTGGCCTATAGACTTGCCCTACCACCGTCGATGTCGGGCGTTCATGCGGTGTTCCACGTGTCTATGTTGAGGAAGTACTTATCGGATGCATCGCACATATTGGAGTATGAGCCGGTAGACTTGACACCCGATCTATCCTATGTTGAGCAACCCGTGAGAATACTCGACACAAAAGAACAAGTGTTGAGGTCGAAGTCTATTCCCCTTGTGAAGATATTGTGGAGGAGTCATAACATCGAGGAGGCCACTTGGGAATTAGAACAAGAGATGCGTGAAAAGTACCCGTCATTGTTCGTTATGTTTGGTAAGTAAATTCGCGGTCGAATTTATTCTAAGGGGGTGAGGGTGTAACGCCCGCACTAATTGCATCATTCGCATTCAATTGATTTATATGTCTCTTACATTGACATCGTCACTTCATGTGCATAAATCATTCAAATGTACTTGTAATTGAGTTTGTTGTACACTTTTCAAGTGTATGAATATGTGTTAGAAGTTTCATGGCTATTTGCATTTGATTTAATGTGCATCTAAAGCTTCATTTTATGTAGTTTGAAATGTGTTGTGGTTGTGTTTTAAACTTGGTTTGAGTTTGGTATCATCATTGGGTGACTTGGGGATGTTTTAGAATCACTTTGGTTTAGTTTTGGAACATTTTGACATGAACCAGTGTTGTAATTGATATAGATTTGCTTGTATCCATAACCTTAGTCTAAGTCAAGGTGACTAATGGGTCTGCGTGTCTGTTAGAGTGACAACTTGTACTTAGACATAGCTTGAATAGTCTAGGGTTGCTTTTGTAAATTAGCCTTGAAGAAGATAGCCTGTAGGATATCGGCCGTCCTCTGCACATCAGCAAATGTGAGCATCAGCAGAGTCCCTCTTGACATCGGACGAGTTCATCTCAGCAAAGCCTCATCAGCCAAGTTGAAGAATGTCCGATATAGAACTGCCGAAAACATGTCTTGATTTGAAGCTTTCATTGACTTCGATGCAATGTTAACCTGCAAAACGCATTCAATGAAGCTTTCCATTCTAGGCATTCAACTCACAAAAGGACATTCTGCCTGCAAACGCAGTCTACTGATAAGTGACTATTATATTAGCGGAACTCTAAGAATTGAACTAGGTCAATAAATCACGGAAAGTGATTTAAAGACCTAGGGATGATCCTTTAGTGGAAAATACGTGAGATTGATTAACTTATTGGATTTTGATTTATACGGTACCCTCGAAAGGTGAATCGGATTTCCCGCGTGACGAACGGGATTACACTAAGCCGGACCCTCGAGAGAAAGGCCAGTAAGTTTTAAAATACGTGTGCTAGTTAGCACAACTTAGCGTATCATCCTTGAACTTGGCACTTTTATCTTAAAACAATTTCTTTATATTATTCTTAAATTGCCTGCAAATATGAAGACGTTTATATTTGTGGAATCCTAGTTAATCGAGAGAAGGACCTAGCGGAGAATCTCGATTGACGAGAACCATATAAAAAAACTGGGTTCCATTGATCACGAAAGTAGTTCAACGGCCTAGGGATGTTCCTTTAATGGAAAGTATGTCAACTTTCGTTCTTAATGGATTCTTACTAATTATGGTCAGCTAGAGATAAGCTGGAATGCCCGTTGGTGACAGGGCGGGAGTACCATAAACGAAAATCTCAAACAGTTAGAACATAATTAGTGAAGAATACAAACGCTACTGTCTTAACCCGAAGTAGTGTAGGCCTAGCATACCATCCTTGTTATTTTGATAAAAGCCTTTATCTAAAGCATACTTATTTGTTTTCAATCCCAAGAATACTATCATTATATGTTAGAGTAATTTCTATATCTTCCTAGTATTTTCTCTTACAAATTCTTATCTCCCCCAATCATTTTATCTATATATCTATATAAAGACAAATATCATCCCAAAGTAAACCCTGTCTCTATGGGATCGACTCGTACTTGCACCCGCTATATTGCAATAGCCCGTGCGCTTGCGGAATTTAAATAAACCGTTAGGTTTCGACCGAACAAGTTTTTGGCGCCGTTGCCGGGGACAACGGTTTACTTTTTAAGTTTTCGTCTTTACTACATAAATTTTTGTTTTATTTGTTTTCATTTTATTTTGTCTTTACTTCCGATAATTTGTTGCGTTTAATCTCTTTTTGAGTGTTCTTCTCTCTTATAGTGTATGAAACGGGCTCAGACGTTCTTTGACAATTTTGATCCAGAACCCGAACGAAGCCTTCACCAAAGGTTAAGAAAATTCAAAGAGACACTAAGCAAGCGTATGGCGGAAGAAGAGCCACAAGCACAAACTAGGACCCTACGGGACTTTGTGAATCCAAGTACCCGGGAACTAGATCCCTATAGTTGTGCCAAATGCGGAGCGGCACACTTTGAGATAAAGCCGCAACTTTTGCATATGGTTATGAATAACCAATATGGCGGCCTTGCTTTCGAAGATCCTCATCTCCACATCCAAACATTCTTGGAATCTTGTGATACCACACGTATTCGAATGTTACCCGAAGCAATACGGATGCGCCTTTTCCTTTCTCTCTTAAGGATAAGGCAAAGCAATGGTTAAATTCGGTCCCCCAAAATTCATTGACAACATGGGACCAAATTCAAGAAGCATTCCTTGGGCGTTTTTTCCCACCAAGCAAAACAGCCCAAATCCGCACAAAGATCACTAACTTCTGTCAAACGAATAGTGAAACTTTGTATGATGCATGGGAGCGATTCAAGGAGCTTCTCGGGATGTGCCCCACCACGGGCTCGAAAAGTGGTTGATTGTTCACACCTTCTACAACGGTCTCATATTCAAGACAAGAGAGACCATTGATGCCGCCGGGAGGAGCATTGATGAACAAGGGAGTCGATGAGGCATACGACCTTATCGAGAATATTGCATTGAACCATTACCAATGGTCAAATGAGAGGAGCAACAACAAGGTACGCCCGGTAAATATAATGTTGATGCGTTACTCTTCTCTCTTCTAGAGTTGACATGATTTTGAAAAAGTTTGAAAATCTTAATGTCAATCCCGTGGCTAATATAAATGTGTTATGTGAACTATGTGGGTCTAACTCACATAGTACGGAAAATTGCGAGTTGCTTGACATTAGTTCTAATGATCAAGTGAACTTTGTAAATTCTTTTGGACAAAAAGGAGGGGTGTATTCTAATACATACAATCCCGAATGGAGGAATCACCCCAACTTCTCCTATAAGAATAACAACGTTCTAAAACCGCAAACATCTACACAACATTCGGGATTCACATTCGGAAATTTCAATACTACTTCAAATGCTTTTTCTCCCCCTAAATCAAAATTAGATCTTTTAATAGATTTTATAGTTGAAAGCAAAAATGATCAAGAAAAGACTAATACTGAGTTTAGGGAATATTTCAAGTTATTAAATGATAGATTTGATAACTTAGCCGCCCATAACAAAATGCTAACTGAACATGCTAAGGCGATAGTTACTAGAAGCGGGAAAGAGCTTATTGATTGTCTTCCTAAGAAAAATAATAATAAAAATCCCATTGAAGAAAGTGTTAGTCAAAACCCACCTATAGGTGAGACTAATGATGAGGTTGATAAAGGAACAGAATCCCCTAAAATAACTAGAAATTTTGATCCGCCAATACCCTACCCTCAAAGGTTGGTAAAGGCAAAGCTTGATAAACAATTTGTGAAATTTTTGGAAGTTTTAAAATCTATCTACATTAATGTACCTTTCACCGATGCTTTGCAACAAATGCCTTCTTATGCTAAATTCCTAAAAGATATTCTTTCTAATAAAAGGAAGCTAGAAGAAAATGAGACTGTTGCATTAACGGAAGAGGTAAGTGCCGTTTACAAAAAGGTTACCTCCAAAATTAAAAGATCCCGCACTTTCTCTATTCCTTGTAATATAGGCAAAATTAATGTAGATAATGCCATGCTAGACCTTGGAGCTAGCGTAAGCCTCATCCCACTTTCAGTTAGCAAAAGAGTCGGTGTGGGGGAATTAAAACCTACAACCATATCTCTACAGTTAGCAGACCGCTCCATAAAATATCCAGTTGGTATTATGGAAGATGTCCCCTGCCAAATCGGGAAATTAATCATCCCGGTTGACTTCGTAGTTCTTGAGATGGAAGAGGATAATCATATTCCTGTAATTCTGGGTAGACCATTCATTGCCACAGCTGGGGCAATTATAGACGTTAAACATGGTAACCTCTCTTTAAATGTAGGGAATGATAAAGTAGAATTTAACTTGTCTAAATTTATGAAAAATCCCGATCTCGAGAACCCTTGCTTAGGCATTAACGTACTAGAATCCATTAGCAAGGAATTAGAAAGTCGCCAATCCAAAGACCCGCTAGAGAAAAGTCTTATAGATTGGGAAAGAACTTTGCATGATGATGACGATAATGAAATTGCATATTATACTATGCTTTTGGATACTAATCATGCAGCAAAGTCTGGTGGTAACACTGATTATGAAGAGTTGGAGACTAAAGCAGAGCCGTCCAACAAAAAGGAAAATGAGGAGATTAAGGCACCTCAAGTTGAGTTAAAACCTCTTCCTACAAATCTAAGGTATGAATTTCTGGGACCTAACTCTACTTATCCTGTGATTATAAATGCTAAACTAGGCCCACTTGAAACTGAAAAGTTATTAAATGAGCTTAGATTGCATCAAAAAGCCATAGGATATTCAATAGATGACTTAAAAGGGATTCATCCAAAAATTTGCATGCATAGGATTGATTTAGAGGAAAAATCATAAACCCTCCGTTGAGCATCAAAGAAGACTTAATCCTAACATGAAGGAAGTAGTTAAAAAGGAAGTCCTTAAATTACTTGATGCGGGCATCATCTATCCAATTGCGGATAGCAAATGGGTAAGCCCCGTGCAAGTTGTCCCTAAGAAGGGAGGAATGACAGTCATTCGAAATGATAAGGATGAATTAATCCCAACAAAGACTGTCACGGGTTGGCGCATGTGTATAGACTATAGAAAATTAAATAAGGCCACCCGAAAGGATCATTTTCCCCTTCCCTTTATAGAACAGATGCTAGAAAGATTGGCCAAGCATTCCTATTTTTGCTATTTGGACGGGTATTCGGGATTCTTTCAAATCCCTATCCACCCAGACGACCAGGAAAAAACTACTTTTACTTGTCCTTATGGTACCTTCGCTTATAGAAGAATGCCCTTCGAACTTTGTAATGCTCCCGCCACTTTTCAGCGATGTATGATGTCCATTTTTTTCGATTACATAGAAAATATAATGGAAGTTTTTATGGATGACTTCTCAGTTTATGGACACTCTTTCGATGAATGTTTGAAAAATCTTTCTAAGGTCCTACAACGCTGTGAAGAAGTTAATCTCGTTTTGAATTGGGAAAAATGTCACTTTATGGTCAATGAAGGGATAGTATTGGGACATATGGTGTCCGAAAGGGGAATAGAAGTAGATAAGGTGAAAATTGAGATTATTGAAAAATTACCTCCGCCTACTAATGTTAAAGGAATAAGAAGTTTTCTCGGTCACGCTGGTTTTTACCGGCGATTTATAAAGGATTTTTCAAAAATTTCTAAACCTTTAACTAATCTACTAATGAAAGATGCTCCATTTGTATTCGATAGTTCTTGTCTTGAAGCATTCAACAGGTTGAAGGAAGCTTTGGTGTCCGCTCCTATCATACAACCCCCAGATTGGGATCTCCCTTTCGAAATAATGTGCGATGCAAGTGATTTTGCAGTTGGAGCTGTTCTAGGGCAGCGGAAAGACAAGAAAACACATGCTATATACTATGACAGCCGAACACTAGATGAAGCACAAATGAATTACGCCACCACAGAAAAAGAACTATTGGCCGTAGTATTTGCTATGGATAAGTTTCGGTCATATTTGGTGGGATCAAAAGTAATCGTATATACGGATCACGCAGCAATAAGATACTTATTGGCAAAGAAGGATGCAAAGCCAAGATTGATAAGGTGGGTCCTTCTCCTCCAAGAGTTTGATTTAGAAATCCGTGATAAAAAGGGAACGGAAAATTTGGTCGCAGATCATTTATCCCATCTTCCCAAGGAATTGGAAATTTCCAATAATGATGACCTTCCAATTGATGACTCATTTCTGGACGATCATCTTCTGGCTATTAACAATATCGAAACCCCCTGGTTTGCGGACATTGTTAATTACTTAGCTTGTAAGATTCTCCCCCCAGAAATGAGTTATCAACAAAAGAAGAGATTCTTATTAGAAATTAAATACTACTTTTGGGAAGATCCGCTCCTTTTTAAGCATTGCGCAGATGGGATCATTAAGCGGTGTGTACCCAATGAAGAGATCAATGACATTCTTCATCATTGTCATTCATCCCCTTATGGCGGTCATGCAAGCACAGCCAAAACCGCCGCCAAGGTTCTTCTGGCCCACACTCTTCAAAGATTCTCGACATTTCGTTATTTCTTGTGATCGTTGCCAAAGAACCGGCAACATTTCGAGAAGAAATGAAATGCCTCTTAATAATATTTTAGAGGTTGAAATCTTCGACGTATGGGGCATCGATTTCATGGGACCATTTCCAATGTCCTTCAACAATAACGTCTCAAAGTGGGTAGAAGCCATAGCATCTCCAACAAATGACTCAAAAGTCGTCATGAAGCTTTTCAAGGATACAATTTTCCCAAGATTTGGGGTTCCAAAAGTTATCATAAGTGATGGCGGTTCGCATTTTTCACACCGCCAATTCGAGGCTTTATTAAAAAAATACAGAGTCCATCATAAAACGGGCACCGGGTATCATCCTCAAACAAGCGGACAAGTGGAAGCATCGAACCGGGAAATAAAGTGGATCTTGGAGAAAACAGTCATAAACTCAAGAAAGGATTGGTCAATAAAATTGAACGATGCTTTGTGGGCTTATCGAACTGCTTTCAAAACACCCATCGGAACAACTCCTTTCCATTTGGTGTATGGGAAGCCATGTCATTTACCAGTAGAGCTTGAACACAAAGCCTATTGGGCAATTAAAGCTCTAAACTATGACCTCGCAGAAGCCGGTGAAAAGCGAAAACTTCAGTTACAAGAGCTCGAGGAACTCCGATATGAAGCATACGAAAGTGCCAAGTTATACAAGGAAAAAACGAAGAAATGACATGATGCTCATATCATCAAAAATGATTTTAAAGAAGGAGACATGGTACTACTTTTTAACTCTCGTTTAAGGCTTTTTCCAGGTAAGTTAAAATCAAGATGGACGGGCCCATATCAAGTTCGTGAAGTATATCCACACGGAGCCATTAAAATTGGAAACGATGCACAAGGAGAGTTCACTGTTAACGGTCAAAGGTTAAAGAACTACATGACCGGAGACCCAATTGGAGTAGTTTCATTCATAACACTAGACGAACCCACCACCCAATCTCGGTAAAGTTTCTCTTTACTCCCCCGAGATCGACATTGTTCCTTGAAACATTGAGGACAATGTTCATTTCAAGTGTGGGGGGGTATATCTATCTTTTTACATTGCTTTCTTAGATTAGATTTTACATGCTTTCTTAGCTTAGATTTTACATGCTTTCTTAGTATAGATTTTCTTGCTTTCTAGTATAACTTTCCTTAGTTGCATTTTCATTTTATGCATGTATATTATTAAAAAAAAAAAAAAATCCCTATGATGATCCATATTTCTTATGCTTGCTATTTGCCCAAGAATAATGCCTTTATCTTCCCTTTCATACTTTCTATAAACTTAGAAATTAATAAAAAGAAAAATATAGAGATATTTTTAGGAAATAAATTAGAAGCCTCATAAGTTAATATAGCAAAATATAGGGTTTTATCAAAGAAAAAGCATTTGATTAGAAGGAATCTTTATTAATTTTTTTTATACACTTGGTTATTTTTATGAAAAAAATATTCTGGAAAATATTTCTTTAAAAGTGTACATGTTAAATTTTACTTAATATTTATTCCCTTATTAGAAGCATCTATTTTGTTTTGCACCATTGAATCACACCCCTTCATCAAAATCCCGTCCTTCCATTTCCACTAAATCGAATCAAGGTTAAACAATTTTATCTTATTGCTAAAAGAGTGACTTAGTCACCAAATCTTAAAGGCAAAAAGAAACTTATTACTTCCTAAGTAACTCGGGGCACGGCGTTCGCTGCGACGATGCTTCCTTGCCAAACGGGAGTAATATCCAAAGTATTCTTGATCTGAGTATTAGGAACATGGGGTTCGCAGCCACTATGCTTCCTACTTGAAAGGATCAAAAATTACTAAGGCCTTTTTATAACACGTACAATAATAAGATAAAATTGTTAATACCTTGATGAGATTTTTCCACTATCACCCTCCATTTTTCGCCCTTGTGATTCAAAAATGCAATACAATTTTATGGAAACTTCTAGTTTGTGAATAAGTGTTTATACTTCCCTTTTGTACATTTTAAAGTGATAGATTCATTCTTCTCAAAAATCACTCTAAAGAGTGAAAGCTTCTCTTTTACCAAGTGCTTGATCTAAGATTTATCCTTCTAGCATGCTTTACTTGATCAAATTCTATATATGCTATATTAGGTTATAGTCTTAAAAGTTATTTCTTTAAGGTATCCCCTAAATGTTTCTTTTTAATGAATTCTAAGGGTATATAGAATATGATTAGAAAGATAAAGGCAATATCCAAAAAGCAATCAGGGCTTGCTACTATATTTCTGAGGGATCATTCTGGTATTTTCCTTTTCTTTCTTCCTCTTTTTCCTAAACTTGCTTGAGGACAAGCAAGAGCTTAAGTGTGGGGGAGTTTGATAAGTGACTATTATATAGTCATTTATCCTTACTTTTTATATACTTTTACACAGTTTAATTACCCTTTTTATCTCATTTTAGATACATTTTAGTTCCTTTTTCAATTTTATTAGATTTTACGCTTTTTGGTATGTTTTATACATTTTAGACAGGTTTTGGAGTCTTTTTATGATCAAGAAAACTTAAGGCACCTTTTGATGTAAAGGCATGGAAGAGCAACAAACAAATCAAGCTCACAAAACCAGAAATCAGATGGCACGGCCGTGCAGCTAAAATGGAGCGGCCGTGCACAAGGCCATTTTCAGGCAATTTTTGATCTCAAAGCAAAGAGTGGTCGTGTCTTGAAGGATGAGTGGCCGTGTTAACCCTCGGAGCGGCCGTGCAGCTTATGGTGGAGCGGCCGTGTAGAATGTCCAAAGTCAAATTCAAAATTGGCGCCAAAAGAGCACGGCCGTGCATCTTCCTTGACTCGGCCGTGCAGATTACATCTGCATGCAGATTTGAAAGGCACCTTCTTGAAGAGTTTCCTCCCCATTATAAAAAGACCCATTGTACTCAGTTTAGAACATCCGAAAATAGTCAAAAAACACATCCAGAAAGGATCAAATTATACTTAGAATGTATAGCAAAATACTCTAGAAATTTATACACAATGTTCAAGGTGTATCAATGATTCGTGACAAGTCTTGTATACTCTTGAAGATGGTGAATGCAATACAAGGGTTATTTTCCAGCCATTGTCTCTCTTTTTTATGAATAAGTATCTCTTTCCTTATCTCTATTTCTTAATTACTTCTTTCATTATTTCAATGGTTTGAGTAATCCTCCATTTCTCGGAGTTGGAAACTCAATTATTTATATTCATGCTTCTCTTACTTGTCATTTCAATTCTCTTCTTAGTAATCTTAACTACTTGCAATTAGGGAGACGTTCTTAATTGTAGGGCCTCAGTTAATCGAGAGAAGGACCTAGCGGAGAATCTCGATTAGCGGAACTCTAAGAATTGAACTAGGTCAATAAATCACGGAAAGTGATTTAAAGACCTAGGGATGATCCTTTAGTGGAAAATACGTGAGATTGATTAACTTATTGGATTTTGATTTATACGGTACCCTCGAAAGGTGAATCAGATTTCCCGCGTGACGAACGGGATTACACTAAGCCGGACCCTCGAGAGAAAGGCCGGTAAGTTTTAAAATACGTGTGCTAGTTAGCACAACTTAGCGTATCATCCTTGAACTTGGCACTTTTATCTTAAAACAATTTCTTTATATTATTCTTAAATTGCTGCAAATATGAAGACGTTTATATTTGTGGAATCCTAGTTAATCGAGAGAAGGACCTAGCGGAGAATCTCGATTGACGAGAACCATATAAAAAGCTGGGTTCCATTGATCACGAAAGTAGTTCAACGGCCTAGGGATGTTCCTTTAATGGAAAGTATGTCAACTTTCGTTCTTAATGGATTCTTACTAATTATGGTCAGCTAGAGATAAGCCGGAATGCCCGTTGGTGACAGGGCGGGAGTACCATAAACGAAAATCTCAAACAGTTAGAACATAATTAGTGAAGAATACAAACGCTACTGTCTTAACCCGAAGTAGTGTAGGCCTAGCATACCATCCTTGTTATTTTGATAAAAGCCTTTATCTAAAGCATACTTATTTGTTTTCAATCCCAAGAATACTATCATTATATGTTAGAGTAATTTCTATATCTTCCTAGTATTTTCTCTTACAAATTCTTATCTCCCCCAATCATTTTATCTATATATCTATATAAAGACAAATATCATCCCAAAGTAAACCCTGTCTCTGTGGGATCGACTCGTACTTGCACCCGCTATATTGCAATAGCCCGTGCGCTTGCGGAATTTAAATAAACCGTTAGGTTTCGACCGAACATCTACCTATTTTTGGCAAAATGACAGAAGACAGACTTCAAGTTGCAGAATCGCCTATCAGAGATCAACAACAACATTAGAGCATTAAATTCTCTTAAATTCAAATTGTGCAAGTGATGAAGATCTCCAACGGCTCCAAGACTTTCCCTGCATATAAAAGGAGACTTCATTGAAGCATTTAACTATCTTCAACAACTACAACTCTGAATTCATGATCTTCTTCTTCAAGTGCATTAAAGCTTAAACGTCCTATCTGTAAATCATTCTTTGAAGAGCTCTACACTAAGACGATCAGTCCATTAAAGCTCTTCAGTGATTGCAATACCTAGCTTTCATAGCTCACGAGAATTTATATCTTATAGATATCAATTCTCCCACAAACACTGGTCAACAAAATTTTTGTACACAATCCATTAGAGATTTATTTTGTAAAGATTCTAGTGGAAAACTTAGTACACAATTTTCAAATCCAAAGTTGACCACTTTGGTTGTGGACGTAGCACTTATTTATAAGTGTGAACCATATTAAATACCTTGTCTATTTCTGTGTGATTGTGAATTGCTTGTGTTGATTAATTTCCAGAATTCCATACATTTGAGAACTGATGATCTTGTCCTATGAAGATCAGCCATTCTCTACTTGTCCTATACTTTACTATTATTCCGCCTGGAAAACTTTCTAACTTAAGTGAAGTAGGTTTTTGAATCAATTTCAAAAATTGGACATAGGCTATTCAACCCCCCCTTCTAGCCTATATTGAGCACCCTGAAACCTAACAACCAGACACTATGCAGCCGCATAATGCCAAGGGCTCACATTCTGGATTTCATGCGGCCGCATTACCCATGCGACCGCACTAAGCCAGCCGCACAAAAACCCTAAGGTTACTGGATTCTATGCGGACGCATGGCGCGCTCGCATAGAAGCTATGCGGTCGCATAGCGACGGACTCTGTTCTTTTAATTGACTTGTTGACCTCAATCCAATGGCTGAAAATTGGTCACGACCTTTGACCCTCCCTCCAGCCTTACTAAGTCTCTCATACACACTTAGAGACTCATTTTTACACACATATTCTCTCCATCATCCTTGGCAAAATTGAGAGAGAAAGGAGGAGAGTTTATGCAAGAAAACCTTTGCTTCTTGCTCATTGAAAGACCAAATCACAATCCAACACTACATTTGGGAAGCTCTTGGCTAGGAGAAGCCATCCTTAACATTGCATGTCACTTTCCTTGAGTTGAATCTTCAAGTTATAAGCTACTATCCCTTGTTCTTCCTCAATTATGAATATGATTCTCTTCTTGATGTTATTCCTTCTTTGGTAACTGATGATTGGAACACTGCGCTCATTGCTCCTCCTAATCTGGAAGAAATTAAAAACACTGTTTTCGCTATGAGTGGTGATAGTGCTTCAGGTCCTGATGGATTTTCTGGAAAATTTTATACTTCCTGCTGGGATATTATTGGTCATGACTTACACCTTGCCATTATGGATTTTTTTGCTGGGTTTTCTATGCCAAAATCTTGGACTAGTACTCTTATTGCGCTTATTCCAAAGGTGGATCATCCAGGCTCCTTCAAGGATCTAAGGCCAATAAGCCTGTGTAACTTCTGTAATAAGGTCATCTCTAAGCTCTTGGCTTCTCGATTGGCTAAGATTCTCCCTTACATTATTTCTCCGAACCAAAGTGCTTTTACCAAAGGTAGAGACATTCATGATAACATCCTCCTGGCCCAAGAACTTCTTTGCTATTTGAAGAAAAAGGTGACAGGCTCCAACATGGTTATTAAGCTTGATATGGCTAAAGCTTTTGACAGAGTCTCTTGGTTCTATTTGATAAAAGTGCTCCGTCGCTTTGGTTTTCACGAGGTTTTTATCGACTTTATTTGGCGCATCATCTCTGATAATTGGTTTTCTATTCTTATTAATGGTGCGCCTGCGGGATTTTTTCGCTCGTCGCGTGGTCTTCGCCAGGGTGACCCTTTATCCCCAAGTCTCTTCATTATTGCGGCCGAGGTTCTGAGCCGGAGTCTTATTAATCTCCATCAAGAAGATCCTTCGACTATCTTTTCTACTTCTAGTGGATGTCCAGTTGTTTCCCATCTTTCTTTTGCGGATGACGTCATTATTTTCTGCAATGGGCACTCTCGATCTCTTCAGAAGCATGCTCAGTTGCTCTCCAATTACGAGAGCTCTTCAGGTCAGCTTGTTAATGGCTCAAAAAGTAGTTTTTACATTGATCCGTCTTTATCTGCTTCTCAGATAAATGCTATTGCTTCTCTCTTGGGCTACCAAATTGGTACTCTTCCTATTATCTACTTGGGTTGTCCATTGTACTTGGGCCGAAAAAAGAAGAATTATTTTGATCCTATTGTTGCCAAGCTTCGAGATCGTATAGGAACTTGGATGGGTGGTTTTCTCTCTCAATATGGCAGACTAATTCTCATCAAACATGTTCTCCATTCTATGACTTCGTACCTTATTGCCGCGTTGGATCCCCCGATGTCAGTTTTAAAATCAATGGATAGATTATTTGCTAATTTCTTTTGGGGATCCATTGAAGGCAAACAAAAAACTCATTGGATATCTTGGTCTTCTTGTTGTTGTCCTACATTGGAGGGTGGGATTGGTATTCCCTCTTTCACATCTTTGGTAAAAGCTTTTGCTGTTAAACTTTGGTGGCGATTTCGAACTCAAAAAAGTTTATGGGGTGATTTTTTGCGCGTGAGATACTGCTTATCAACTCATCCTGTTGTGGCCTACAATAAAGGATCCCATGTTTGGCTTAGTGATAAATGTACAAAATTTCTATATTTTAGGATGTTTTTAGGCTTGTTTTCTCTTCAATAATGTGTATTTCAAAGTAAAATTAGTTGTTTTAGTTCATTTCACTATCTTTGAGCTTAATTGTGCAGACTTGGAGCATTTTGGATCAAAGTTTAAGCTTGGGTGCTGATTTAAAGCTGAAAGGAAGAGGTTCGTGCCATCAGCATTGTTCATGGGCAGGCTGCGATTTATTTCGCAGGTGGAATTTGAAGGCAGCTGTTCCAGTTGAAGGCAGTTCGATTCGCACCCTGGCTGCGATTTCTTTCGCACCCGCGAATCGGCAGATTTTGGGCAGATTTACTATTTCGCCCTGTATTAGTATCAAGTGTAATTTTGAGTCTAAATTAGGAAGAAAACTCTTGAGTTTCCCTCCCTTTTCAGTTTCGTCTCCCTCTAGATTAAAAAGAGAGCGCATTCTCTCTTTAGGGACACACTCTCTCATTCTCTACAAAAAAACTAGGATTTTTCATATCTTTTTCTACACAATTTTTAGGGTAGATTTTGGATTGTAAGTTGAAGATTGAAGACTTCATCATTTGGAATCATTTTGGAGACAAGTTCTTTCTCTTTCCCTCTCCTTAATTTTATTATTTTCATTTCGTTGTTTTATAATGTTTTCCATGATGTTCTTGTTGATTTCTTCAATCATGTGTGAGTAGTTTTCTATTTCTAGGATTAGGTGTAGCCCACGATGAATTTATGAATGAAGTTACGATCTTTCCGTTTACTATATGAATGTTACCCGTTTTGATTCGATTTTAGTTTCGTTAATAATTGCATGAATATTTGGTAGTGAAGAACCGAGAGGTGAAACTCCTATGTTTATGTGATAATCTCAATTACCAAAACGAAGGACCGAAAGGTAAAGTGTAGGTAATGGAACCCTAAAATCGAACTAGAAATTCATGAGAACGACGGTTAATTGAGTTTCTAGAGGCTAATTGAATTGTAAGACATAATGGGTTTAGTTTAATTCATTGAGCGAGACATCGGATTTGAATTAAGCTAGGCACGGTTGAGAGTAGTTCGAGAGAATACAATCAACTATATTGATGCAATTCGCCTTCAAAACTTGACATTTATCGTAAGGGAAGATCGTTGCGGAATTTATAAATTCGTCGTTGTGGTAAACCGAAATCCTAGAAGCTTTTAATTACTGTTTTCAATCAAAAATCCAATTTTGTGTTTACTTAGTTAATTTAGTCTAATTAGTTTAATTTTAGTTCATTTCTACAAAAAACCCGTGAAATCAATTTGTCTAGATAATTTAAGTTGCGAATTTTCGGTACTTGATTCAAAGTCCCTGTGGGATCGACATCCTAAATACTATACGATAAGCCGTGCGCTTGCGGTAGGATTTAGTGATTAATTTGAAAATCACACATCACTTAGACTTCTTAAAGCTCGCGAAATTGTGGAACCTCTCATTCAATGGAACATTAGAAGGGGTGATTGTTCTCTTAGGCATGACAAATGGCTGCCTGTCTTCCCCATTTTGGCTAGAGATGATGCGCCTTTCACCGCTGTAAAAGACCTCTTTCAGTCGGACAGTTCCCTCCTCCCACTGGCCAGATCGTCTCTTCTTCCACAGGCTGTAAGCAGCATTAAAGACCAGCAGATTACTCTTGTTGATGCTGATGATATTCCTTGCTGGACAGCCTCAACGACGGGCAAATTCTCGCTAAAAACAGCGTACGGCATCGCTAGAGAAGCTGGTCCTTCTCTCCTGTCATCAAAATTCATTTGGCACCGCTACACGCCAAGGAATGTAAGTCTGTTTATGTGGCGTCTGCTTCGCTCCCGGCTGCCCATTGATGAAGCCATCATTAAGCGTGGTGTAACAATTGTCTCAAAGTGTAGCTGCTGCCATACAAACCCAGCTGAAGAAACATTCTCCCATGTTTTTTTAACAGGTGATCTTGCTTCCTCAGTTTGGCAATATTTTCATGCCCATTTCAGTTTGCACTTCTCCTCTCTCTCGGTCCAACATCAATGCATGTCTTGGTGGTCTCAAGCGGGTTCTTTGCTTTACAATTTAATTCCTTCCGTGACATTGTGGCAGCTATGGAAAGCTCGAAACAAAGCTGTTTTTGAGGGAGTTCAATCTTCCTCTCGTGGCATTATTTTTGCTATCCAAAGTGATATTAATATTATTCTCAAAGCTGGGAATTTTTTGGTTATTGATTGGTCAAGTCTCTGTCTCAAGATTCGTCGCCCTAAATCAATTACTATTCAAGCAGTTTCTTGGTTGAAACCTCCCTTGGGCATTGTTAAACTTAACTCTGATGGTGGGAGTCGAGATAACCCAGGTATTAGTGGAGGTGGGGGTGTTATCCGTGACTCCGAAGGTCGTTTCATATATGGATTCTCCTCTTACTACGGGGTTTGCTCTAATTCTGTTGCTGAAACTAGAGCCCTTTTCCAAGGAGTTCGCTGGCTTGTTTCTCAAGGCTTTCAGAATGCTATTGTAGAGATTGACTCGGCTTTCCTCCTTGGCTGCATCTCTAATGGTCATTCTCCTCCGTGGCTTACTTTCTATTATATCAGTGCTATTATCTCTATGCAAAAGTGGGGGAATTATATTTTTCGACATTGTTATCGGGAAGCAAACTCTGTGGCTGATGGGTTAGCTAATATTGCCATGGACTCTAAACTGGATGCCACCTATTCCTCGCTTAGCCATCTCCCTAATTCTATTAGAGGAGCGCTCCGTATGGATGCTCGTGGAATTGCTCGTGTTCGTATTTCCTAGTTAGGATTTCCTTTTTGTATTGTATTTCTTTTTTCGAGGTCAGGCTCCTTTGTCCTCCCATTTATAAGGGCCAGGTTGGTTGTCCCCCTCAAGTTTGTACTCTTTTATTTATTCTAATAAAATCTAGCAGGGTGCCGTCCCTGTTTCCCTAAATAAAAAAAAAAAAAGAATTGTTATTCATATTGGATTTGTTATTTGATGAAACATGTTAGAAATCATCAATTTTGAGTATGTTTGACTATGTTGACCTTTCAAATTCGTGGTTGACTTTGTGAATGTGTTTGGAGACTCATGTTTACATGTTCGAAATTTGAAATATGATTAGTAATTGTTAAGTTTACGGTATGATTAATTCGCGTAAACTCGAACTCATTAGAAACCAAAAATGACTCTAACGGAGTTCATTAGGATTTCATAATTTATGAGACCACGTGTGTGATTTGGGAATTCTTGGATGATTCGAGTGATTCGTTTGGAAATTTTGGTTACACCGGTTGTGTGTATTGATATTACGTTAATTGTCGTAATGTTTATAAGTTGATTATTTGTGGTGTGGGATTATTATAACTCACTTGTGACATTCGTATCATTGTTGAATGTTATTGTTGTGGTATACTCCCTACTTTTGAGTATGACCTTTATTTTTAAATGTCGAGTAAATATTCTACTTGAGCATTTAGTTAGTCCATGTCAAACTTGTTAGAGAGGGGTGTATTGACGCTTGATTATTACAAGAGCAGGGGCTACGTAATAGTTGAAGTCCAATACATTGGGTTCTCGCCCCCTACCGTTGGCCGCGGTAGAGGAAAATAGCGCCAAGTGTTTGTAGGCAAAAACCACAACGTTGGTAAGCTATTGTACCGGGGTGACCTTTCCGGGTTGTAGGGACCGGTGGCACCGGTGTATTGTGAATTTCAAATAAAATGGTTCACAGATTCTTTGTTGTAAGATCTTGGTTTCGATATAGCTCGAGCACGTCAACAACGGCTCTACATTTGGTATAATATTGGTTGGTTGGTTGGAAGTATTGGTTTGGTCGGAGGTGTACCTCGACACCGTATCCTTTGTAACCTGTTTACTTATAGCTCTTATGTGCTTCCTGCATGAACGAATGTTGGTCATGGTTTCCAACCGGTATGGGACGGTTGGCGATCGTCGAGCCTCTCGTGTAGTATGGGGTTGTTTGGTTACATGCAACGCTTGTTACTTCTGTTTGGTATTGACATGGTTTCGTGATGACATGAGTACTTGTTATAATTATTGTCTTGCATCTAGCATGCCATATTGTTGCATTAGTAGCTTATTGAGTTTCGACTCACCCCGTCTGTGTTTATTTGTTTTCCTTAGATCAAGCGCCGGCGAGGAATCCCTAGTGCTCGAGTTCAGTTCTCATTGGACGTCATCTTTTGGTAGTGCACCTTGTGCCTAGTATTTTCTTTTGGTGAGGCCGAGGGTGTACTTGTTATGTAAACAATGTATTTGTTGGGTAGTAGTCTCGACTGTTATTGGTATATTCTTTTGTTGTGCCGGCATGGTTGCCGTGCTGTTGTATATATTTCTTAACTTTAATTCCGCGCACTCTGATATGGTTTATACATGTACCGAGCCTGTTAGCTCGAGTTTGTTGTTGCTAGCTAACGTGTTGTTTCTCCGGCCTGTTTCGCCGTTGAGGTTTAGTATCGTTTTAAAGATTTTGTTGTTTAAAGAAAACTTGCACGTGCATTACAGGGTTTTCTCATGACTTTGCATTCTTTTTAAATGGAATTTTTGAGATGCTACTTACGTGATTCTACATTGTCTCGCGGACCGAACGGGATTCACATCGGATCTCGGGTCAAGTCGCGACATGTTTTCCCACACACATTCACTGCTCACACACTCCCTTAATATATCTGGTAACCTTCTATCCGGTAACCCCCAATATTGTACATTTATAGTATGATTTTTTTTCTAATAAAATAAAATAGAATACATTTATCTATCACAATCAGAGGATAATATGCGAGGATTAGAAAAAATTTACATGGAGTAAATATACATACATATATATATATATATATATATATATTCATATATTTCAAAATTATGCTAAGTCAGAGGAAGACTCTTCTAGAATTGGGAGAATGTAAAACCAAAAGAAAAGGCTAGTAATCTCAATCAAGCTTTATTGACCCATGCTCGTGGAGGCATTGAAGGTGGCTTTCGATAAAAAGGCTAATGTTGCATCATAGAAAAATTAACATTATTAAGATATTTTTTGTCGATCAAACTTTGAGGAACGTATGATCTTTATTGATTGAAATAAAAAATTAATTTATAGTTACATTTAAATGATATCATTGTAAAAATAAATTCAATAGTAAAATCATATTGTGATATAGTCTTGCAAAGTTTTAAAACTGATTGAAACCGATAAAGAATTCGTTATCTACCATATTGCTATTATTGAATTTATTTTTTAAATTTAATTAAACTTTTTTTTATCTTAGTAATAAAATATATATCACTTATTTTCTATAATTTTGTTTGATAAATGCTTTTATGATTTTCTTATCAAAAAAAATGAAATGAGTCATAAGCATAATTGAAAAAATATATTATTAAAAAATAGAAATAGAAAAAAAATTTAACTACCATGTTTGTTGACATGTTAGGAATTAAAAGGTGATTTGGAAATAAGAAATATATTGCTAAACTTCAAATGGCAAGTAATAAATTAAGGGGTAGTTTTTTCCAACTATATACTTGGTTAATTTAATTATTGTGCAAGTGTGTATACGTGTGAGAGAGAGAGTGTTCTCTTTTTTTTTGTTTTGTTGTGTCTGTCTGTGTGTCACTGAGAGAGAGGGTGTGACACCCTAGTTCTCTTAATTGCATCATTTGCATTCGTTCTACATTACGTCTTATGTTTTAGCATCGTCATTTCATGTGCAAATATCTTTCATATGTACTTGCAATTGAGATGGTTATACATTTTTTTAAGTGTATGAAATGTGTTAGAAGTTTCAACATTATTGCACTTGATTTGGTATGTTATTCGTTTACTTTGATTTTGAGACTTTTCGGAGGCCTTTGCTTAGTGTTCTAGCTTCACTTAAGTGTTAGAACCATCATGGAACCTTTGGGCAACTTTTTGGGACTTTTCTAGACCACATTTCATGATTTTAGAGTGTACTGGAAGTTGGGCGGCGCAGGCGCGCGCATTAGACAGAAACTTGAGTTCGAACTTTCTGGAACCTGAGCAAGCGCCTAGGCGGCCGCGCCTCATCCAGAAACTTTGCTCTGTTTTTCTGCTTTATTAAAACGTGACAGTTTTGCCCTTTGACCCAATTAGACGTACCTTTGTTTGACTCGTCCTTTTACACCTAAAACACCGAGAACCATCCACATTAACACCATTTCTCTACTTTCTTCATCCATGGTGAGAGAGAAAGCTTGTGTGAGAGAAATAGTGTGAGATTAGTGTGTGTTTTCACTTTCCTCCTCATCCAACCATAGATTCTTGCATGCAAAGCCATATTTGTGTTCCTTGAGACTAGAGAAACAACTTGGGAGGCTTTGATTCTTCTTTTGTTGGTTTGATTTGTGTATTTGAGGTAAGTACCCAATCCCTTGTTTTGTATGCTCAATATCAAGTATGCTCCCTTCATGATAGTTTTAGCCTACATGTTTAAGAAGACATGCATCATGTTAAAAACTTGAAATTCCTTAAGTAAATTTTCTGTGAATTTTGGGTTAATGACTCATAATTGATAATTTGGACTTGTGTCAAGTATGAATAATGTTCTAGGATGAACTTGGAATAACTTTTGTTCTTGGACTTGTTATAATTCATTACTTCAAAAATTGATGGACATGTTAGGGTTCACAAGTGTGGAACTTAAATCTTGATGGACTAAAAGTCACGAATGACATATAGTCTAATAGCATATGAATCGAGAACTTAGAAAAGAGCCATGAATTGCACATAGCATTCATTCGCTACTTAGGAATATTTTAGCAATAACTCATCGGAGTTGCGTTAGAGAGTCATTGAACAATACCGACTCTACAAATAAATCCCTACGACGTTTAGAGTTCAAATGAATTGTAAATTTGTTCTTGGGAATTCTTGACATGATTGATCTATTGCTCGATTTGTACATTATAGAATAACATGCCTACTTGATCGGACGAGTCGCTCTTGTCAACCTCGCTCCATTACTTGATTTATTACGTGAGTAAACATCTACTTGACTCGGACACGTTCGCTCTTGTCGAACTTGCTCCTTACTTGATTTGTATGACAAGTAAATACCTACTTGACATACCATTAGTCCAGCTGGCATTACGTGAATTGTATCGATGGTTAACGATGCATCATAGTCATGAATCATGAGGTTCATGATGATGATGGGTCGCCATACCATAACTTGCACACACCCTTCACTACGATCACGGTGGAGAAGAGTACCATGTCGTAACCAAAGGGCGCTTGGAATAATACTAATCGTGGTCGATGTATCATACACGTGCATCCGACAAATACAATCGTGATAACCTTGTCTATTTCGGGGACTACAAAGCGGCACCGGTTCTATAACATATCCTAATCCTATGTGATTTAATTACGCACCTATGTGAAAACAATGTGCATCGCGACATGAGAACTACGTGCTAACATGATCTTGCTTGATACGTGCTATGTATGCCTTGCATTATATCTGTCATGCATATTGGTTACTTACAAAGTCTTTATGACTTACCCCTCCCTTTCTTGTTTTAGATCCTAGTCGTCCGGTCCATCTTCTCGAGGTTGATCGTCTTCTCGTGCTCGTGATCGTTCACCTAGAGGTGGTAGCGTTGGCTTTTGGTTTCTTCTTTTGCAAGGACGTCGGGTTAAGCAAGTCACTTAGACTTCGCTTGGGAATGTGTAATCATAGTAACTTGTACTTGTTGTAGATTAAATGAATATTCTACTTATGTCTCTTGTTATTTGCCGGCACTTGTTGGCCGAGCCTTGTTTACATGTATATGGTTCACTTGTTAAGACTTCCGCTGAGCATCCCTTTAGCTCTTGTTTATTGATGTGGTTTCTCCGGCATGTTTAGCCGTCGAGGTGTTTATTTATTAGCATGACTTGTTAGTGTTGGGTTCCTTTGTAATTTCGCCGATGACTTGGTTTACTTGTTATTAATTGTTATATCGGGTTTGAAGTTTTAAAAATATTTCGGCTTTTAAATGCCGAGTTTTACTACGTGTCCAATGTTGCGTCACGTTAGTTTTAATAATTGAGTCCTTGCATGATTGTAGTCCTTATTTGGACGGCTCGACCCGCGTTCCCATCTCGGGGTCGGGGTTGGGTCGTCACAGTTGGTATCAGAGCTTTATAGGTTAGCTATCGGCCAGGATAGGTTCCATGGCCTAGTTGGGTTAGTTCTCGTGTGATGTTCTAACGTCGAGTGATTTCTTATAGGTGTATCATGGTGCGACCTAGACCGGGGCTAGTAGCGGTGGAGCCGGTATTGGTCGAGGCGAGGCCTAGGAGGGTTCCTCCGAGCCGAGGCTAGAGCTCCGAAGAACACGAAGTTGAGGTACCCCCACCTCAGAATCAGGGTGATGAGAATGCCCGTATGGCGGGCTTGTTTCGTAGAATGATGACTGTTATGACCGAGTTGGCACAAGAGGGTCAAGCAGGAGGTGTACCACCTCCACCACCACCACCAGAACCAGAACCAGAGGCGAGAGTTTCACCACCTCGTAACGAGGCACCGCCAGAACCTAGAGCTAGAAATAATGCTACTTTGGAGAGGTTCTTGAAGATGAAACCTCCATCTTTCGAGGGAGAGTCCGATGCTAGTAAAGCAGAGTTATGGCTGGAGGACTTGGAGAAAATCTTTGCAGCTCTAGACTGCACGGAGGAAGAGAAAGTTGTCTTAGCTGTGTATAAGCTGAGAGGGGCAGCGAATCATTGGTGGAGAGTGTTGTTGGCAAGCTGGGAGCTTAACCGGGTTCCAAGGATTTGGGCTAATTTCGAGAGGGAGTTCAAGGCTTCCTATGTACCTATGGTGGTGAGGAGAAAGAGGGAGAAAGAGTTCCAGGATCTAGAACAGGGTTCTATGACAGTGGCTCGATTCACCAAGTTCACCGCTGTCTCGTTATTGTGCACATCTTGTACCCGATGAGCCCATGAGGGTGCTCAAGTTCGTTAAGGGTCGAAGACCGAGTATAGAAGGCAGCTCTTGTCATTGCGGTTGACGGACTATAGGGGTGCGATTGATCGCGCCTATGAGATCGAGAGATATAGAGGAGCAGAAGCTTCTTGTGCGATCCTCGCATCGCGATCATCGCAGCGATCATCTCGGTGACCTCGCGGCATTCGGAAGGGTCGGTTCGGGTAATCGGTGCGGTCATCGGGCAACCGTCGTAACGGTGGCCAATCTAGGCAGCAATCGGATGGACAGCCTAGGCGTACTTCCGATAGTCGTGATAATCGTACTCCAGCTTCGCAAGGGCAGCAAGGCCAGCGGAGTGAGCCTGTTGAGTGTTCCTTTTGTCACAAACTGGGGCATTCGTACAATGAGTGTAGGGCAGACTTGGGCGTGTTTGGGTTGTGGAGATACAAATCACCGAGTGAAAGATTGTCCCAAGTTTAAGACTACTCGGTCCGTGGGTTCGGTTCAGCGATCGGGCACCAAGAGGGATAGTGATGGGCGTCCTAAGGCCCAAGCTCGTGTTTTGCGCTTGACCGGCGTGGTGTTCCGAGTCGACCTCGGTTATTGGAGGTATTCTCTCGTCTTCGGCCATAGGGCTCGAGTTCTTATAGATCCGGGTCTTCTCATTCCTATGTTGCATCGCATTTCATTGAGCATTTGTGCGTGTTACCTTCTCGGTTGCCTTATGTGCTTGAAGTGTCTACACCGTTGGGTGATCAATTGTTGGCGTCGAAGTTTATAAAGCTTGTGATGTGCTTGTATGTGATCGGGTCTTGCATGCGGATCTAGTAGTTTTGCCTATTCGGGATTTTGATTTGATCTTGGGTATGGATTGGTTGTGTACTTATCATGCTCTAGTTGATTGTCGTCGTAAAAGAGTTACTTTTGCCATGCCGGTATTCGGAGTTTGTGTTTATGGGTGATCATGCCATGAATAGTATACATATCATTTCGCTGCGGGCTAGAAAACTTCTATCTCGGGGTGTACGGGGTATATTGCTTGTGTGCTTGATACTAGCATGTCTACGGTTAATATAGAAGATGTACCGGTAGTTAATGAATTTCGGATGTCTTTTCAAATGATTTTGCATTACCTCCCGACCGAGAGTTAGAGTTTTGCATTGAACTATTGGGAACTTCACCAATTTCTAGAGCACCTTATAGAATGGCCCCATGAATTGAGGGAGTTGAAAGACCAATTGGGAACTTCTCGATAAGGAGTTCATTAAACCGAGTGTGTCTCCGTGGGGTGCACGGTATTGTTTGTGAAGAAGAAGGATGGTAGTTTGCGGTTGTGCATTGACTATCGCCAATTGAACCAGGTTACTATCAAGAATAGGTACCCTTTACCTCACATTGATGATCTCTTCGATCAACTTCGGGGATCCGTGGTGTATTCCAAGCTAGACTTGAGGAGTGGTTATCACCGTTGAGAGTTCGGGCGGAGGATGTCCCAAAGACAGCTTTTCGGACACGTTATGGTCACTATGAGTTTGTGGTGATGCCGTTTGGGTTGACAAACGCGCTGCGGTTTTCATGGACTTGATGAATCGGGTGTTTCATGATTATTTAGATTGCTTTGTTGTGGTTTTTATCGATGATATTTTAGTGTACTCAAAGTCACGAGAGGAACATGCTAACCATTTGAGAGTGGTTCTTTCCTTGTTGCGAGAAAAGAAACTTTATGCGAAATTTAGCAAGTGTGCATTTTGGCTCGAACAAGTATCTTTTCTTGGGCACGTTGTTTCTAGTGAGGGTATTGCGGTGGATCCTTCTAAGGTGGAGGCATTACTAAATGGAAGACTCCTAGAACGGAACCGAAGTTCGTAGTTTCTTGGGCTTGGCGGGTTACTACCGTAGGTTCATTGAGGATTCTCCAAGATTGCTACTCCCATGACTAATTTGACTCGAAAAAGTCTACTTTCATTTGGAGTGATAAGTGCGAGGCCGGTTTCAGAATTGAAGAAGAGATTGACCACGCTCTGTTTTAGCATTGCCTAGTGGATGTGATAACTTTGTGATATATAGCGACGCTTCGTTAGAAGGCTTGGGTTGCGTGCTTATGCAAAACGGGAAGGTGATTGCCTATGCTTCGAAGAAGTTGTCACCATATGAAGAATTACCCGACTCACGACCTTGAGTTGGCGGCAATTGTTTCGCGCTTCACAAGTGGAAACATTACCTTTATGGAGCGAAGTTTGAAGTGTATACGGATCATAAGAGTTTGAAATACCTCTTCTCGCGAAGGAGTTGAATATGAGACAGGCGTTGGATGGAGAAGCTTAAGGACCACAACTTTACTATTCTTTACCATCCGGGAAAAGCGAATGTTGTTGCGGATGCCTTGAGTAGGAAGGCTTATATGTCTTGTATGATGATGAGGGAATGGAAGATGCTAGAGGATGTCCGGAATGGAGTCCTATTATAAGTGGGCGTAGTGTTCTATTTGCTAATGTTCGTGCTACGCCGTTTTATTTGGGTTGATTAAGGAGGCTCAAGTTACCGATCCGAATTGAAGAAGGTTATTGATAGATTGGGAGAGAATGCTACACCGGGGTTTGCGATGAACAGTGATGGGATCTTGACATTTCGAATAGGGTTTGTGTTCCTTCTTCCGATGAAGTGAAACGTATGGTCCTTGACGAGGCTCACAAAGCCAAGTACACGATACATCCGGTAGTACTAAGATGTACCGTGACTTGAAGAGGCTTTTGGTGGAACGGTATGAAGAGGGAGATAGCTGAGTATGTTTCTAGATGTTTAACATGTCGCGAGGTCAAGGCGGAACACCGAGACCCGGTCTACTTCACCACTTGAGATTCGGAGTGGAAATGGGAACATATCACGATGGATTTTGTCACGGGTTGCCGCGTACTCGTAGAGGCTTCGATGTTGTTTGGGTTATTGTTGATAGGTTGACGAAGTCGTCCCATTTTATTCCTATTGCGATGACTTACGGTTTGAGTCGGTTGGCATTGTATATCCAGGAGATTATCGGGCTACATGGTGTCCCCGTTAGTATTGTGTCGGATAGAGATCCTAGATTCACCTCGAGATTTTGGCATTCATTACAGAGGCCTTGGGTACCAAACTTAACTTGAGTACAGCTTTTCATCCCCGATCGGATGGATGGATCGGAGAGATTGATACGATATTAGAGGACATGCTTCGTGCTTGTGCTATGGATTTCAAGGGCAATTGGGATTCACATCTACCGTTGGCGAGTTTGCATATAATAACGATTACCAATCTAGCATTGAGATGGCTCCTTATGAGGCTTTGTATGGGCGTAAGTGTCGTTCACCAATTTGTTGGGACGAAGTTGGAGAAGCTAAGTTATGGGGTTCGAAATGGTGCAACAATCGGCCGATGGTGTCAAGTTGATTAGAGAGAGATTGCGTACGGCTCGAGTAGACGAGAAAAGCTATGCGGATAACCGGAGACGCGATCTTGAGTTTCAAGTTGGAGATTTTGTGTTCTTGAAAATATCGCCGCCGTGGTACTAAGAGATTTGGTAAGAAAGGGAAACTTTCACCAAGGTATATTGGCCCGTTCGAAATTCTTGAGAGGGTTGGTTCTTTAGCTTACCGGATTGCATTGCCACCGTCTATTTCGGGTATTCATGATGTGTTTCACGTTTCTATGCTCCGCAAATATATGAAGGATGAATCACATGTTCTTGCCTATGAAGAGATTACCTTTGAACCCGATCTTTCCTATGTTGAGAAGCCGGTGAAGATTCTTGATACCAAAGAGCAAGTCTTGAGGACTAAGAGAATACCGTTAGTGAAAGTTTTGTGGAAGAATCACTTGTTGGAAGAAGCCACTTGGGAAACTCAGAGTGAGATGCATGAGAAGTATCCATACCTGTTTGATTAGATGGTGAGTGAATTTAGGGACTAAATTCCTTTAAGGAGGGGAGGATGTGACACCCTAGTTCTCTTAATTGCATCATTTGCATTCGTTCTACATTACGTCTTATGTTTTAGCATCGTCATTTCATGTGCAAATATCTTTCATATGTACTTGCAATTGAGATGGTTATACATTTTTTTAAGTGTATGAAATGTGTTAGAAGTTTCAACATTATTGCACTTGATTTGGTATGTTATTCGTTTACTTTGGTTTTGAGACTTTTCGGAGGCCTTTGCTTAGTGTTCTAGCTTCACTTAAGTGTTAGAACCATCATGGAACCTTTGGGCAACTTTTTGGGACTTTTCTAGACCACATTTCATGATTTTAGAGTGTTGGAAGTTGGGCGGCGCTGGCGCGCGCACGAAACTTGAGTTCGAACTTCGGAACCGAGCGGCGCTAGGCGGCCGCCTAGGCGGCCGCGCCTCATCCAGAAACTTTGCTCTGTTTTTCTGCTTTATTAAAACGTGACAGTTTTGCCCTTTGACCCAATTAGACGTACCTTGACTGTTTGACTCGTCCTTTTACACCTAAAACACCTGAGAACCATCCACATTAACACCATTTCTCTACTTTCTTCATCCATGGTGAGAGAGAAAGCTTGTGTGAGAGAAATAGTGTGAGATTAGTGTGTGTTTTCACTTTCCTCCTCATCCAACCATAGATTCTTGCATGCAAAGCCATATTTGTGTTCCTTGAGACTAGAGAAACAACTTGGGAGGCTTTGATTCTTCTTTTGTTGGTTTGATTTGTGTATTTGAGGTAAGTACCCAATCCCTTGTTTTGTATGCTCAATATCAAGTATGCTCTCTTCATGATAGTTTTAGCCTACATGTTTAAGAAGACATGCATCATGTTAAAAACTTGAAATTCCTTAAGTAAATTTTCTGTGAATTTTGGGTTAATGACTCATAATTGATAATTTGGACTTGTGTCAAGTATGAATAATGTTCTAGGATGAACTTGGAATAACTTTTGTTCTTGGACTTGTTATAATTCATTACTTCAAAAATTGATGGACATGTTAGGGTTCACAAGTGTGGAACTTAAATCTTGATGGACTAAAAGTCACGAATGACATATAGTCTAATAGCATATGAATCGAGAACTTAGAAAAGAGCCATGAATTGCACATAGCATTCATTCGCTACTTAGGAATATTTTAGCAATAACTCATCGGAGTTGCGTTAGAGAGTCATTGAACAATACCGACTCTACAAATAAATCCCTACGACGTTTAGAGTTCAAATGAATTGTAAATTTGTTCTTGGGAATTCTTGACATGATTGATCTATTGCTCGACTTGTACATTATAGAATAACATGCCTACTTGATCGGACGAGTCGCTCTTGTCGACCTCGCTCCATTACTAATTGATTTATTACGTGAGTAAACATCTACTTGACTCGGACATGTTCGCTCTTGTCGAACTTGCTCCTTACTTGATTTGTATGACAAGTAAATACCTACTTGACATACCATTAGTCCAGCTGGCATTACGTGAATTGTATCGATGGTTAACGATGCATCATAGTCATGAATCATGAGGTTCATGATGATGATGGGTCGCCATACCATAACTTGCACACACCCTTCACTACGATCACGGTGGAGAAGAGTACCATGTCGTAACCAAAGGGCGCTTGGAATAATACTAATCGTGGTCGATGTATCATACACGTGCATCCGACAAATACAATCGTGATAACCTTGTCTATTTCAGGGACTACGAAGCGGCACCGGTTCTATAACATATCCTAATCGTATGTGATTTAATTACGCACCTATGTGAAAACAATGTGCATCGCGACATGAGAACTACGTGCTAACATGATCTTGCTTGATACGTGCTATGTATGCCTTTCATTATATCCTGTCATGCATATTGGTTACTTACAAAGTCTTTATGACTTACCCCCTCCCTTTTACTGTTTTAGATCCTAGTCGTCCAGGTCCATCTTCTCGAGGTTGATCGTCTTCTCGTGCTCGCGACCGTTCACCTAGAGGTGGTAGCGTTGGCTTTTGGTATCTTCTTTTGGCAAGGACGTCGGGTTAAGCAAGTCACTTAGACTTCGCTTGGGAATGTGTAATCATAGTAACTTGTACTTGTTGTAGACTAAATGAATATTCTACTTATGTCTCTTGTTATTTGCCGGCACTTGTTGGCCGAGCCTTGTTTACATGTATATGGTTCACTTGTTAAGACTTCCCGAGCATCCCTTTAGCTCTTGTTTATTGATGTGGTCTCTCCGCATGTTTAGCCGTCGAGGTGTTTATTTATTAGCATGACTTGTTAGTGTTGGGTTCCGGCTGTAATTTCGCCGATGACTTGGTTTACTTGTTATTAATTGTTATATCAGGTTCTGAAGTTTTAAAAATATTTCGGCTTTTTAAATGCCGAGTTTTACTACGTGTCCAATGTTGCATCACGTTAGTTTTAATAATTGAGTCCTTGCATGATTGTAGTCCTTATTTGGACGGCTCGACCCGCGTTCCCATCTCGGGGTCGGGGTTGGGTCGTCACAGAGGGAGTCTTTTTCATTTTTGTGTTCTCCTCTTAGGTTTCTTTTCTTCTTAGTCGAGAGAGTGAGAGATCGATCCTGAGAGAGAGGGAGAGATGGTGTATATATAGGAGGGATTGGGGGAGATATTTTGATGATTACTCTCGTCCCCGAGCAAAAGGAAGCTTCCTCCTGCAGCTTGGCCGCCTTGTTTGGGCAAGAAAGTCATCAGTTTCGGCCATTGTAGTCCAGGCTTGACTATAGATGTATGCAGGGTTTGCTACGCGGCGCACCAGGCTTGGCGTCCACGCATCAAACCATGTTTTTGGTGTCGCGGCGCACCAGGTTGGTAGCCGCGGACCAAAACCTTTTTTTGTCTTTATCAGGCTTTGATGTCTTGCGCTTTGGCCCCTTCAAGCTTTGTATCTTTAGTCTTGACCCTCATTGTTGAGTTAATTGAAGTTGTTTGTCTGTTGGACGTCGTTGGTCCTGTTGGATATGTTGTTTCCTGAAATGATCATAGAAACAAGTGTTAGTCCATTTATAAATAAACAATTATTTATAGGACAATTCGTATAATGTAGGTGTACGAATTCTGGGTGTCTACACCAGAGAAGGAAGACCCACCAAACGAGTGGCTGAAATTGAATTCGGATGCATGTACTGGTCAAGTGACCTCAAGGACCAAAATTTCACCCACATTTATCCCATAATTTCCATAGCTTACACACTCGTCAACTTGTAGAAACAATCCCACAACCACATTTCAATCCCTTCTTTTTCTTTCCCACACTGCACAATTTGCGTGCAATTAAAAACTATTAGAATTGAGATCATAGTTATTATCTTTTCTTTTTTGGATTTTATTAATAATAAATAATACACAAAGTAAATAAAAATTTGTTTATAAATACATTCTTTTGTACAAAAAAAAAAGCAAGAAAGTAAAATCATCTCCGTCCTCGCTTCGCCCTGGTTGTACCGGCACCTTCGGATCCGCCAGTTCCACCACTTCGTCGACACAGACCAGTCGCGTCTGCACCCCTTATATCACCATGGCCTTATCATGTCTTGTCTATACATATGTAAGAAACAGAAGACACACACTCCATCATGTTGAACAACTACCTTCCAAGCCTTAAGGTAGATTGCTTCTGGCCCAAGGTTGATCGAGCGTCACCAGCAGCTCTGCCATCATAGGCCAACAAATCATTTCAAGCATCCCTATGGGAAACCTTTCCTAAAACAATCACCTTCCAAGTCTCGCCCGAGCCACGAATTAAATCGTCATCAAAGGTCCGACATCCAACATGTCTCAACTGATCATTTCAAAGCATCCGTGAACGGGCCCAAGGTTATCAGAAAATGTCGCTGACAACTTAGCACTTCCATCTTCTATAGCAGAATCCCCATGGGACTCCACTCATTATATCTCGACAAAAACATTGCTAATGGTTGTGAACACCATCCTCAGCAAAGTCTGTCCTCCTGGATACCACACAAGTTACAATATTAGTTGTTCGGTCATTTCCCTACAGGTGCAAACTTAAGGCCTCTAGAAATACATCGCTCAACTGACAAAGCTTAGAAAACACTGCTGACGACTCAGTACTAAGAATCATTCCCAACTGTATCAGTTATTCAGTCATTTCCCCACAGGTGTAAACTTGAGGCCTCTAGAAATCAACCGCTCAACTGACACAGCTCAGAAAACGTCGCTGACGCTTCAGCACTCAAAATCTGTCCCAATCAGACACCACACAAGACAGTATCTCTTGGTCATTTCCCAACGGGAGCAAATCTGGGGTTCATGAATTTGATCACCAAATCATATCTTACAGTGCATTCACACACGTTTGCACACCCAAAAAAAATACTCCTTCCGTTCCAGGTAAAGAGTCCACTTTTGACTTTTTTTTGTCAACTAAGCTAAAGTTTGACCAATAATTAACATAAATCTAGTGGTTTTTACAAAGTTATTAAAGTTGTAATCCATAGTATTATTAAGATAGTTTTTAATTAATGAAATTTTATTTCTTAAAACATAAGTAAAATATATAAATTTTTTATTTGATTTAGTCTTATGTTGACTTCTATAAAAGGAAAGTGGATTCTTTGCCTGGAACGGAGGGAGTATCACACAAATGCTTTACAGCTTTAAAAAAAACACATGCTTTATAACTTTGAAAAAAAAACACATGCATTACAGCTTTAAAAAAAACAACAAACACATCTTTAACATCTTTTAAAAAAAAAAAAATCTTCCACATCTTTGGAAAAGAAAATCAACAAACATGTATCCTCTTCGAACTACGTTTTGGTCTGATTCCCAAAACGGGATAAGTAGGCAACCTCTTAGGAGGTACGACCATCCAATTATATCTCACCCGAACTACGTTTGATTTGATTTCTATTTAGGATTTGCAAGTAACCCCAAGGGGGCCCAGCCAATGTTTTAAAATCTTCGTACGAAGTACGATGTCTATTTTGTCGAATCTGCATTTTGAAGAAGCGGCGCGAGGGTGGAGTCGCCGGAGCGAGAATCGAAAATGACGAACGTCATATTCTGTTGAGAATCTCGCCACGGAGGCCGAAGCTTTCGAGGACGAAACCGACAACACAGCCTTGGACGCAATTGATGCCTCGCCATTGACAGTAGTCAAAGCGCTAGTGGGGAGTGTAGAGAAGTTTGTTGTCGGTGTCAGCTTTGGACTTGAAAGTGAGGATGATGACGATGACGACGTCGGATGGTAGGACTAAGTTGACTGGTGGGTCAGCGACGGAGATGGTGACGGAGAGAGGATAAGAAAGTGAGAGAGGAGATAGGAAAGGATTTTAGGTGAGCTGGTGGTGGGCATTGTTGGATCGGAGGGGAGAGGGGGTGGGACTTGTGTCTAAGTTTTCTAGTTGTAACTTAGAAAGAAAAAAAAAACAAACATTAATTCCAATTAAGAATGTTTTGTCCACCATGGAATCTTAGTCAGTATTTAGTAAGGGTATTTCGGGTATTTCAGATATTTTTTAACGTTTAAAGTGACGGTCGTCACTCCAGGGACTAACTTTTAGGCTTAAATGGCAGTTCAGGAACCATAATAGGAAGGAAATGCCAAAGTTCTATAACCGAATCAGGAAAAGGGATAAAGTTTAGGGACCAAATTATATATTAAACCTTTTTTTTACTTACTAACTCAATGACCAAGCATTACTCTTTTTTTCTTACAGTTGAAGACAATCAACAAAACCCAAATAGCAGTCATGGAACCCAATCACGAAAAATACTTCATTAAATATTATAAGGAAATAAACATTGAAAGAATTTTCCTCTTACAACAACGTAAAAATGTCTATACAAGACACAAGAATTTATGCAGATACCAAAAATAAATACAGAAGAAAAATAAAGCAAGGTAACCGAGAGAACAGCTTGCAAGCAAAGGTATGGATCAGTAGTGCAAAACAGTAACACTGAGCCGTTCAATAGTATAGTTGGCCGAAGGATAGTCGTGAAGGGTCGAAAAGATTACAGATCCTCGAGCTAGTCGAAAAGCACCAGTTCCCCCGGTAACAGGCAACTCACCATGGCCGGCCCAAGGGTGAAGCTAGGGAACCAAAGGCTTTAGGCCTCAAGACAATTTAGGCCTCAAAAAAAAAATTACTATTTATTTTAATTTTTTTTTAAATGTTAAGAGTAATTTTTAATTTTTTTCACTCACTCATTAATAGTCAACGTTACTAACTTAATGTTTCTCAATAGAACAATTTGACAAAATTCTTGGCAATGAAGTTATAAAATCTCTTAAAGAATCATTTAAAGTTGATCACTTTTTGTACATACTACATCCGTTCTAAAATAATTGTTATTTTAGCAAAGTTTTTTGTCCCAAAATAATTGTCGTTATAGGATTTCAAAAATATTTGCCCATATTTTATCACAATTGCTATTAATTATTACTCTCATTAAAGAGGGTTGGTAAGAAGAAATAGAAAAAGTACTCCTACAACTTACCTACAATAATTGAACTTAAATAAGAGCATATCAATCTTTTGAAAGCTTTCTTAATCTATGTACAAATTGCTAAAACGATAATTATTTTGGGACGAAAATAGTAATAGATTAGACAATCACTTCATTTCAAAGTAGATTTGAACAATTTAAAATATATCAAAATATTTTTAGTTTTCTATTTAGCATTAAGAAATTAAGGACTTTGGATAATGACAATTTAAAAGAAAATTTTCTTCACCTTGAAAGTTCATTAAAACATAATGAGAATTCTAATAATATTGATGGATTAGAGTTATTTACTGAACTAAATTTTTTAAAAGAAATTATAAAAGTGAAGACATACTTAATCATATACTTAATAAGGCTTAATTCTTTTCCAAATGCGAATATCACTTATAAGATAATATTAACGATTAATGTAACTATTGCTTCGGCAGAAAGAAGTTTCTCAAAACTAAAATTAATAAAATCTTATCTAAGATCAATGATGTATCAACAATGGTTAAATAGAATTTTATTATCGATTGAAAAAAAATTGTTAAATGAAATCAATTATCATAATTTAATAAATGATTTTGCATCCCAAAAAATAGGAAAATAAACTTTAAATAAAATAAATTTTTAATATTTTATTCTTTACTTTAAAAAGGCCTCAATTTAAAATTTGTTTTAGGCCTCTATAAGTATTGGGCCGGCCCTGCAACTCACGAGTATCTACAGCCGTTGGGTCGTAACCGAGAATATTAAAAGAGCTGCCATTGTACTTTCCAGTTTGGAAAACAACAGTGAGGCCGGTAAACAGGCTAAAGTCACTCATGGAAGAGGAAGAAGCAAAGAGTCCATGGGCTCGTCCAACAAGCGCAGACCCTGGATAGGGTCCCGTTGTCAATATGTAGTCTGCTACGTTAACTAATCCAAAGAGATTGGGTGGACGAGTAATGTTAACGGCACTAGCCACGGTGACTTGGTTCCCGTCGGGACCACCTGGTCTAACATAGAACTGAAGTCGAGTGAGCTTCTCATTTGGTTGACGTGCCTTGTGGAACCACTGATCACCTCGTTCCCTCGCAAGACAATGGGTGAGAAAAAGAACCAAACTTTTATGCACCGAAAAAGAAAATGAAAAAAAGAATGTCACAAAAACAAAGTTTACTTTCCTTTGGATAAACTCCCTTTGACCTATTGTACATTTATAGTATGATTTTTTTTCTAATAAAATAAAATAGAATATATTGATCTATCACAATCAGAGGATAATATGCGAGGATTAGAAAAAATTTACATGGAGTAAATATACATACATATAGAGGTTGGGGGGGGGGGGGTTTTTACCGGATAGAAGGTTACCAGATATATTAAGGGAGTGTGTGAGCAGTGAATGTGTGTGTGAGAAAACAAGTTGTAATTAATCCTTACTCAGTACTTTCCTTAAGCATGTATCCCGAAACCATATATATATTTCGTGTTCTGTTCCCTTTTTTTTTTAATTTTTTTTAAACAAGAAAACACTAGGTCCCTCTATATTTTATCTTACTCCTTCCAGTCCAATATTTATTTTAAATAAAGGTTTCCTATTCCTTTCCTCTACTACAGTACATGGGTCTTACAACGGCTCTCTCCTGGCCTTTCTGCCCAATCCGTCGTAGCCTGAGTCACTCGGAATAGATAACCATTGCTTAAAATAAAACTTTTCTGGAGTATTGATGGATAGACTATATAGGGAGACTTTCACGGATATTAACAACACATGATTGAAAATCAAAACTTTATATATTCATACAAAAAACTTCTGTAGATATGTTGGGAACTTAGAACCAGAAATACATAAGGAAAGGGGCTTAAGGGTTTCCCTTTCGGGAGATCCCTTAAGAACTTACAAGGAAGAAGCGAAAACTAACCTTAAATTACAACAAACATAGATCTTGATATATGAACAAGCTAGAATATTACAAAGTGTTTGGATTTTTTGGTTTGAGATTTATGCCAAGGGTTTTTCTCACAGAATGCTCTCTTCGTTTCTGAATTGCGTGTGTAGAAATGAAGAGAGAAAATCCTTTATAGCAGAAATCAGAGAGGGAGCTCGATGATTGTTTCAGACAGCTGGCGAGGACAGCTGTGTTTATCTCGATTATTGCAACCACTAATTCTTGACATCTTCTGCTTTAATCTTCCATTATCTTCTGTCGGGCTGCTTTCCTGTAGCACTTTTGACAATTCTGAAAAAGCTAGAAACTTTCGGTGCGCACTTGGATGTGTCGTTCACAAAGTCTCTGTCTGTATTGGGTCCTCCACTAGCAATGGTCTGCTGATAAGAGAATCTGTTTTTGCACGAGATTGAGAAAGAGAAAATAAGAATCTACTTTCTATCATCTTTTGCTTAGGTGTCTAGATTATGCCAATTGTGTCTACGGACTCTCCACCATCGAGAAATGATTATGATTATCCGCAACGTCATTATCGAGATAATCATCTTCATTGTCTTCATCTTCGAGTCCGAAATGTTGTCGTTGGGACAAGAAAGATGAGGTGGTACGGGTTTAGCGATGTCTTCTATTACATCTCGGCAATTAAGGTTTTGAGGGCTTCTTGGACGCTTTGTTAATCTGTTGGTTTAAGGAATCCCGATCTAAAACGAGATTTTCTTTTCTTTTTGGGGAAGAAGAGTAGTATAACTCGGATTGGTTAAGAATTCTTTGAATAGTTCTTGGAGAAGGAGATGAATTGGGGTCTTGGCTATCTTGGAATAAGTCAAAAGATGGTTGGCCTAGGCGGGTGTAGGAAGGTCCGGTCTAGGGTTGTATTTAACTAAAAAGTCACCATGTTTACGGGTTCTCCAAGAGAATCCCAAATTTCTTTCTTTTGGACGGAATGCATGCGGAAGAGGAAGGTTCTATGGATTTCATCTTATCGGTAAAAGGATTAGGAGCCCTTTGCGTCCCCGAGATTTTGGAAATCCCATCATCTCGGAATTGATGAGTCTTTACCGATCACGGATGGACTAGCTAGCGACTTCTTGGGCTGCTAGTACCGAAGGAGTGGGTTGCTCCTTTGATTCTTGACTTAGAACTTCTTGTTAGATCTATCGATCTGCGAGATTGTTTCGAAAGATTAAATTTTCTTCTCGAAAAAGTTTTTTCGGGAACTGGATTTCTTCATTTAACTCCTTAAATGTTTTTCCCATGCTTTCGCAATGATCACAAAACAAGATTTTAGAAGAATCTCGTAGTATTGAAAGCGGTTTTTCTATATAAAACTTCAAAGATTCGAGATAAAAAATTCATTCCCAAATGGATTCGAGCGTGGTTAAAGCTTCTTGGTAGTAGTTAAAACCTTTGTATAGGGTCGGAAATCTTTGGATCGCTCAACAACTTCTAGCCGGTGTGGAAGAAACACGGAGTTTTACCTTTAAAACGACATAGAATTTAAAGTTGTTTTTGGACTGATTAAAATGTTACGCTAGACTATTTAAACATGCTAAAAATACTTTCTATCTTTGGTTTCTTTGTTGTAAGAAATCCAAAAGTTGTCTAATAAGCATTTTTCTTCTTTGTTCAAGGAGATGTGTGGTAAGACTTTGAAAGGCAAATTACTATTTGGAAACATCGTAGAGAATGGTTTCCAAATTGCAGGCCTCTGGTCTAAATTGTTTGTTAGGAATTGGTGCATAAAAGTGTTTCCGGAAGAAAACCGGGTGTTGTAATTAGTATAGATTTGCTTGAATCCCTAACCTAAGTCTAAGACAAGGTGACTAATGGTATTGTTAGGTCTCAGGGTGCTCAAAATAGGCTAGAAGGGGGGGGGGGTTGAATAGCCTATGTCCAATTTTTGAAATTGATTCAAAAACCTACTTCACTTAAGTTAGAAAGTTTTGCAGCGGAAGACTTGTGAAGTATAGGACAAGTTGAGAATGGCGATCTTCACGGGACAAGATCGCGGTTCTCAAAAGTATGGAAATGAAATTTAAACAACAATAGCAATTCACAATCACACGCAAGTAGACAAGGTATTTAATATGGTTCACACTTATAAATAAGTGCTACGTCCACAACCAAAGTGGTCAACTTTGGATTTGAAAATCGTGTACTAAGTTTTTCCACTAGAAACTTTACAAACTAAATCTCTAATGGATTGTGTACAAAAATTTTGTTGACCAGCGTTTGTGGGAGAATTGATATCTATAAGATATGAATTCTCGTGAGCTATGAATGCTAGGTGTTGCAATCAATGAAGAGCTTTAATGGACTGATCGTCTTAGTGTGAAGCTCTTCAATGAAGGATTTACAGATAGGACGTTTAAGCTTTTAATGCACTTGAAGAAGATGAAGATTCAGAGTTGTGGTTGTTGAAGAGTGTTATTGAGTTGGAAGAAGGGTAGGAGACCACACTCTTCCAGGTCCTTGAGAAGAGCTGCTCCAGCAGAAGACTCATAGATGGAGTCTCTGTCAATTGTCATCCCAGGGTGATAGCTGGACCTAGGGAGTATTTTCAGTGGGAGCTTAGAGGCCTCAGATGAAGATGTACCAGCTGTCTTAGATGCTTGAGTTTTAGCCTACACATAGTCGGCAGAGTTAAGAATAGCAGATATACAAGAAACAGCAGATATTAACAAAAACATGCACTGTTCAGATCTAAAACTAAAATATAGGTGATTTATGAAATATGACAAGAACAGTTCATCTTCTGGATTTTTGAATAGCAACTGATTTGGTCAATTTTGAGCAAATAAAATGGTATAGAATGAAAACATTCTATCATAGATGGTTCTAAAACACAATCAAAACCAAATAAACAGGTTTCAAGCAACATTTAAGAGCTTGAAGTTAAGTTCATCAATGGCGGACAACTTAAAATAGTACAAATTAGGTCGAGAAATTCCCTAAAACTGGATTTAAATGAATCGTAAAGAGGTAGGGAAACTCACCATTGAAGAATGCAGATCGAAAACTTGAGAAATTTGAGGATTTTAGAAGGTTTTGAGCAAGATTGCAGATTTGAAGATTGGGAGGTTTTCAAAATTACAAATGGCGGTTTTTGGAAAATGTGAAGAGTCACTGTGCAAAGACGCCTTTTGTACTTCTGACAGGTCAATAAATGGCTTTTAATAGTTTTTGAAATCCGCATTTATGACTTGATGGGTGACTGTTCATATAACGTACTTAGTCGACCTATGTTATTGAGGACTGCCGATATGGAGAGAAGTACTTACTCAATGTTGTCTATATTCTCGCGAGTTGCAATTAGCGATCACATAGGCATTTCTATAAAGGCAAGTACATGAAATAGCTTTAAAGACTTTGTAAGAAACACTATAGATTGAGGTCAAGCATACCAAGCTCTCCTCTTAGATAGACAAACCTGGTTGAATCAAGTGGTTTGGTGAAGATGTCTGCTACCTGATGGTTTGTAGGCACATATTGCATGCTGATGTTACCTTTTTTAACATGGTCTTTTAAGAAGTGATATCTCACATCAATGTGCTTTGTCTTGGAGTGCATGACAGGATTTTGAGAAATAGAGATGGCTGATGTATTGTCACACATTATAGGACAATCAGCAGTCTTGATCTCATAGTCAACAAGTTGTTGTTTGATCCACAATTGTGAGCGGCGGCTACCGCAGCCTATATATTACTCGGTTGTTGAAGTTGAAACAGATGTTTGCTTCTTCGGCCCATGAGACAAGTCTATTTCCTAAGAATTGACATGTCCCACTTGTGCTTTTCCTGTCAACCTTACATGCAGCAAAATCAGAATCAGAATAGCCTATAAGATTAAAATATGAATCCCTAGGATACCAGATATCCAAGTTAGGAGTATCTATCAAGTATCTGATGATTCTTTTGACAGCTTGTAAGTGAGACTCCTTTGGATCTGCTCGAAATCTAGCACAAACACAAACAGCAAACATAATGTCAGGCCTACTAGCAGTTAAGTATAAAAGTGAGCCAATCATGCCTCTATAAAGAGTCATGTCCACTTTCTTGCCCTTTTCATCTTTTGTCAAGATGGCAGTTTGTGGCCATAGGTGTGCTGAAGCTGTTTGCATTTTCAAGTCTAAATTTCTTGATAACATCCTTTGCATATTTGGCTTGATTAATGAAGATTCCAGTAGAGCTTTGTTGAATTTGAAGACCTAGGAATCTCCCATCATGTTCATTTCGAATTTACTCTGCATAAGCTTTTCAAATCTTTTGCAAAGATTTTCATTAGTAGATCCAAAAATAATATCATCAACATAAATTTGAACAAGTAAGGAATGACCTTTATGTTTCATAATGAAAAGAGTAGTGTCAATTTGACCTCTTACAAAGCCTTGAGATGTCAAGAACTTTGAAAGGGTCTCATACCAGGCTCTTGGAGCTTGCTTGAGTCCATAAAGTGCTTTCCTTAGCTTGTAGACATCTTCTCTTCTTGAACTGTCAATGAAACCAGATGGCTGTTCTACAAAGACCTCTTCTTGTAGTTCACCATTTAGAAAGGCACTCTTTACATCCATTTGATATACTTTGAAGTCCTTGAAGGATGCATAGGCCAAGAATAACCTTATGGCCTCTAGTCTAGCAACATGAGCAAATGTCTCATCATAGTCAATGCCCTCCTCCTGTCTGTATCCTTGGGCTACCAGTCTTGCCTTATTCCTGGTGATGTTTCCATTTTCATCCATCTTGTTTCTGAAAACCCACTTTGTACCGATAACAGCTTGTTCTTTAGGTCTAGGGACAAGTGACCAAACTTGACATCTGTCAAATTGGTTTAACTCTTCTTATATAGCTTCCACCCATCTTGGATCTTCCAGAGCTTCATCAATCTTCTTGGGTTCAATATGAGAGACAAATGCAGTAGAATACATGCATTCATTCCTTGAAGCTTGTCTAGTTTGAATACCAGCATTAAGATCACCAATGATTTGAGTGATAGGATGATCTTTAACTTCTCTAACATCTGCAGGTTGAGCTTGTCTTATTGTATCGGCGAGTTGGGTTCTTGAGAAGTGGAAGTGTCGAGGCTTGGTTTTCTAAAGGATAGGTTAATTCCAAGGTAGGGTAGAACTTCGGTGTGGAAGGCAAAGTGGATTCTGGATTTTTAGAGTTTTCATTTGCTGGTTCATTTTCACTCCTTGAGGATTCTATCAAGTTGATTCTTGGAGGAACTTGTGAAGATGAGGAATCAGCAGATCTGGAGCTTGGCTGTTCTGTACCTGTCTCATGCTCATCGGAATCATTAGTCACCTTAGGAGCCAAATGTGGCCTAATAAAATCAAATTCATCAAAAGAGACATGCACAGATTCAACAACTCTAAGTGAAGTTTTATTATAAACTCTATAATCTTTTGAAAATTTAGCATATCCCAGAAAAATCCCTTCATCACTTTTGGATTCAAATTTACCTCTATGTTCTTTTCCATTGTAAAGAACATAGCATTTGCAACCAAATATTTTGAAGAATCCAATGTTGGGAGTTGCCTCTCCATATTTCATATGGAGTTTTGTTGTGAAATTTGTTGATAATGGACTGTTTTGTGTGAAGCTGCGGTGTTTACTTGACCCAAATACATAGCTTTGGCTTCGGCAATCATAGTCTTTCCTGCTTCAATAAGAGTTTTGTTCTTCCTTTCAGCAACTCCATTCTGTTGAGGTGTGCCAACTGCACAGAAATTGTGACCAATTCTGTGGTCATCACAGTATTTGGCTATACCATTGTTCTTGAACTCTGTCCCATTGTCTGATCTGACATCAGCAATGTCATTCAGCTTCTGAGTTTGTAGTCTTCTGAAGAGTTCTGTTATGATGTCATAAGCTTCATCTTTGGAGGACATCATCTCAACCCAAGTAAATCTTGAGTAATCATCAACTACTACAAGTGTGTACTTGCTGCCACCAAGACTTGTAGTAGTGACAGTCCAAACAAATCCATATGCAGGGCGCAAGGTCCGGATGTTGATAGGCAAGGCTTGCTTTTGAATGAAGATTTGTGTAGTTTGCCTAGTTGACATGCTTTGCAAAGACGTGTGGTTCGTCGATATTTTAGGCAAACCAACAACTAGGTTGTCCTTTGATAGCTTCTCCAAATATTTGAAAGTTGAGGTGACTAAGCCTTTTGTGCCACAACCAGCTTATCATTTGATGACCTTGCAACCAAGCATAGATTTGACTTTCTTCCAACCGCATTTAGGTCAACAAAGATATACATTTCCTTTTCAAGCTGTCAGATTGTTGAACATGTCTCATTGTCCTTGATGAGACGGTGACTTGAAGTGAACCGACATATTAATCCTTTGTCACGAATTGTGATATGCTCAAAAGATTATGCTTCGGACCTTCAACTAGAGAAACTTTGATGGAGAGGTTTCCTCTAACTATGCTTCCATAGCCAATTGTCTTCCCTTTTGAATTGTCACCAATAATTACCGAGAGACTTTTAGCTTCAACAATATTTGAGAGAAGATTTGGATCACTAGTCATGTGCTTTGAGCACCCCTGTCTAGATACCACAAGTCTTTCTCTTCTTCACTAATGACCATGAAGCATTCTGAAATATAATCATTTAAGAATATGGTCCCTTTTACTCAAGGTTAGCAACCTTTTGGGATCCATACCTGTTTAACCTTTGGAGGAGTGAATCCTCTAGATTTGGGTATGAATCTCAGAAGGCATTCATGAATTTCATGACCATGGCCTTTACGAAAGAGCATTTATGAAAACCTTGAACATGGGTAATGATTTCTTTTGAAGACTTCTTATTATCGCGCTTTGGAGATGACCTTTGTGCGATAACGGGCTTATAGGATTTAGGCCGATAATGCCATTTCTTAGTGATATTAGGTTTACCATGGGTAGACCTTTTATCAAAAGATTTCACATTTACAGGCAAAACTCCTTTAAGCTTTTTGTCAGCAGTGTTGGGATCAGCAATCTTTCCTTTGACAAATTTAATAGGTTTGAGTTGAGAATTCTTAGACCTGCTACCAGTCATCCCTGTTTTCTTAGGGTGACTGATGGCATATTTCTGTTGCTCAGACTCCCTATTAGCAGAGTCATTGTTGGCAGATTGTTGCTTGCCCTTGGACTTGTCTTTTGTATTCTTGGGATAAACAAAAGGAACTTTGTTAAAACCAAGTCCTTGCCTTTTAGGAGATTGCTGATTATAGGAGGTCTCTTTAGCCATTTCTTCAGCAAGTACTTCAGATGTCTCATTTTTTTGAGAACCAGATGAACTTCCTACATTGAATTCACTTTGGAAACCAATACCAGTTTTGTCATCAAGAGTTTTCTGGTTTGAAAGAATGGTATCAAAGTTTCCTTTTGAATTATTCCAAGTGTTGACAACCTTTTGAAGGTCATCTTTCTCAGAATTGATCTTCTTTATGTGTTCAAGTAGGAAATCCACTTTTTCAGTTAAAGCTTTGTTCTCTTTTTGAATTTTGATACTTTCAGCTTGTTGTCTATTGAGATCTTTGATTTCAGACAACAAGGTAGATTTCTCAGAGACAGCCAGTTCATGCTTTTTGGCTAATTTCACATAGGCAGCTTTGAATTTTGAAAACTCTTCCAGCATGTCTTTGTTGGCTTTAATGAGCTCTCCCTTTGAGGGTTCATTAAGCTCATCATCATCACTATCATCTTGTTGAAAGGGAGTGACCTTACTGAGTCATGGGGTGACTCCCTGGCCATAAGGCATATATTTGCTTCTTCAGCAAAGTCACAGGAGTCATCCTCATCAGTATCTGTGTCACACCACGTGGGCATGTTGCTTTCATCTATGTCCTCAGCCACCATCCCCTTTTGTTTTTGAAATTTTGACTCGGGACGTTTTTTTGTAGAATTCATATTTTGGCTTTGGACATTTTGAAGCAAAATGACCTGGTTTCCTACAGTTAAAACAGACAAGCTCATTTTCCTTTTGATAGTCTGCAGTTTTATAAGGAGCAGAACTTTTTGGATGAGCAGTTGTTCTTTGAGGAACGACAATTTTGTGAGGAGACTGCCTATGAGATGATTTCTTAAACCTTTTGAAACGTTGATACTTCTTAACAAACATAGCAAAGGCTTCGTCTGAAAGAATATCATCACCATCACTGGATGTAGATGGGGTTTCATTAGGTGCGGAACAGGAAGGTTCAGTAGACATGGCTAGTAAGGATAAATTTTGAAACTCTTTTCCATTTCTTGAGCTTGTTGGATTTCAAGCTCATAGACTAAAAGACTAGCATAAAGGTTTCTAAGAGTCAATTTATTCAAATCTTTTGACTCTTTCATGGCAGTGATCTTAACATGCCATAGACTGCCTAGTGCATTAAAAAATCTCATGTTTATTTCTTTCTTTTCATACTTCTTCCCTAAATAATAGCAAGAGTTGACTACCTCATAGAATCTGTCATATGCACTTCGTAGAGACTCTTTGGGATCTTTCTTGAAGGAGTCAAACTTTTGGATGCAGGTATATAGCTTGTTGTTCTTGGTTTCACGTACCATCACCTTCAAGATATTCAAGTATGGCTTCCCACATTTCCTTAGCTGTGTCCAGGTTGATGATCTACTGATAAGTGCTGATATCAACACGGCTGGTGATTATGTTGATGGCTTTTCCATCCAGAGCATCATTCTTTCTGTCTTTATCATCCCACTCTTCTTCTGGCTTTGGGACTTCAGGGTCAGCCGTTGGATCCAGTGTAGCAAGAGTATTTGGCTTCATGGGAATTCTTGGTCCATCTGTAACACATTTCCATAAACATTTATCAATACAGTTCATGTGTCTTTTTACTTTATCTTTCCAGATATCAAAGTGAACTTCATCCAGTACAGGACAATGGTTCACATTTGAAGTTTCCAACATTTGATGAGCAGCCATGATCTTTAATCTCTCAAGAGGTTAATCTCGGAAAAACTAGTTTTCAAAGAGTTAAGCTCTGATACCAATTGTTAGGTCTCAGGGTGCTCAAAATAGGCTAGAAGGGGGGGGGGGTTGAATAGCCTATGTCCAATTTTTGAAATTGATTCAAAAACCTACTTCACTTAAGTTAGAAAGTTTTGTAGGCGGAAGACTTGTGAAGTATAGGACAAGTTGAGAAAGGCTGTTCACTACAGCAACCTACTGGCTGAGGAGTTCTACACGAGGATGGTTCTCCCTCCTGCTCCTACCTCAGCAAACGACAAGGTCAACATGAGTTACCTTAAAGGCAACATCAGAGGATACTTTATCAAGTTGACCTACAAGGAAGTAGGCGACATCCTTGGTCTGCCTACTGAGGGAAAATTGGAGTTGACTGATGAGGAGTCAGCTCAGGCATGGGAAATGATGAGGGGCTCTGCTCAACCTAAAAGGTTCTCTGAGATGTCCAGGAACCTATTCCCTGAAGGCCCCTATCATATCAGCCATCTGCTGGATAAGAGCATTCTATTCAAGAATGGCTCAAGGGACATCTTCACATCACAACAGCTGATGTGGACCAAAGCTGTTATTCTACGCAAGCAGCTGAATTGGGCAAAGATCATCTTCTCTATGCTGTTCCAAAGTGTGGCTGAGGTTCAGGCTCATCCTTCCATGAAGAGGCCCTTTGTCAAGGTGATTAATGTCCTCCTCAGGAGATATAAGGAGATTGATGAGCAGGTATCTAGTGATGACCTCATCAAGGTGTCCAACACCTATGTCTTCGCGGTCAACAACATCACTAGATACCGAGAGGACATGGCCAAGAGGACAACTGCTGCTGCTGCTTCTTCTACTGCTGGCCCCTCTACCCAGGACAAGAAGGGTAAGAGGAAGGTCACTGTTAGGTCCAAGGTTGCTCAAGATAGGCTAGAAGGGGGGGGGGGTTGAATAGCCTATCTCCAATTTTTGAAATTGATTAAAAAATCTTACTTCACTAGGGTTTTAAAATTTTTGCAGGCGGAAGTCTTGTGAAGTATAGGACAAGTTGAGAATGGCTGATCTTCACAGGTCAATATCAGCAGTTCTCAATAGTTTGGAAATCTAGAAATTTAAGCAACACAAGTAATCACAATCACACACAAGTAGACAGAGTATTTAATATGGTTCACACTTATAAATAAGTGCTACGTCCACAACCAAAGTGGTCAACTTTGGATTTGAAAAACGTGTACTAATTTTTCCACTAGGTGTTTTACAAACTAAATCTCTAATGGATTTGTGTACAAAAATTTTGTTGACCAAGTGTTTGTGTGGGAGAATTGATATCTATCAGATACAATTCTCGTGAGCTATGATAGCTAGATGTTGCTATCAATGAAGAACCTTTAATGTACTGATCGTCTAAGAGTGAAGCTCTTCAATGACTGAGTACAGATAGAATGTTTAAGCTTTTAAGAACTTGAAGAATATGAAGATTCAGACTTAAGGTTGTTGTCCTGTTTTTAATGCAGCAATGAAGTCTTCTTTTATATGCAGAAGGAAGCTTGGAGCCGTTGGAGATCTTCTAATTTTGAATTTAAGAGCAATTAATGCCTTAATCGGTTGTTGACTCGATAGGCGTTCGTAAGTTGCGGTCTCTCCTAACTTTTGCCAAAAATAGGCGTGCAACGCTTGCGGAGAAATGTCATTTTCGAGTATTTGCCGAGAATGGAAACCTTCATTAAATGAGAATTGCGGGTTAACGTTGCTTCACAATTAATGAGGTCTTCAAGTTAAGACATGTCTTAGGCTGAAGACTATCGGACGTTCTTAGAGTCTTCAATATTCCTGATGAAGCTTGGTTGATATGAGCTTGTCCGATATCCAAAAGGAAGACTGCTGATGCAATATTTGCCTATTGTGCAGAGGACGTCCGATGTCCTATAGGCTAATCTTCTTCAAGACTTATACAAAAAGCAACCCTAAGCTATTCAAGCTATGCCTAAGTACAAGTTGCCACGCTAATGACACGCAGCCCATTAGTCACCTTGTCTTAGACTTAGGTTATGGATTCAAGCAAATCTAGACTAAATACAAATACCTACACCACAGGGCTACTGCTCGGAGGAGCTGCACCTATTGGTCCGAATTGCTGAACAACTTTGATCTCGCCGTCTTGACCATGACCCTTATGAGCCAACCGAATCCCCTCAAAGAAGCAAAAACACTCACCTCTCCCTACTCCTAAACTGAAACAAACCCTCACCGCACCAAACAAGCAGTTGAGAAGGACACCTCCACCTTCAAACAAACCTCACCAAACCCTCTCAAACTTCCACTCTACCTCCTAAAACCACCTCCACCTCGCCAAACTCAAGACCAAACAAACCCTTACGCCAACAGATGAATCCTTTGGCCTACCTAAGGTCTCATCACCACTTCCTCCACACCGGTCGTTTCTACACGGCCATTCCCTCACCGGCCATTCCCACTACAAAATCTCCACCACCGCCTCCTGGCTCCTCTACTCCAACCAGATCCAAACAAGGTAGATGCCTTAAAAGTAGTGCCAAGAAGAAGGTGTTGTGGGCACTGTTGATCCATCTTCCTCTCCTCCATCTTCACCAACTCGCCTACAAACTCTACCCATTCACCTCCATCTTCCCCACTCATTCGCTCCCATTCAAATAACCCCTATCCCGTAACCCTCTCACACACCGAAACCACCTCTCACAAACGTTCTTCTAAACGTTCTCTCACTTCTTCCTCCACTCCTCCTACTCCCAAACGAACCAAAACCAACCCATACACCACCTTCACCCGAGGTGCGGATCTTGTTCTTCAAAGACACCGTCCTAAGCCTAACCTGGCGATACCGACCCCTACCTTTCTACCTAGATTACCCCAAAGAATTTGCGGCCTATGTGCGGGTGAAATCATCTTTAAATGGGGTGCCTTCTATAACCCTTTACCCCTGCCTGGTCCCAACTTTTCTTTTCCCGTAATTCTGCAGTCCAAGATCTTATGATCTTTAACCAATGGACTAGCATTCATAAGGACCTAGGCCTTCCTCTCCCTACCAAATCGACATCTCCTCATTCATTTCTCTTCCTAAACCCCCGTCTTCACCATCATCACCATCCTTCCATCCTCTTACGACTGTGGTCTACAACTTCATTGATGTAGTCACCACTTACTTAGGCTTTAACCCTCTTATTCCTATTCTCTTTCGTTCTCCTTCCCTATCCACCTTCTTTTCTCCTCCTCCCTTTTTCATTCACCCCCTTTCCTATGTCATCTACATAGAAAGGCTGTTCCCTGTTCCACGCATCTTCCCCAGCCAACCTCCTTCCTCCATCAGCCATCCTTCCCTGCCCTCCACCAGCCAATCTCAAGCCTCCACCAGCCAACCTCAAACCTACACCAGTCAACCTCAAACCTACACCAGCCAACCTCAAACCTACACTAGCCAACCTCAAACCTTCCCAATCCAACCTCAGCCCTTCACCAGCCAACCTCCTACCTCCACCAGCCCACCCTCCTCTCCCGCGAGCCTTCCCACTGAATACTATCGTGCCTCGGACGTTGAGGACTTTTGAAGAATTTTGAGGTTATAATCGGCTGACCTTACAAAGGCATTGCATCACCGTGCGGACCAATCTCACATCACCCATGTCACCGCCGAACGACACAAGTCATGGGCATTGCCAGGGTGCCAAAGCTCTGCTGAAGCTTGCATGAAGGCTATTGCCGCTCTCGAATGTCTTGATCAGCCGGCTCTCGGCCTCCTCCTCGGCCTCCAATGCCCTTTTCAAGGAGAATTGGGAAAATCATCCAAAGGAATGCCGAGATGATAGAACTCATTGACACCGGCTACAAGCATGTCTGAAATCTCAACGTCCGCTCTGTCCACTCCTCCGTGCGTCGACGCGTAGGCTCACCGACAAGCACTATACCTTCTTTCGCAAGGAGCTCAAGACCACGGATCATCGCCTAGGCAATATTGATAGGTCACTTGCGTCCATGAAGGAGGAGATGAGCAGAATAAACAATGATCAGCTGACTGAACTCCACGAGAGAAACGCTCTACTCAGGCTGAAGAACAGGAATCTCTCCTCTGAATTGGAAGACACAAAGGATGAGTTAGCGAAGCTAAAGAAGAAATTGCCGGACTCAAAGTCTGTTAACTCAAAATGGAAAAGAAAAGCCTCATCTTCATCTTGAATCAGGTATACCTTTTTGTATAATCTTTTGACAAAACCATTGTAATTAAACAACTTGTTTAATAAACAATGCCTATTTCCTTAAAATTCCATGCTTTATTACTGATTGCCTATTCTGTGTGTGCATGAAATTTAAACCACTGGTTTAAAGACATGTCCTATATAGTACTTTGTCTGCATGTCTTTAAATCCAGTCTTCTTACAAGTGTCCTATGTCTTATTTTATCATTTGTAGACACTTTGTAATTTTGAATACACTGACCCCTCTGTAAGTCCATCTAGGGCATGCTTATTTAATATATCAATCTTACAAGCATGTTATTACTAGAATCAGACATGGTCGGTGATATTGTATTCATAAGGTCATGGACTCAAGTAAATAGGAGGAGATTGTTGTAATTAGTATAGATTTGCTTGAATCCATAACCTAAGTCTAAGACAAGGTGACTAATGTGCCTGCGTGTCTGTTAGAGTGGCAACTTGTACTTAGACATAGCTTGAATAGTCTAGGGTTGCTTATTATAAATGTCTTGAAGAAGATAGCCTATAGGACATCGGACGTCCCTGCACAATAGCCAAAGTATGCATCAGCCTTCCTCAAGATATCGAGAAGCTCGTCTCGCCAAGCTTCATCAAGTTGAAGACCCCAAGAACGTTCGATAGAGAAGCTGCCGAAGACATGTCCGATTTGAAGCTTTCATTGACTTCGACACAACGTTAACCTGCAAAACACATTCAATGAAGCTTTCCATTCTTGGCGTACAACTCAGAAAAGGACATTCTGTCTGCAAACGCAGTCTACCTATTTTTGGCTAAGTGTCAGGAGACAGTATGCCAGACCGCCTATCGAGAACAACAACTCCATTAGAGCATTGAATGCTCTTAAATTCAAATTGTGAAGATCTCCAATAGCTCCAAGACTTCCCTACATATAAAAGGAGACTTCATTGCAGCATTCAACACTCTTCAACAACCACAACTCGAATCTTCATCTTCTTCAAGTGCATTAAAAGATTAAACGTCCTATCAGAATCCTTCATTGAAGAGCTCACACGAAGACGATCGATCCATTAAAGCTCTTCATTGATTGCAACACCTAGCATTCATAGCTCACGAGAATTCATATCTTATAGATATCAATTCTCCCACAAACACCGGTCAACAAAATTTTTGTACACAATCCATTAGAGATTTAGTTTGTTATAAAGTTTCTAGTGGAAAAACTTAGTACACGATTTTCAAATCCAAAGTTGACCACTTTGGTTGTGGACGTAGCACTTATTTATAAGTGTGAACCATATTAAATACCTTGTCTACTTGCGTGTGATTGTGAATTGCTATTGTTGTTTAAATTTCAGATTTCCATACTTTTGAGAAGCTGCTGATCTTGTCTGTGAAGATCACCATTCTCAACTTGTCCTATACTTCACAAGTCTTCCGCCCGCAAAACTTTCTAACTTAAGTGAAGTAGGTTTTTGAATCAATTTCAAAAATTGGACATAGGCTATTCAACTCCCCTTCTAGCCTATTTTGAGCACCCCGAGACCTAACACCGGTCTTGGTCCTCTCGAATGGAGGTGATTCATCTAAAAATCTTGAAATGTCGCAAAACTTCAAAAACTTTGTTAGACGTAACAAATTAATCTAATCACATTTAGTGTTATCTACTATTCTCGCTTAAGATATCGGCCGCTTTATTATCTAATCCTTTAATGTGCTCTATAATAACATTTGTACCTATATTATTGATTCTATCTAAGAAGTTTAACCAACGTCTTCGACCACTCCTTTTCTTGTCATTATTCATCTTGTTATAGATGGCTACGATTGCTTCGCAATCTGTTCTAAGGGTTACTTCATGTTTAGAAATTATAAAAAGTTCAAAGCTATCTAAGGCATAGCCGATTGCAAGAAGTTCTCGTCTATACCGCTAATATTGCCTTTTTCTTTATATTTTTCGCTATTGTATCTACAAATTCTTTCGAACTTTTGTCGAATATTTGTTGGGTTTGCAAATTAAAATTGCTCCCATCCTGAATTACATCCGTCTGTTTCTATTATTAAGTAATCGAATCTAAAGGAAGGGCTAATTCGGGAGATGTTTTATCTTTTCTTTTGTTGAACTAATTTAACATCTTCTTGATTGAAATACCTTTGTCTGTTGAAGAGGTCTTGGAGTACAAAGGTCCCGCTAGTTTTCCTAAATCTTTTATGAATGGTCTAGCATAATTGAGAAGTCCTAAAAATTGTTGGAGCTGTTTCAAGTTTTCTAATTTATCCGGAAAGTTTAAGGCTTTGTGTGCTATGTGGGGTTGTAATTGTATCTTTCCCTCACCTATTTTAACTCCTAAAAAGTCTATATACGTCTTGAATAACTGCATTTTCTTCTTACTAATTATTAGGTCGTGATTAATGAATTCTGAAAAGATAATTTGTAAATGACCACGGTGTTCTTGCCTATTTTTACTAAAGACTAGGATGTCGTCTATGTAAACTACTATGAACTTTTTGTGCTTATTAAAAATATCTTCCATCTTTCTCTGAAATATGCTAGGGGCATTTTTTAATCCAAATGGCATAACTAGCCACTCGAAATGTCCTTCTGGGCACGTGAATGCTGTCCATTCTATGCTATTAGGGTGCATCTTAATCGCGTAATCGATTTTAAGTCAAATTTACTAAATATTTTACAATTTTGGATTCTATTTATTACAATTGTTTTGTCTGGACTGTTATATGAATCAGTTATAGTGTTATCATTTAATCTTTTATAATTAATCACCATTCTACTTTTACCTCTAACTATTTCTGCATGATTTCTGACTATGAACGCTGCTGATCTATGAGGGCTTTCAGATCTTTGGATTACTCCTAATTTGAGAAGTTCTGAGATATGCATTTGGAAGTCTTTTACGTCTTCGTTAGTAGGGTTTATATTCTTTGTTCTAATTATATATTCTGGGTTTTTAATCTGTAATTGGCAAACTATTTTATCATTCTCCCAATATTTTAAAACATTTTCTCCTAAGATTTCCATTTTTTCTAACTTAGATATTAAAGTTTCTATATCTCTTTCTGTGACTAAAGTGAGATATACTTTTTCTGTGTTGATTAATGTATGTTCTAATTCTATTTGATAATCTTTGTATTCTTCTTCTTCATCACTTAATTTTTCTATAGTTATTAATTGGCATTCACCTTTTTCTTTACATGTGCATTCTTTTATTTTATTAATCATAGCTTTGGTAGAGGATGAAGGTTCGTTATTTAATTCTAATGAATCATTATAATGGTCTGCCCAATGCTCGAATATTTCTTCTAACGAGGGATTGTCGTTTTTCATTGGGACTATTTTTCCTGATTTGGTGTATGTTCTGATTTAGGTACAGGGGTTTCGTCTTGGTGTCCACCACGCTTCTCAACGCGCGAAGGAAAAGGATTAGTCTCAACAGGGGAGAAAATAGAATATTTTTGGAATAATAAATAGTCTTTGGTAATTGTTACGCTACCATGATTTTTTAGTAAGAAATTTAATCCTAAAATAAAATCTATATTTTTTAGATTTAAAGGGTGTACCCATGTCTTTGAGGAAGGAAGTGTATATTCTCGACTATATCCGCAATTGGTGTTGAAGCTAATTATTACGTCTGGTTTAACAATATATTGATATGTTCTTATACCACCATCCATTTGTTGGGGTGATGGGTGTGGTTGATGTTATATATTCATCCGTACTAAATGCTTATTAATAATGCAACTTGTGCATCCGAAATCTATGAGGGTAAACATTCTATAACATATGTCTGAATTCTAAGTTTACATTTTACTTTTAAAGAATGTAAGTCCGCTTATTACAAACTATATTAGCATTGGTGTATTCTAAGGGTGCGTCGATAGGTTCAGTGGTTGTTCGTATGGGTTCTTTGTATTTTCCTTTAAGAATTGGTTTCTATAGAGTCTAATTTATGTTGGACTAATCAAGTGGTTTCTTCTAAAACATCTACTCGTTTTCTTAAAAGTTTAATTTCTATATTCTCAAATTCTTTAAATAATGGTTGTTCTATTATTGGGTCTTTTCTAATAACTGATTTATTTCTAGGCATTTAATACATGCTTCTTTAAAACATAAAGTACATCCGGCACGTAATTTTTTCTGTGGAAAGTAATTACAAATGAAACAAAATATGTTATCTGCTCTTGAATTCTTAATCCAATTATGTTTACAATTTATTAAATCTTCTGTGTTTACTAGTTCTATATTTACTAGTTCTAAGTCATCTTCACTTGAAGATTGATATCTTTCGAGTAAAATCGTTAATAATATTATCTGGATTCTTTTCTTTCCTTTGTTCATAGATTTCTTCTATAGATATGATGCTATAAACGATTACGTATCACTTATATACTCATCTACGGGTATTAAATCTTCATTTACACATTCTATTAAGAGGCTATTCTTATCATGGATATTTTGTCGTTTGGGGCAGGTTTTGGCTAGATGATCTTGGCTTCTGCATACGTAGCAGCTTAATTTATTTCTGTAATTTCTCTCGGGCTTGAATTTTCTGACATGTTTTTTCTCATTTAGATAGGGTTTTCTAGTGTTAGATTTTCTAAGATAATATTTCTTTTGTCTTGAAGATTTGTAATAAGGGCGTCTTTTTGTTTTACATTTTTCTGTATCTTTCATAGCATAAGTTTGAGGGGTATAAATTTCATTACAGAATTTATAATCTGTCTTTTAAGCTATTTTTGGATTTGTAAGGCTACACATTTTTCTTCTAACATCTTTATTACAAATTGAGCTTTGTGTGTTATGGTCCAGGCTTGAGTTGGGTTATTCTTTACTTAATTCATTCCATTTAGCTTTCTTTTGTATTTCTATATGTCCTGAATTAGGGTTTGCTCCTGTAATTAAAGATTGTATCTTATTAACAAAATTATAAGGATTGCTTCCTAGTTGTTTTAGTTTTATATATTTGTCTGGTTGTTCTATCATAAATGCTTCCCATATAGCTTTTGTACTTTCTCCTAGAAAGGTTTCTAAGTATTTATACATATCATCTACTTCTAACTCTTGGAAGTGCCTATAATAGCTGCCTATTAATGTGCTTTTCCATACGTCTATTACATTTGTCCAATTTTGTGGATCATGGGCTGTCAAATTTAATATGTATCCTTTATGATCTGTTTAGAAATTGATTGGCTGTTCTAAAGGTCTTTCACATCCTTTTGATACATAGGCCTGGTTTTTCTGGAGGTTGATTGTATCTATTATAAGGAGTTCTTGACGTTAAACCGTAATGGCTAGGTTCTACCTTAATGTGTCTGTTAAACGGAATTTTGCTAGATGTAAAGTAGGAGGTGCTATCTTCTTCTTCGTCTATTAGATTCTTTTGATAACTTATGTCTGTAGTTTCTGATTTAATTTCTTCTAATTCGTCAATACTGTCTTCGAACTCTTCTAAACAAATGTTACCTTCGTTGTCATAAGCTAAACATTCGTTTTCTTTTATCTGCTTTGCTCTATACATTTGTTCTTCTAACTTTTTTTTTTTTATTTTTTTTATTTTTTTTTAGGAAATAGGGACGACACCCTGCTAAATTTTATTGAAAAAGAGAAAAAATACAAACATGAGGGGGACAACCAGCCTTGCCCTTATAAGAGGGAGGACGGAGGAGCCTGACCTCGAAAGGAAATACATCAAAAGCACCAAGCTAAAAACAAGACTATTTCCTATAGCTATAAAAACCAAGCAAATCCGCCAAAACGCTATCAAAGCCTCTCTAGGAAGATCCTCCTGAAACATATAATTCGTATACCTTTATGATTGTGAGCAATCTAATCTATCGTCCGTATTATTCTCACGACGGAAAACATGAATAATCTTACATCCCGTAAGCTCTCGGCAGACGAAGGTCATATACATACATCCAGGGATACCCCTCCCGAATTCATCCTATTAATCGAAGAGCCATCTGTATTTAAAGTAAACTGAAAAGACGTCGATGGCTTCCACCTTAACCAACAACTGACTCTCGGAACATATGAAACAATTGGTAAGTGAAGAGTCTCCATTGCAATATGAGCCAAACGAGAAATGACTTTGGGATTGAAAACCAACAACATACCATGCGATCTCGCAAAATACCTCTAACAATCCTCTCCAAATTCATCGGAGCATTATCAAAGATCAAAGACACCTAGCTTTCCAAATCTCGCAGCAACCAAACATAAAAATACCCAAAATACAAAGCAACCGATTGCGGGAAATATTACTAACCCGGTCTCAAAAGGCCTGGCAAATTGAATGAAAATTGAGAAATTTTATTGAGAAAGGTCCACGGCCTATTGATGTTTGTTGGATACTAACAAATTGAGAAATTTTATTGAAAGGCCTAGCAAAATTTTCCTAAACTCCCCTTGCTATAACCGAATGTAAAAATAAATGAGAAATCGACTCACAAGCTGGATGGTTCACACAGCAAACACATTTAGAAACAATTGGGATCCTCTTCACATGTAACGAAAGGTCAACCGGAATCGCACCAGTAAAAAGTTTCCAAATAAAACCACTAACCTTGGTGGGAATCCAAGACTGCCATATTCTGTCTGCCCAGACCAAGGTTGGCCCCCTATTACGAATGATCTCCCAATAAGCCGCTGAAGAAAAAGCACCAGACTTTGTTTGAGAGAATATTAAATTATCCTCCACATCTTCATAAGAAACTGCACGAAACAGATCATGATATTGCTGTGGGATCAACTCTATAAACTGCTCAGCTGAGATAAAGCCGAACGAACTGTTAAAACAACATCAATAGGTCGTGGACCTTCCAAAACAGCACCACACCAATTCTCCTGCCAGAAAGAGATATCCCCTCGTCCAATAAGCCATCTACTGTGATCCAAAACAATAGGCATTTGCCTCATAACTGCTCGCCATATCGGAGAAGCCAGAACCGGAACACAAAAACCATCAGCCTGCTTGTATTTAGATGTGACAAATCTGGCCCAAAGACTTTGACCCTTAAGTGCACACCATGCTAATTTAGCATGTAAAGAAGCCATAACTTGCGTGAGAGACCTTATACCCAAACCTCCTTCCTTCAAAGGACGACAAACCAAATCCCAGCTCACCCAATGAGCTCTATGACAGCCATTGACACTCCATAAAAAATTAGCTAAAGCCCTCTCGATCCTCTGAATAACTGTTTTAGGGACAGAAATCGCCGCAAGAGTGTAGATAGGAATACTACTAAGAACAGACTTAAGAAGCATTATCCTCGCTCCAAACGATAACAGCCTAGACTTCCATCCGTTTACACGTTTAAGGATCCGTTGTTCCACATCCTCAAAATATGTCTTCTTTACTCGACCTTTGAAAAGAGGAAGACCAAGATATTTCATAGGGAAATGACGTTGAGCACACCACGACCACCGTGATAAAAGCGAACCTTGCTTCGATGGCACCGCTCTCGACATAGAAGCCACTTTTATCCGATTAATCACGACCAAGCACCTTCATACCCCGAAAAACTTTCCTCAATCCCGAATGGAAGATTTTCCAGATTACTAAAAAGTAACATATCATATCATCAAATGAGATATGACCAAGCTTCCTCTACCATGATTATAAGGCCGAATGGTTCCATCACTTATGGCCTTCTTAAGATTAATAGACAGAATTTCTTGCGCAATAATGAACAACAAAGGGGAAAGAGGATCACCTTGACGAACTCCTCTGGTAGATTTAAAAAAGCCAAAGCTGTCTCCATTTATACGAAAAGAATACCATATATTACTTAGCAATCTCGCAATCAGGTCACAATTACCATTATCAAAACCAAAAGCCAGAAGAGCCCGCAAGAAAACCCACTCAAGCCTGTCATAAGCCTTAGACATATCAAATTTAAACACAACATTCCCGCCACGGACTTTCCTGTCAATCTGAGCAACTAACTCGTGAGCCAAAACAACATTCTCTTGAATATTTCTGCCTTTAACAAACCCTGATTGCTCAAGAGAGATGATATCAGCCAAAAACTGAGCTATACGCGAGGCCACAATGCGAGAAATAATCTTACATGCGAAATTGCACAAACTGATCGGCCGTAAGTCCCCAAGCCCTATCGGTCGGTCTACCTTTGGAATCAACACCACAGCAGTAGCAGACAGCCCTCGATGAATTTCCCCGCCTAAAAAGAACTCCTGAACAGCCGCAGTCACATTCACTTTAATGATATCCCAACAACCCTGATAAAACCATCCTGTAAAACCATCCGTGCCCGGAGCACTATCAGGATTCAAGCTAATAATAGCCTCCCAAATTTCCTCCTCTGCCGGAACTTGAGATAACGTTTGATTATTCTAAGTACCTATCCTCATCGTAACATTAGCAAACAATGACTCATCCAAACTTGGGTTCCCCGAAGAAAACAACTCTGAAAAATGCTGCACAGCTAAATCTCCAATCTGCTTATTATCCTCGCACCAAGACCCATCCTGTAACTTAATCCTAACCTTATTCATACGAGCACGTTCCCGAATACTCGCATGAAAAAAGGCTGTATTACGCTCCCCATCCTTAAGCCAAGAAATTCTAGCTTGCTGTTGACTCATCTCCTCATCCCATTTAACAAGTTGAGCCACTTGACGCTTGACCTCATCCAGTTGGCCGCTACCCTTTCACTCCATTTCTGCTGTAAATCAACCTCCAAACTCAAAACACGATCCTGATAAAAAGCAAGCTTCCGAACATGTCCAAATACATTCCAATTCCACCGCTTCAAAACACCCCGTAAAAGCTTTCGAAAGAGAATCTCCATAGGAACCGTTAACCGGCCTATTCCATTGATCTTCTACAAAACCTTTAAAATCCGCGTGATCCATCCACATGCGCCGAAAACGAAAAAATCCTTTAGGTTTAGTATCGACTGAAAGCTCAACCTTCAAGGGAGAGTGATCCGACCAAATCCTACTCAAATGCTGAACCTTCAAATTCGGATACAAGGATTGATAACTGCCATTAACCATCACCCTATCAGTGCTCCCAAATCCTATCATCCCCTTCCTGATTATTACACCATGTATACATACTACCTTCAAAGCCTACATCAGACAAACCTGCTTGCTGAATAAAATCATTAAAATCTTGCATACCAGAGCTATCACTTGATACCCTCCTAGCTTCTCCATGGAATGAGAAATGATATTGAAATCCCCCCCCCCCAACAATCCACGAATCGTTACTATGAGCCGAGAAATCGATTAACTCCTTCCACAAATCGCTCTTCTCGAGTACACTTTGCATAAATAAATGATGCCACCACATTAAAATTCTCCACATATTGCAACCGCACCGTAATATATTGACTAGCCACGATACTACCGACAGGTCAAACAATCATTCCAAAACAACCAAATATGCATATTAACTGGATTAGAATGTAAACATTTTTTAAACTTCAATTTCTTTGCAACTTTACTAATACGATCTCCTTAAATTTTAGGCTCAAGAATCACACATAACATGGGATTATGCTGCTTCATCAAAGCCTTAAGGTAATCGACCGTATCTTTATTCCCACTCCTCTAGCATTCCAAATCATTAACGACATAAAAACAGGTTAGACGGAAGTAACCTCGGGCTTTACCACTGCCCTAGTAATCCTCTTATGCGTTTTTAACCTCACAAGATTGTGCTTCTTCCTTATAATCTTCGAAAATCTGGTTTAATAGATGCTTTAGCAATTTCAGATAAGGACGAAGATCGCACCATAGATTCAGTTTTTGCGTCTTAACACCATCCATAGATTGAGCTTTTCCTCCTATAACATTTTTACTTTGCAAAACTACATCCCAGACATCCCGAATATCATCTTGTAGACTATCAAAAGTAGCGAAAGAATTAGACAACTCGGGCATATTCATATCGCTCCCACGTCTATTGTGTCTCCTCGCATTCAGAAACATTCTGCCCACCTGATGTCTCCTTAACCGCACCTGATGTCTCCTTAACCGCACCATCAATCTTCACACCACCTGATGTATCAACCTTCTGAATATTCACACCATCTGATGTATCCATAACCGTATCATCATTTGCAGCCCTATTCCCCATCGGCTCCATGTACTCCACGAGCAATGTACCACCAAAGCCGCAGCGCCACATGGGTAAAGATATTATCCTCATCCGAATATCAATGATCTCCAAGCTAATCGTGCCCGCATCATCCTTGGTTCCCAAAGTCATACCTTGTAGGTTCTTTTAAACCTTTTCTAGGAATCCACCGTTGCCCCACTATTTTATTGTTATCCCGTCGATCAACATTCCCCTTGCCTTCCATAACCTCAGGCTTCTCTTTGCTGCTGATGTCTATATTCCCGATTGGGTTTTCAAGCTTTTTCAAAATCTTAGCATTCAACTTCTCATTGCCCCTTCTCTTCTTCCGACAATCCTCCTCAATATGGCCAAGCAATCCACAACCTTCACAATACGCAATATTGTCCTCAAACACAAGTGGTTGCCAAAAACCACAATCCTTAGATGTGCCAATCCATATGCTTTGTAAAGCAACGAAACATCTACTTCAACACATATACGAGCATGCATCGGTTGAAAGAGATAAGGTCCGATGATCCACGCGCAAGAATCGCCAAAAGAATTCCCAATGCACCGCAGATATCCGGATGAAAATAGGGTAAAGAAAGATGATGCAACCTAACCCATATCGCAACCATTGGACAATCCTTCCTAAACGTGAAGTCGGAGACCATCGAAAGAGAAGAAACATACAATTCTCAATCATATGTGACTCCTTTGAAAGAGCCCTAACCATATCTTCATTAGACGATAAGTGCACCATTACATGTCTAGGATCTAATAAACCAACAACAAATGACTTGTCAATTGCCAAACCGTGCAATATGTTCCTTAATGGCATGAAGAGGAGGCCGACCCAAAACTTCATGATGATCGTGTTAGTGAAGGATTTCTCGGCAGCCTCCAATTCAATTGGAGTAAATAAGCATCTGGTTTATTGTCAATCATCTTTGGTGGTCTAGGAGGCAAAGGCAAATCACGTAAAGCCATTACGCGATTAGGGTTATTACACAAAGTCGCCGTCACTTCCGCTAACGCCTGCGTAAGAGAATGTTGGGGAGATTCCCCGGCAGATATGCGGAGGCTTCGGTCCCTTCACGGTTGTCGTGGGCTCCTCGACGGCTGATCCGGCATGCGCCTCACAACGTTCCAAACCCTAATGGTGTAGAGAATTTAGAGAGAAACCTAATGGTTATTTCGAGTTTCTAATCCTTGATGAAGTTCTTCTAACTCTAATAACTCTTTTTCACTTAATTTCATTTCTAATTCTTTTGGATATATTATTCTTTTTCTTTTGGTGTTTCTATTACTTCTATATTCATAAAATTGGCTTCTTCAACTTGTCTCTTCTATTTCTTGGTTAGGTAAAGGATTATAATGGGAAAAGGTTAAGCTAGTATTTCCTAATCGTTCCGTATATGCAATGGCTTCGTTGGGTGTTATGGTTGAGGGCTAGGCTGAATTAATTTGCTAATATTCCATTCTAAACCGGCTAAAGTTTCGTAGAAAAGTCTTTGGGTTTTACCATTTTTATTCCTTTATGCTTATTAAATTTACTATTTTATCGTGTAAATTTTATATTTAGTTGTTGATGTTAAAGAACATACACATAGCTTGAACTCGAGAAAACCCTTGTTTAAACACGATATTAGATCTTATAGTAAACACAGTGTGATAATAAATAAAATTTGAAATTTTACTTCACTTAGCAATTTACCTACAATAAGTACGTTACAAAGAGAAATAAGAAGCTACGGACAAATTACGACTATATAAAAGACCAAAATAAAACAATCATAGAAAAAACAAACTCGCTAATCAGATATTCAAGAAATAAAAAGTCTACTTAATATTTATATTAAAAAATTAGAAGCTCTAAAACTTCCGAAGACCAGTTAAGTCCAAGGTATAAGAAGAATTAGTAGAATTAAAAACATTTAAGAAAAATTAGGAACTCTATCTTTAAAGCCTAGAGGAATAGAGACTATTATAAGAAAAAGGTTTACAACTCGAAGTCTAAACCCTTTAGTTACAAAGATTACAAACAAGCGGACAAGCAGGCGGCTCATAAAAGCCTAAGCCTAGTCTCTAGAAATATCATAAACAGAATAGTTAACAAGACAGAACAATATGAAGTTCAGCTAGAGGAATTAGTAGACCCTGAAAGAGATTATAATAGATTTCAAACACATGGGTTAACCTTATTAAAACCCGAGATTCTATATAATAAAGGATATTTTGATGACACTACTCAGTTTTATAGAAATAGTAATGAAATGACTATTCAGTGTATTAAAGATCAGACAAAGATTTTAGATATAATAACCAAAGAAGGAGAACAAAGTTTAAAGAAGAAAAAATTAGGTTTATACATTTAGGGATAATAGTTATTGGTATTAAAGGTTTAATGAGAAAAAATTTAGGGTGTAAAGCTTTAGTCACGATATTTGATAGTAGAATTTCAGACATTACAAAAAGTATGATAGCAAGTACGGAAGTAGATATGAATAACAATAATGGAATAATTTAGTGCAGCCCAGATTTCTTATTAACTATAAATGATTTTACTAAACATATTAAGGTAGGAATTCAGACAAAAGGATATGAAAGTACAGAATCAGGAGAAAATTTACTAGTTACTTTAGGAGTTTTAGGAAGATGTTCTTTAACATCAACAACTAAATATAAAATTTACACGATAAAATAGTAAATTTAATAAGCGATAAAGGAATAAAAATGGTAAAACCCAAAGACTTTTCTAGAAACTTTAGCCGGTTTAGAATGGAACATTAGCAAATTAATTCAGCCTAGCCCCTCAACCATAACACCCAACGAAGCCATTACATATACGGACGATTAGGAAATACTAGCTTAACCTTTTCCCATTATAATCCTTTACCTAACCAAGAAATATAAGAGAGAAGTTGAAGAAGCCAATTTTATGAATATAGAAGTAATGGAAACACCAAAAGAAAAAGAATAATATATCCAAAAGAATTAGAAATGAAATTAAGTGAAAAAAGTTATTAGAGTTAGAAGAACAAATGTATAGAGGAAAGCGGATAAAAGAAAACGAATGTTTAGCTTATGACAACGAAGGTAACATTTGTTTAGAAGAGTTCGAAACAGTATTGACGAATTAGAAGAAATTAAATCGAAACTACGGACATAAGTTATCAAAAGAATCTTATAGACGAAGAAGAAGATAGCACCTCCTACTTTACATCTAGCAAAACTCCGTTTAACGGACACATTAAGGTAGAACCTAGCCATTACGGTTTAACGTCAAGAAGTCCTTATAATAGATACAATTAACCTCCAGAAAACCAGGCCTATGTATCAAAAGGACGTGAAAGACCTTTAGAACTGCCAATCAATTTCCAAACAGATCATAAAGGATACATATTAAATTTGACAATGCATGATCCACAAAATTGGACAAATGTAATAGACGTATGGAAAAGCACATTAATAGGCTATTATAGGCACTTCTAAGAGTTAGAAGTAGATGATATGTATAAATACTTAGAAACCTTTCTAGGAGAAAGTACAAAAGTTATATGGGAAGCATTTATGATAGAACAACCGACGAAAATATAAGACTAAAACAACTAGGAAGCAATCCTTATAATTTTGTTAATAAGATACAATCTTTAATTACGGAAGAGACCCTAATTCAGGACATATAGAAATACAAAAGAAAGCTATGAGAGACTTAGAACAACTTAGCCTAAAAAATTGGACTAGCGGTCTATGTGTTAAGAGATTTTTAAATCAATATGTATATTTCACGACAATAGCTGGAAATACATTTAATAAAGAAATAGGAGAAAAGTTATTTCATAAATTACCAGGACCATTAGGATTAGAAATACACACTAAATAGAATGAATTAGCTGAAGTAAAGAATAACCCAACTCAAGCCTGGACCATAACACACGAGCTCAATTTGTAATAAAGATGTTAAAGAAAAATGTGTAGCCTTACAAATCCAAAAACGGCAAAAAGACAGTTATAAATTCGTAATGAAATTTATACCCCTCAAACTTATGGTATGAAAGATACAGAAAAATGTAAAACAAAACACGCACTTATTACAAATCTTCAAGACAAAAGAAATATTATCTTAGAAAATCTAACACTAGAAAACCCTATCTAAATGAGAAAAACATGTCGAAAAATTCAAGCTCGAGAGAAATTACGAAATAAATGAAGTTGCTATGTATGCGAAGCCAAGATCATCTAGCCAAACCTGCCCCAAACGACAAAATAGCCATGATAAGAATAGCCTCTTAATAGAATGTGTAAATGAATATTTAATACCCGTAGATGAGTATATAAGTGATACAGAATCTGTTTATAGCATCATATCTATAGAAAAAATCTATGAACAAAGGAAAGAAAAGAATCCAGATAATATTATTAACGATTTTACTCCAGAAAGATATGAATCTTCAAGTGAAGATGACTTAGAACTAGTAAACACAAAAGATTTAATAAATTGTAAACATAATTGGATTAAGAATTCAAGAGCGAGATAACATATTTTGTTTCATTTGTAATTACTTTCCACGGAAAAAAATTACGTGCGGATGTACTTTATGTTTTAAAGTATGTATTAAATGCCTAGAAATAAATCGGTTATTAGAAAAAGACCCAATAATAGAACAACCATTATTTAAAGAATTTGAGAATATAGAAATTAAACTTTTAAGAAAACGAGTAGATGTTTTAGAAGAAACCACTCAATTAGTCCAACATAAATTAGACTCTATAGAAACCAGAATTCTTAAAGGAAAATACAAAGAACCCATACCAGAACACCCACCTGAACCTATTGACGCACCCTTAGAATACACCAATGCTAATATAGTTTGTAATAAGGTAGACTTACATTCTTTAAAAGTAAAATGTAAACTTAGAATTCAGACATATGTTATAGAATGTTTAGCCCTCATAGATTCCGGATGCACAAGTTGCATTATTAATAAGCATTTAGTACCAGATGAATATATAACATCAACCACACCCATCACTGCCCAACAAATGGATGGTAGTATAAGAACATATCAATATATTTTTAAACCAGACGTAAAAATTAGCTTCAACACCAATTGCGGATATAGTCGAGAATATACACTTCCTTCCTCAAAGACATGGGTACACCCTTTAAATCTAAAAAATATAGATTTCATTTTAGGATTAAATTTCTTACTAAAAAATCATGGTAGCGTAACAATTACCAAAGACTATTTATTATTCCAAAATATTCTATTTTCTCCTGTTGAGACTAATCCTTTTCCTTCGCGTTGAGAAGCGTGGTGGACACCAAGACGAAACCCTGTACCTAAATCAAGAACATACACCAAATCGGAAAAATAGTCCCAATGAAAAACGACAATCCCTCGTTAGAAGAAATATTCGAGCATTGGGCGAGACCATTATAATGATGCATTAGAATTAAATAACGAACCTTCATCCTCTACCAAATCTATGATTAATAAAATAAAAGAATGCACATGTAAAGAAGAAGGTGAATGCCAATTAATAACTATAGAAAAATTAAGTGATGAAGAAGAATAATACAAAGATTATCAAATAGAATTAGAACATACATTAATCAACGAAAAGTATATCTCACTTTAGTCACGAAAGAGATATAGAAACTTTAATATCTAAGTTAGAAAAAATGGAAATCTTAGGAGAAAATGATTTAAAATATTGGGAGAATGATAAAATAGTTTGCGAATTCAGATTAAAAACCGAATATATAATTAGAACAAAGAATATAAACCCTACTAATGAAGACGTAAAAGACTTCCAAATGCATATCTCGAACTTCTCAAATTAGGAGTAATCCAAAGATCAAAGCCCTCATAGATCGGCGGCGTTCATAGTCGAAATCATGCGAAAATGGTTAGAGGTAAAAGTAGAATGGTGATTAATTATAAAAGATTAAATGATAACACTATAACGATTTCATATAACATTCCAGACAAAAAGTTCTAATAAATAGAATCCAAAATTGTAAAATATTTAGTAAATTTGACTTAAAATCGGATTGGCAATTAAGATGCACCTAATAGCATTGAATGGACAGCATTCACGTGCCCGAAGGACATTTCGAGTGGCTAGTTATGCCATTTGGATTAAAAAACCCCTAGCGTATTTAGAGAAAGATGGAAGATATTTTTAATAAGCACAAAAGTTCATAGCGGTAGAGAAAGATGGAAGATATTTTTAATAAGCACAAAAATAGGCAAGAACACCGTGGTCATTTATAAATTATCTTTTCAGAATTCATTAATCACGGCCTAATAATTAGTAAGAAGAAAATGCAGTTATTCAAGACGTATATAGACTTTTTAGGAGTTAAAATAGGTGAGGGAAAGATACAATTACAACCCCACATAGCACACAAAGCCTTAAACTTTCCAGATATATTAGAAAACTTGAAACAACTCCAACAATTTTTTAGGACTTCTCAATTATGCTAGACCATTCATAAAAGATTTAGGAAAACTAGCAGGACCTTTGTACTCCAAGACCTCTTCAACAGACAAAGGTATTTCAATCAAGAAGATGTTAAATTAGTTCTTTTTTTTTATAAAAGAGGATCAATAGTGGTTCCCCACTTACCCCCGATGACTCGAACCCACGACCTATCGGTTGTAGGTGAAGCGTCTTACCAACTAATTACACTTACTTGTCGATGTTAAATTAGTTCAACGACAAAAAAGATAAAACATCTCCCGAATTAGCCCTTCCTTTAGATTACTTAATAATAGAAACAAACGGATGTAATTCGGGATGGGGAGCAATTTTAATTTGCAAACCCAATAAATATTCGACAAAAGTTCGGAAAGAATTTGTAGATACAATAGCGAAAAATATAAAGAAAAGGCAATATTAGCGGTATAGACAGAACTTCTTGCAATCGCTATGCCTTAGATAGCTTTGAACTTTTTATAATTTCTAAACATGAAGTAACCCTTAGAAGAGATTGCGAGCAATCGTAGCCTTCTATAACAAGATGAATAATGACAGTAAAAGGAGTAGTCGAAGGCGTTGGTTAAACTTCTTAGATAGAATCAATAATATAGGTACAAGCTGTTATTATAGAGCACATTAAAGGATTAGATAATAAAGCGGCCGAATATAAGCGAGAGTAGTAGATAACACTAAACGTGATTAGATTAATTTGTTACGTCTAACAAAGTTTTTGAAGTTTTGCGTACATTTCAAGATTTTCGATGAATCGGCCTCCATTCGGAGGACCAAGACCCGGTTTTCCTCAGAAACACTTTTGCGTGGACCAATTCCTAACGACACAATTTAGACCGGAGAGCGCAATTTGGAAACCATTCTCTCTAGATGTTTCCAAATAGTAATTTGTCTTTCAAAGTCTTACCACACATCTCCTTAAACAAAGAGGAAAAATGCTTATTAGACAACTTTTGGATTTCTTACAACAAAGAAACCAAAGATAGAAAGTATTTCTTAGCATGTTTAAATAGTCTAGCGAACATTTTAATCAAGTCGAAAAACTTTAAATTCTATGTCGTTTTAAAGGTAAAAATCAGGTTTCTTCCACACACCTAGAAGTTGTTGGCGGATCCAAGGATTTCAGACCCCACTATACAAAGGTTTTAACTACTAGAAGCTTTAACCACGGCTCGAATCCATTTAGGAATGAATTTTTTATCTCGAATCTTTGAAGTTTTATACTAAAACTGCTTTCAATACTACTAACAGATTCTTCTAAAATCTTCTTTTGTGATCATTGCGAAAGCAAGGGAAAAACATTTAAGAAGTTAAATGAAGAAATCAGTTTCTTCGAAAATCCCGAGAAAAAACTTTTTAGAAGCAAATTTAATCTTTCGAAACAATCTCGACAGATCGATAGATCTAGCTGAAGAAGTTCCAAGTCAAGAATCAAAGGAGCAACCCACTCCTTCGGTACTAAGCCCAAGGCTTAGCTAGTCGATCCGTTGGTGATGGTAAAGACTCATCAATTTCGGAGATGGCTATGGGATTGTCAAAATCTCGGGGACGCAAAGGGCTCCTAATCCCTTTACCGATAAGATGAAATCCATAGAACCTTCCTCTTGGACGGATTCCGTCCAAAAAGAAAGAAATTTGGGATTCTCTTGGAAACCGGTAAACATGGTGACTTTTTAGTTAAATACAACCCTAGACCAGACCTTCCTACACCCGATCTAGGCCAACCATCTTTGACTTATTCCAAGATAGCCAAGACCCCAATTCATCTCCTTCTCCAAGAACTATTCAAAGAATTCTTAACCAATCCGAGTTATACTACTCTTCTTCCCCAAAAGATAAAGAAAATCTCGGTTTTAGATCAGGATTCCTTAAACCAACAAATTAACAAAGCAGTCAAGAAGCCCTCAAAACCTTAATTGCCGAGATGTAATAGAAGACGGTCAGCTAAACCCGTACCACCTCATCTTTCTTGTCCCAAACGTTTCGGACTCGAAGACGAAGACAATGAAGATGATTATCTCGATGATGACGTTGCGGATAATCATAATCATTTCTCGATGGTGGAGACTCCATAGACACAATTGGCGGACATAATCTAGACACCTAAGCAAAAGATGATAGAAAGTAGATTTTTATTTTCTCTTTTCTCAATCGGTGCAAAAATAGATTCTCTTATCAGTGAGACCATTGTTAGTGGAAGAATGAATAGAGACTTTGTGAACGACATCCAAGTGCGCACCGAAAGTTTCAAGCTTTTGGGATTGTCGGTGCTGAAAAGCAGGCCGGAGAGATAATGGAAGATTAAAGCGAAGATGTCAAGAATTGGTGGTTGCAATCGAGAAACACTTGTCCTCGCCGGTGCTCCAGAAACAATCATCGAGCTCTCTCGATTTACGCTATAAAAGATTTTCTCTCTTCATTTCTACACACGTAATTCGAAACGAAGAGATCTTTGAGAAAAAACCTCGGCATAAATCTCAAACCAAAAATCCAAACACTTTGTAATATTCTAGCTTGTTCATATATCAAGATCTATGTTTCTATAATTTAAGGTTAGTTTTCGCTTCTTCCTTGTATGTTCTTAAGGGATCTCCCGAAAACCCTTAAGCCCCTCCTTATGTATTTGGTTCTAAGTTCCCAACATATGTACGAAGTTTTTGTATGAATATTGTTAGGTCCAAGGTTGCTCTATATAGGCTAGAAGGGGGGGTTGAATAGCCTATGTCCAATTTTTGAAATTGATTCAAAAATCTTACTTCACTAGGGTTTTATAAATTTTGCAGGCGGAAGACTTGTGAAGCACAGGACAAGTTGAGAATGGTGATCTTGACGGGACAAGATCGGCGGTTCTTAACAGATTGGAAATCGGAAATCTTAAAGCAACACAATCAAATCACAATCACACAAAAGACGAGGGATATTTAATATGGTTCACACTTATAAATAAGTGCTACGTCCACAACCAAAGTGGTCAACTTTGGATTTGAAAATCGTGTACTAGGTTTTTCCACTAGATATTTTACAAACTAAATCTCTAATGGATTGTGTACAAAAATTTTGTTGACCAAGTGTTTGTGTGGGAGAATTGATATCAATAAGATACAATTCTCGTGAGCTATGAAAAGCTAGGTGTTGCAATCAATGAAGAGCTTTAATGGTGATCGTCTTAGAGTGAGGCTCTTCAAAGAAAGATGTACAAATGGGACGTTTAAGCTTTAATGCACTTGAAGAGGATGAAGAAGATTGAGTTGTAGTTGTTGAAGTGTCTTAAATGCGGCGATGGAGTCTCCTTTTATATGCGGGAGGAAGCTTGGAGCCGTTGGAGATCTTCTAATTTGAATTTAAGAGCAATTAATGCTCTAATCCAGTTGTTGACTCCCGATAGGTGGCTGTAGCTTGCGTGCGTCTCACGACACTTTGCTAAAAATAGGCGGTGCATTGCTTGCGGGAGGAATGTCCTTTTCTGAGTGTATGCCAAGAATGGAAACCTTCATTGAATGCGCTTTGCAGGTTAACGTTGCATCGAAGTCAATGAAAGCCTCAAATCAGGACATGTCTTCGGCAGATCTCTTATCAGACGTTCTTGAGGTTCTTCAACATTGCGTGAGGCTTGGGCGATATGAGCTTGTCCGATATCCGAAAGGAAGGCTCGATGCATAAATTGCCTATTGTGCGAAGACGTCGTCCCTGTCCTATAGGCTATCTTCTTCAAGGCAATATACAATAAGCAACCCTAAACTATTCAAGCTATGCCTAAGTACAAGTTGCCACTCTAACGGAACACGCGAGGCCCATTAGTCACCTTGTCTTAGACTTAGGTTATGGATTCAAGCAAATCTAGGCTAATTATGCAACAATCTCCTCCTATTTGCTTGAGTCCATGACCCTACGAATACAATATCAGCTGACCATGTTCAAGTCTAGTAATAACATGCTTGTAAGATTGATATATTAAATAAGCATGCCCTAGATGAACTTACATAAAGGTCATTGTATTCAAGAATTACAAAGTGTTTACAAACAGGAAATTAAGCATCGGACACTTGTAATTGAGATTTAAAGAAAGACATGCGGAATAGGCGGAATAGGCAATATAGGACATGTCTTTAAACCGGTGGTTTAAGTTTCATGCAATCACATAATAAGCGATTCATAATAAACATGAAAGATTTAAAACATAGTCATTGTTAATTAAACAAGTTGTTTAATTACAAAGTTTAGCAAAAGATTATACAAAATATTATCGGTGGTTTCTAGAAGATGACCGAGATGATGCACGACCTTTGCCTTTGCACGATGAAGATTGCCCATATGCCCTTGATGCCCATTTAGAGTCAACGGCCTTAAGTCTTGCAATTTCTTCGTTTCTTCTTTAGCTCTTCTTTAGTATCTCGCCAATTGGAGGAGAGCTCTTTGTTCTTACGCTTGGCGAGAGCATTATGCTCAATGAGCTTGGTCTGCGATCATTGTTGAGTCGGCCATCTCCTCCTTCATGGACGCAAGCGAGGCATCAATAAAGCCGAGCGGTGCTCGGTAGTTCTGCGCTCCTTGCGGTAGTAAGCCAAGTGCTTGGCCGTGAGATTACGCGTTGCTCGCACGGTGAAACAGGCGATTGGCCTGGCGTTGAGAGTGAAGCACAAGCTTGTAGCTTCAACCATGTCGGCCCTGCATCCTTTAGTTGCTATGTTGTCCCGGTTGGATTCGAAGATGGCAGGCGTCTTGGATGAAGAGGCTGAGATGTGGGCAGGCAAGGCGGCTTGGGCACGGAGATGGATCGTGGCGAGCATCAAAAGCGCTGCACCTTTGGAAATCTCCATCACTTGGGTCATGCGGTCGGCACCGCACATGGGTGATGTGAGACTGATAGAGAGTTGGTGCGGGGCCTTGGTCGGGTCAACGAGATGACCTCAAAATCTTTCAAAAATTTGTGTACGGCCTCGGCGGGATAGGTATCAGACAGTCGGGATGACTAGGCGATGGTCTATTGAGGAAGAGATGGTGGGGAGGAGAGTGGGTGGAGGAAGAGGTAGAATAGGCGGTGGAGAAATGGGAACAGTTGGTAGAAGGGGAAGAAAGGCTAGAAGACACGAGGAGCAGGAAGAGCCTTTCTATGTAGATGACATATGAAAGGGGGTGAAGGAAGAAAGGGGAGGAGAAAAGAAAGGGAAAGGCTAGGAGAAAGGAAGAGAAGAGGGATGAGAGGGTTGAAGCCAAGGAAAGTTGTGACTACATCAATGGCTGTAGACCACGGGGTGAAAAAGGATGGAAGGATGGCGGATAATGGTGAAGGCTGGGGTTTAGGCGAGAGAGAGGAAGTGTCAGATTTGGTTGGAAGGGGAAGGCCTAGGTCTTTATGGATTGCAACCCATTGGTTGAAGATCATAAGATCTTGAACCGAGTTGTTGTGGGAGAAGAAGAGTTGTGACCGAGGCGGGAGGAAGAGGGTCATAGTAGGCACCCCATTGAAAGATGATTTCACTGAGACATGGTGTGGAAAATCTCTTGGGGTAATCAAGGGTGGCCAAGAAGGGGTCGAGTGGCGGGGTTGGGTTTAGGCCTGCGTCTCGAAGGACAGCGAGCTGAACCTCGGGTGTAGGTTGGCATAGGGGTTGGTTTTGAGGCGTTTGGGAGGAGCGGCGAAGAGAGAGATAGGTCGTTTGGAGGATGGTGGTTGAGAAGAGGTGGCGGTAGAGAGATGGGCATTGTGTGGTGGTTGGTTGGATGGGAGCAGATGGAGGAGGTGAGGAAGTAGGTGAGGTGGTAGAAGTAGGCATAGGTGGTGAAGGTGGAGAAGGTGGAGGAGAAAGAAGTGTCATGGCGGTTCCCACAAAATGTACCTTCTTCTTTGCACTCTTTTTAAAACGTTTGCCATGCTTGGACTTAGTAGGAGTGGAAGAGGCGGTTGGTGATTGAGATGTTGTGGTGGAGCTCTTTGGTGGAGAGAACGGCCGATGGAGGAGCAGTGGTGTGGATGAGACCTTAGGAAGGCCAAATGATTCGTCTGTGGGTAGGAGGGTTTGTTTGGTTTTGGGTTTGGAGGATTGGGAGGTAGGTTGAGAGGGTTTGGAGAGGTCGGCGGTTGGAAGGATGATGTGTCCGTTCTGTTTGCCTTCGAGCGGCGAGGCTTCTGGATTGTTTGAGTTTAGGAGTGAGAGAGGAGAGTGTTTGGGCTTTTGGTAGGGGGCTCGACAGGCTCATATGGGTCATGGTCCGGCTGCTGGTCGAAATCGACGGCTCGGCCCCAATGGGTGTAGGCTCCTCCTCTCGGTGTTGGTAACCCGGCGGCAGTATGACCCTTCTCTTACCCTTCTTGGCAGTAGAGGGCCACCGTAGCGATAGCGGCGTGACGGTGCGGCAGCCCAGCGGCCGAGCGATGGCAGGCAGCCAATGGCCCGGCCGCGTTGGTTTGTCCTTTTGGCCATATCATCCCTATAGCGGGTGATGTTGTTGACCGTGAAGACGTAGGTGTTGGACACCTTGATGAGGTCGTCGAGCGACCAGCTCATCAATTTCCTCATGCGGCGGAGGATGACATTGATAACCACGACAAAGGGCCTCTTCATGGACGGGTGAGCTTGGACCTCGGCAACTACGGGACGGCATTGAAAAGATGATCTTTGCCCGGTTGAGTTGCTTGAAGGACCACGGCCTTGGTCCACATCAGGTGACAGAGAGAGGTGAAGATGTCCCTCGAGCCATTTTTGAACAAAATGCTCTTTGTCGAGCAGATGGGCGATATGATAGGGGTTTTACGGGAAGAGGTTCCTAGACATCTCGAAAACCTCTGCAGTTGGTGACCCCACATCATCTCCCGGGCAAGTGCCGATTCGGCATCGGTCAAGTCCAATTTGCCTTCAGGCGGTCAAGGATTTCTCCAATATCCTTGTAGGTCAACTTGATATAGTGACCCCTGATGTAGCCCTTGATGTAGCTCAAATTGACAGGCTCAGAGGCATTAGCTGGAGGAGGAGGCAGAATCATCCTCGTATAGAATTCCTCAGCTAGATAGTTGCTGTAGTGGGTGTCGTTGAGTTGGAACAGGGGGAGGAGTCCACACTCAGTTAAATCTTTTAGCAAGGCATCACTAGCGGATGTGCAAATGATTGAGTCTATGTCGATAGTCATCCCTGGGTGATAGCTTGACAGGAAAGGTCCTTATAGGGCTCGGCGGCCAGCGGCCCTGGTTGGCTTTGCGGGCGGAAGATGAAGTGGTGGCGGCTTTGAGGATTTAGACTTTCCCTACATAATCGGCGGATGTGAACGGCATATAGGAATCGGCGGATATGCAAGAAACAGCGAGATAATCATGCAATCGGCGGATAATAACATAACAGTCTTTGTTCGGATCAAAACCCAAAATATAGACAAATTGAACCAAAATATAAGAACAGTTCATCATCGGGTTTTCAAATATCTCTGAGTTTGTCGATTCAAGCAAACAAATATATATATGAAAGCAGTACCACAGGAATCTCTACAACACATTTTACACCCAAAAAGCATGATTCAAGCAAAAATCGCAATATAGCACAGTTTATCAATGGCGGACAGTTTTAAAAGCTCAAATTAGGTCAAAACAAGACCGTAAAATTGGATTTAAATGAAATGAAAGGTGTAGAAATTCTTACCATTGATGATTTTAAGCTTGAGAAGGAATTTGAGAATATTTAGAGGATTTGAGAGGATTGCGGATTGGAAGTTGAGAGGTTTTGAAACTTTGAAAATGGCGGTTGTTGAGAATTGTGAAGAATTCTTGTACATTTTACCCTTTATACCTCGACAGGCCACTAAATGGAATTTGATAAAATTTGAAGTCCGCATTTATTACACGATGAATCTGTACGTATGGCGCCCTTAAGTCTGCCTATATTATCGATCTTGCCTATTTTATCGAAGACTACCGATGTGGAGATAGACACTTACCCAAGGTTGTCTATTTACTCGTAGAGAGAGAATCGGTGATCACATAGCGTTTAATAACAGCGATTGATGAAATAACTTAAAGAATTAGCTAGATAAGGATTAAGGATTGAGGTCAAGCATACCAAGCTCTCCTCTAAAATATGCAAACCTGGTTGAATCAAGTGGTTTTGTGAAGATGTACGCTACCGATTCTCTGTAGGCACATATTGCATCGATGTTACCTTTTTCAACATGATCTTTAAGAAAGTGATATCTCACATCAATGTGCTTTGTTTTGGAGTGCATGACGGGAGATTTTGAGAGGCTGAAATTGCGATGTGTTATCACACATTATAGGACAATTATCAGTTTGATCTCATAGTCCTAGTTCTTTGTTTGATCCACACTGGGTTGTGGCGGCTACCGGCGGCTATATTCTGCTTCGTTGTTGAAGTTGAAACGAGGTTTGCTTCTTCTTTGGCCCATGAGACAAGTCTATTTCCTAAGAATTGACATGTCCCACTTGTGCTTTTCTGTCAACTTTACATGCAGCAAAATCACATCGAATAGCCTATAAGATTAAAATGAAATCTGGATACCGATTCCCAAATTGGGAGTATCTATCGGATATCGATGATTCTTTTATTGCTTGTAGGTGAGACTCCTTTGGATCGTTGAAACCTAGCACAAACACAAACGACAAACATGATATCGGCCTCTTGGCGATTAAGTATAAAAGTGAACCAATCATGCCTCTCAGAGTCATGTCCACTTTCTTGCCCTTCTCATCTTTGTCAAGATGGCGAGTTAGTAGCCATAGGAGTCTTGACATTGTTTGCTTTCTCAAGACCAAATTTCTTGATGACATCCTTTGCATATTTGGCTTGATTGATGAAGATACCATTTGAACTTTGTTGAATTTGAAGACCAAGGAAAAAGTTGAGCTCTCCCATCATGCTCATCTCAAATTTACTCTGCATAAGCTTTTCAAACCTTTTGCAAAGATTTTCATTAGTAGAACCAAAGATAATATCATCAACATATATTTGAACAAGTAAGGAATGACCTTTATGCTTCATAATGAAAAGAGTAGTGTCAATTTGACCTCTTACAAAGCCTTGAGATATCAAGAACTTTGAAAGGGTCTCATACCGACTCTTGGAGCTTGTTTAAGTCCATAAAGGGCTTTCCTTAGCTTGTAGACATCTTCTCTCCTTGAGCAGTCTATGAACCCGGTGGTTGTTCGACATAGACTTCTTCTTGAAGTTCTCCATTCGAAAATGCTCTTTACATCCATCGATAAACTTTGAAGTCTTTGAAGGAGGCATAGGCCAAGAATAATCGATAGCTTCTAATCTTGCAACAGGCAAATGTCTCATCATAGTCAATACCCTCCTCTGTCTATATCCTTGGGCTACCGTCTTGCCTTGTTTCTTGTAATGTTGCCGTTTTCATCCATTTTGTTTCGAAAACCCACTTTGTGCCAATCTTGCTTGTCCTTTAGGCCTAGGGACTAGTGACCGACTTGGCATCTGTCAAATTGGTTTAGCTCTTCTATAGCTTCCACCCGACTTGGATCTTCCATAGCTTCATCAATCTTTTGGGTTCAATATTAGATACAAATGCAGTAGAATACATGCATTCATTTCTTGAAGCTTGTCTAGTTTGAACACCGGCATTAAGATCTCCAATGATTTGAGTGATAGGATGATCTTTTACTTCCTAACTACGGGTTGAACTTGTCCTATTGTATCGAGTTGGATTCTTGAAGAGAAGTAATTGAAGCTTGGTTTTCTAAAGGGTAGGTTAATTCCAAGGTAGGTTGTATGACTTCGGTGTGGAAGGCAAAGGGGATTAGGTTTTGGTGTTCATTTGATGGTTCGTTTGAGGGTTCTAGAGGTGACTCTTGGAAGCTCTTGTGAAGAAGGAGGATCGAGATCGGGACTTGGTATTACTACTGTCTCATATTCATCGAAACATTAGTAACCTTAGGAGCCAAATGTGGCCCAATGAAATCAAATTCATCAAACATGTCTGATTCAACAACCTTAAGTGAAGTTTTATTGTAAACTCTGTATGCTTTTGAAAACTTGGCATATCCAGAAAAATTCCTTCATCACTTTTGGATTCAAACTTACCTCTATGTTCTCTACCATTGTAAAGAACATAGCATTTACAACCAAATATTTTAAAGAATCCAATGTTGGGAGCTCTGCCTCTCATATCTCATATGGAGTTTTGTTATGAAATTTATTTATGATGGACTGTTTTGTGAAGCGGCGGTGTTCACGGCTGCCCGAGAAATACATAGGCGGTTTGGCTTGGCAATCATTGTCTTTCTGCTTCAATGAGAGTTACATTTTCCTTTCAAGACTCCATTTTGTTGAGTGTACCAACCTTAGAGAAATTGTGACCAATTCCATGGTCATCACAATATTTAGCTACACCATTGTTCTTGAACTCTGTTCCATTATACGATCGACATCGGAGATATCATCCGGCTTGAGTTTGCGGTCTTAAAGTTTAGTAATGATGTCATATGCTTCATCTTTGGAGGACATCATTTCTACCCAAGTAAATCTTGAGTAATCATCAACTACCACGAGTATACTTGCTGCCACCAAGACTTGTAGTAGTTCTGGTCCAAACAGTCCATGTGCAAAGAGCAGAGGAATGCAGTTGTTGACAGGCAAGGCTTGCTTTTGAAGGAAGATTTATGTAGTTTGCCCGATTGACATGCTCTGCGAGGCTGTGATTCAGTGATATTTTAGGCAAACGACAACAGATTGTCTTTTGATAGCTTCTCCAGGTATTTGAAATTGAGATGACTAAGCCTTTTGTGCCACAACCGGTGTTGATGACCTAGCAACCAAGCAAAGATTTGATTTTCTTCCAACGGCATTTAGGTCAACGGCATAGACATTTCCTTTTGAACCACTGTCGGGATAGTTGAACATGTCTCATTGTCCTTTATGAGACATTGACTTGAGAAAAGCGACATGTTAGCCCTTTATCACAGAATTGTGATATGCTTAGCGGTGTGCTTTAAACCTTCAACTAGAGACCTTGTTGATGGAGAGATTGCCTCGATTATACTTCCATAACCAATGGTCTTCCCTTTTGAGTTATCTCCAAATATGATAGGGTCCTTTTGCTTCAACAATGTTTGAAAGAAGGTTTGGATCACCGTCATATGCTTTGAGCATCCTTTGTCTAGATACCATAGATCTTTCTTCTTCATCATTGTGACCATGAAGCATTCTGAAATATAGACATTTAAGAATATGGTCCCCTTTTATTTTTGGGTCCTCAAGGTTAGCAACCTTTTGGGATCCACTGTTTAACCTTTGGAGGAGTAAATCCTCTAGATTTAGGTGTGAATCTCGAAGGCATTCATGAATCTCATGGCCATGGAATTTACGAGAAAGAGCATTTGTGAAATCCTTCAACATGAGTAATGATTTCTTTTGAGGCTTCTTAATATCGGCGATCTTTGGAATGATCTTTCGATAATTGGCCTATAGAACTTAGGGCGATAATGCCTTTTCTTGTTGATGTTAGGTTTACCATAGATAGACCTTTTATCAACAGATTTTGTATTCTAGGCACATGTCCTTTAAACCTTTTATCTGCAGAATTCACTTCTTTTACCCTTTTATAGGCGTGTTGGAATCGAGTCTTGCCTTTGACAAATTTAATAGGTTTGAGTGAGAATTCCTAGACTTGCTATTAGTCATCCTGTTTTCTTAGGGTGACTAATGGCAGTTTAGTTGCTCGAGACTCACTATTAAGAGTCATTCTTTGGCGGTGCTTTCTTTTGGACTTGTCTTTTGTGTTTTTGGGATAAACAAAGGAACTTTGTTAAAGCCAAGTCCTTGCCTTTTGGGAACTCTTTGGTCATAAGAAACTCCTACAACCAATTCTTCGGCAATCACTTGAATGTCTCATTCTTTTGAGAACCGGAAAAACTACCTACTTTGAAATCACTTTGGAAACCAATACCGGTTTGTCATCTAAAGTTTTACGGTTTGAGAGAATGGTATCAAAGTTTCCTTTAGAGTTATTCCAAGTATTGACAACCTTTTGAAGGTCATCTTTCTCGAATTTATCTTCTTGATGTGTTCAAGTAGAAATCCACTTTTCGATCAAAGCTTTGTTCTCTTTTTGCAATTTGATACTTTCGACCTTTGTCTATCAAGATCTTTGATCTTAGACATCAAGGTTGAGAGACGACTAGTTCATGCTTCTTGGCTAATTTCACATAGCTGACTTTGAATTTTGAAAACTCTTCCGACATGTCTTTGTTGCTTTGATGCTCTCCCTTTGAAGGTTCATTGAGCTCATCATCATCATCATGTCATCTTGTTGAAATGGTAGTGACCTCATGAGATCATGTGGTTCTGGCCATAAGGCATATGTTGGCTTCTTGCAAAAGTCACAAGAGTCATCCTCATCGATGTCGGTCAGTCACCATGTGAAGCAGTGCTTTCATCAATGTCTTGACCACCATCCCTTTTGTTTTTGAAATTTAGTTTGGGGCGTTTTATAAAATTCATACTTTGGCTTTGGACATTTAGAGGCAAAATGGCTGGTTTCCTACAGTTAAAACAAACTAGCTCATTATCCTTTTGATGGTCTGTGATTTATAAGGAGCAGATTTTTGGTTGGCTTGTTGTTTTATAAGGAACGGCAGTTTGTGAGAAGGCGCCTATGTGATGATGGTTTATTGAACCTTTTGAAACGTTGATATTTCTTTACAAACATAGCAAAGGCGTCAGGAAGAATATCATCATCTTCCTTTGGATGTAGAAGGTGTTTCATCAGGTTTTGAAGCAGGGAAGGTTCGATGGACATGGTTTGGTAAGGACAAGTTTTAAAACTCTTTTCCATTTCTTGAGCTTGTTGGATCTCAAGCTCATAAACTAAAGACTAGCATAAGGTTTCTAAGAGTCAATTTGTTTAAATCTTTTGACTCTTTCATGGCGATGATTTTAACATGCCATAGACTTGCCTAGTGCATTTAGAAATCTCATGTTTCTTTCTTTTCATACTTCTTTCCTAATGAATAGCAAGAGTTGACTACCTCATAGAATCTGTCATAGGCACTTCGCAGAGACTCTTTGGGATCCTTTTTGAAGGAGTCAAACTTACGGATGCAGTATATAATTTGTTGTTCTTTGTCTCGCCATCACCTTCAAGATATTCAAGGATGGCTTCGTCTCCTTTCTTTGTGTCCAAGTTGATGATCTGGCGATAAGTGCTTATATCAACGGTGGTAATGATGTTGATGGCCTTTCCATCGAGCATCATTCTTCTGTCTTCATCATCCCACTCTTCTTCGGCTTTGGTACTTGAGTGCGGCGGTTGGATCTACCGCGGCGAGTATTAGGCTTCATTGGAATGGGTCCATCGCGACACATTTCCACAAACGTTTGTCAATTGAATTCATATGTCTTTTAACTTTATCTTTCAGATGTCAAAGTGAACTTCATCAAGAAAGCGAGACAATGGTTCACGTTTGAGGTTTCCAACATTTGGTGAGCACCATGATCTTTAATCTCTCAAGAGGTTAATCTCGGAAAAACTAGTTTTCAAAGAGTGAAGCTCGATACAATTGTTAGGTCAAGGTTGCTCTATATAGGCTAGAAGGGGTTGAATAGCCTATGTCCAATTTTGAAATTGATTCAAAAATCTTACTTCACTAGGGTTTTATAAATTTTGCGCGGAAGACTTGTGAACGAGGACAAGTTGAGAATGGTGATCTTGACGGGACAAGATCGTGGTTCTCTTGGAAAATACGGAAATCTTAAGCAACACAATCAAATCACAATCACAAAAAAGACGAGAATATTTAATATGGTTCACACTTATAAATAAGTGCTACGTCCACAACCAAAGTGGTCAACTTTGGATTTGAAAATCGTGTACTAGGTTTTCCACTAGATATTTTACAAACTAAATCTCTAATGGATTGTGTACAAAAATTTGTTGACCAAGTGTTTGTGTGGGAGAATTGATATCAATAAGATACAATTCTCGTGAGCTATGAAAAGCTAGGTGTTGCAATCAATGAAGAGCTTTAATGGACGATCGTCTTAGAGTGAGGCTCTTCAAAGAAGGATGTACAAATGGGACGTTTAAGCTTTAATGCACTTGAAGAGGATGAAGAAGATTCGAGTTGTAGTTGTTGAAGTGTCTTAATGCAGCGATGGAGTCTCCTTTTATATGCGGGAGGAAGCTTGGAGCCGTTGGAGATCTTCTAATTTGAATTTAAGAGCAATTAATGCTCTAATCCGGTTGTTGACTCTGATAGGCACAGCAACTTGCAGTCGTCTCGACACTTTGCTAATGGCGGCAGTAGCTTGCGGGAGGAATGTCCTTTTAAGTGTATGCCAAGAATGGAAACCTTCATTGAATGCGCTTTGAGTTAACGTTGCATCGAAGTCAATGAAAGCCTCAAATCGGACATGTCTTGGCGGATCTCTTAGGACGTTCTTGAGGTTCTTCAACATTGCTTGAGGCTTGGCGATATGAGCTTGTCCGATATCCGAAAGGAAGGCTGGCGATGCATAAATTGCCTATTGTGCGGAAGGCGTCGATGTCCTATAGGCTATCTTCTTCAAGGCAATATACAATAAGCAACCTAAACTATTCAAGCTATGCCTAAGTACAAGTTGCCACTCTAACGGACACGAGGCCCATTAGTCACCTTGTCTTAGACTTAGGTTATGGATTCAAGCAAATCTAGGCTAATTATGCAACAAATATAAGTTTTGATTTTCAATCATGTGTTGTTAATATCCGTGATAGTCTCCTATAGTCTATCCATCAATACTC